>BLSH010331581.1:661611-675392 GCA_018402905.1 Glandirana rugosa | reverse complement strand
AAATTCTGACTCGGAGAAAAACCTGAAGCCACGAATACTCAATTTTGGTCAAAAAAAAAAAAACGATATTTTAATGAATCTTGGGGGTTTGTAATATATTAAAAAAGATTGTGGGATCTCTTATTTTACCGCCGGTAACGTTTTGAAATACAGTGTGGCATAAACACGTCGCCAGAATGTTCGCGTTAAAAAAAATTTTTTTAAGTCAAACTCAATTTTTTATTCTGTTGTCATGTCAATCCGGTTAAAAAAAGGTATAACACTTTCTATTACAATGCGGCTCATTTTACTATGAGTTGTACAGTACGAAGTTTTAACGCAGGCGAGCACCTTACTATGACATGTTGAGTATCATTTTACTCGGCGTAACATTATCTTTCACAATATGGAAAAAAATTGGCCTAACTGTACTGTTGTCTTATTTTTTAACTCAAACTGAATTTTTTTAAAAAAAATTGCGCTTGTAAGACCGCTGCACAAATACGGTGTGACATAAAGTTTTGCAATGGCCGCCATTTTATTCTCTAGGGTGTTAGAAAAAATTATATAATGTTTGGGGGTTCTAAGTAATTTTATAGCAAAAAAAAAAAAACTGGTTTTAACTCATAAGCACCGAAGTCCAAAAAGAGGCTCAGTCTTAAAATGGTTAAATAACCTCAGGAATACCATGCTCAAATATTGTGTTAGTATGAAAAACATGAAGTAAAACTTATAAGTAGGTTTTTAGGAGTGCGCAGTATATTGGTATGTATAGCTCAGTCTATGAGTTCTGGCCATCCCACTAGTACACTGTTTTTAAACATCTAAACATATAGAGATCAGAATCTAGGTAAAACCTTTTTATAATGTGTAGCATGGGGAAGGTTTAGAGCCTCTGTCAGGTTTTCATTGCTGTGTTCCCATGGGGGAGATTTGCCCCTCCTTTTGTTCTGGTGACCATTGTCTCTGGACAAGAAGTGTGGGAAAACCCAAAGTTTGAGAACTGTCCTCCAAATAAGAGTTGAGAGGAAATCCTTTAATGGGGGTATGTGCTCCATTTACAACTGTCTAAAAGGGGAGATTTAATCAAACTTGTTGTTGTGTCTGTGGAACAAGAAGTGAAGGAGAATTTCAATTGATACACAGCCAGCAAAGAAAAACCAGCACACTTTTTAACCCTTCCTTAGTTTATCCACAACAAGCAAACAATAATGTTTTAGTTGCAGCTACTTCATTTGTAATTGTGTGATACTGAAGCATTATAATGTCCTGTTTGCACAGTGAAGTACTTTCATTGTCTAAATTGATATACCAAAACATAGAAATTCCTCTATGACAATCTTGTCTCTCTCCTAACATGACATTGAAGGTTTTCTGGTCATTTTGCAGTGTTTGGGTTCTGTATGTCTTATTTTGTTCTTTTCTTTAACATTGTGCCTATAGTGTAAGCAAAATGTCAGTCATGGCTGGCTGTCAAGAGAGATGGGAGAGGAGAGTTAGCTGCATTTTGTATTTACAATTACACAGTGGCCTGCTGCTTGGATATTGCGATCAAAAAGCAAGGTTGATTTTATTAACATATATCCTTTTTGCAGATCTCCCCTGAGGTGCTTTGCAAAGAGGGGATCAAAGTACACCGTACTGTACAGCAGAGCGGACAGTTTGTTGTCTGCTTCCCAGGATCCTTTGTGTCAAAAGTGTGCTGTGGCTACAGTGTTTCTGAAACTGTGCACTTTGCTACCACCCAGTGGACAAGTATGGGCTTCAAAACTGCCAAGGTATACATATATTTCTTGCTGCCTGCTATAACTGTGCATACAACTTTTTTTTTTTTTTTTTTTACATTTAAATTATTATGCAAAAAATGTGAACTCTATAACCGAAGCTGTAAAAGATTTCATTCGCTATGAGCACTTTATTAAAGCAACCCTGTCGAGTTAAAAAAAATCAATTACATTTTCTTTCACATTACATTTTTTGTCCTACAAAAGAAGGGCTCATTTACTTACCTCTCCAGCGGCCACTGTCTCCTACGTTTCTTCCATTCCAGTACTGCAGTCTCTGTCAAAAATTTAAAGTGTAAAAGCAAAAGATTTTTTTCATTTTGGTTAGAGTGGAGAGGGATTAGAACACCTGTCAGTTTTTATTGCTGTCTCTGCCTCCATTAGGGAGATTCACCCTCTTTATTTGTCCTGTTTACTGTTATCATAGAAAGCAAAAGTAAAAGGAAATCCCCAGGTTGACACCAGATCGCTAATACAAAGGAAATCTTCCAATGGGGACACTAGTTCTGGTAAACTGGTGACAAACTGGGATTCCCTCATTTTGGAGGGACTTCCTGTTTAGGCTATTGGACAGGAAGTGAAGGGAAATCTTCCAAATGGGACACAGATGGCAAAAAAACTGACATGGATTATAACCTTCCCTTACTCTATCCAAAATGAAAAAAAAATGTTTTGCCTTTAGTTACACTTTAAGCATTTAACACTTTCGGGAGTGTCAGATGCCTTTGTTCCTCACTATGCTGTGCGGTTCCATACTCTGACCTTTTATGCTACTACAACAGTGACAGGATAGAACCGCGGCATGCAGCAGAAAATACAGGCATTTAACAATCCTAAAAACGTGAAATAGTAAAGACACTTGCATATATATATATATATATATATATATATATATATATATATATATATATATATATGATTGTAAGAACAGGCAGCGGTAGCAGACGTTCTCCCTCTCCCACGCCCTCCGGTTCCTATACCGACTCCCATGAACGATCAATGAGCCGGAGAACTGAACCGCCACGGCCGGAAGGAAGTACCATAGAGATCCGAGGGAAAGATGGTCCTCGGTCATCTCTATGGCTCTCGGAGGCCCTGGCATGACATCACATCCAGGCTGTGTTTCCGGCTAGAAAGCAGCAGATCGCTTATTTTTTTATTTATTTTTTTTTTGATCTGATGCTTTCCAGCTTGAAGGAGAGGTGTGGAGTCTTATAGACCCCACATCTCTCCATAAAGAGGACCTGTCATGCAGTATTCCTATTACAAGGGATGTTTACATTCCTTGTAATAGGAATAAAAGTGATCAATATTTTTTTTTAAAGGGAAAGTGTAAAAATAAAATAATAAAAAAAATAAAAACTACCCCTTCCCCGTGAGCTCGGACGCAAAAGTGAACGCATTGGTAAGCCATGTCCGCATATGTAAATGATGTTCAAACCACACGTGAGGTATCACTGCAAACCGTTAGAGCGAGATCAATAATTCTAGTGCTAGACCTCCTCTATAATGCTAAACATGTACCCTGTAAACATTTTTAAAGCGTAAGTTTTGATACTTAAGGCTCATTGTTGGTTAACCACTCACTCTCACCTCACCTCTTTAAGCACATGATCTCTTTCCTTCAGATTAATTCTCCATGAATCTATACGATCTAAAAAGAGAACCACTTGTTTCTTATAATGGGTATAGTGGGATTCTTGTACATGTTCACCTTTATATCCTCTTGGAGCATTCTCATCTTCCCTCTCTGTTTTCATCAGTGCTACTTTTCCCACTTCTCAGCTCTTCTTTTTAGCGTTAAGAGTCCCTGTTGCCAGTTTATTAATTTCAACAATAATATTCCTATATTTTTATTTAATGTTTTTATGAATGTTATTTACCTGTTAAAGCCTCCCTAGGGTATACACCCAGAAGCCCTGAAACTGCTGCTGAGCACCGCCATCTTGAATGGGATGTCAGCAGCCCCAGTAGACTCAGTGTTACTAAACCCACAACTTTAAGATCAGTCTGTATATGCACTAAAGCATGCTTATTATACTCACTGTGAAACCTAAGGGGTTAATCCTGTGCATTGTGTAGAAAGGCTGTCTGATCCTGTCTTCTTCCACAGTCCTCAATCCATCTCCTGATAGTACAGAGCCTTGGGGGCACTCTGCAGATGCTCAGTTTGTTGTGTATTGTTAGAGAGTATTTTTTTTTTGGGGGGGGGGGCGGCATGTGATCGGCACAGGGCCAATCAGCACTGTCCAGGCAGAGGGTCAGGAGTCATGCAGCCTCATAAGATGGTCAGTGGAGAATGAAAACTCCTCCTACAAGCTTAAACCAGTGTTTGGCCAGACACTGATATAAGTCACATAGCTGATATATACTGCTGATGAGAAAAGGTATTTAGCAGTTTATATTTACTAAAATAATTATCTTTTCATGTTCTGTGTACTGTGGGAGACCAGATCTAGTGAATGCAGGGTCCTGGGGTTAGTAATACTTTAAGTAGCACTCTATATAGTATTACCCTTTAACCCTCCTCCAACATCTAGATAAAAGGTTATGTAGGGTGAAAGATGATGGGGCACTGGAATAGATGAGCACAAAAAATTAATTAGATACTATTAGAAGAGGAGGAGGCTGTGCTAGGCAATTGATTAGTCAGTTTTTCTTGCACGTTTAAAGGCATATGCAGTTGAATAAAAAGAATTAATGGGAAGGAAAAATACTTGAACTAAGCATCTAAAATACTTGATTTTTCTGTGCTTTTATCTATAATTTAGTGGCAGTTTCTCCTTTAATTTCCCTGTGTCATTGACAGAATTGTGTTTACCTCTATTGTGACCTCTTCTTCTGCTGTTGCTTCTGCCCATCTGCACTCCTTTTAAATATCTTTTCTCTTGCTCTGCTTTTTTTCTTTACCTGGTGACCCTCCATGCTCTCATCCTCCGTTTACTATTTTTTTCCTGCCCTGATCCCATTTTCCAATTTATCTCGCAGTGCTTCTTACTAAGGATGGGCTCGGGTGTGTTCTCAAGTTCACGTGCCCGGGCCCGCCAGGAAGTGAACCCTGCACTGCGCCAATCACAGGCAGTGAGACATTTTCCGGATGCGCGGCTGCAGCGATCGGGGAATGTCTCATTACTTCTTATTAGCGCAGTGCAGGGTTCACTTCCAGGCGGGCTTGGGCACATGCACTTGCGAACACGCCCGAGCCCATCCTTACTTCTTACCTCTCCATATTACAGTTACTGCTCTCCTCTTCTTTGCCCAGGCTTCTTCTTCTCCCCATTGCCATTGCCCTCTTATGAACCTTTTGCTCTCTTTGGTCTCTCTCCTTCCTGCTTATCCGACATCTGGTCCTGCTGACACTGTGTGGTGCATACTCCAAAAAACCCTCTACCACTCTCTTTATCTTCTTTCTGCTTTCTTCCTAACTCTGTTAATCAACTTAGACCTCCAGTTCCCCCTCTGATTTTTATGCCTCTGTCTGCATGTCTAACACCCCATTCCTTGCCAAGCTACAGTAAAAATCCTAAGAAAATGAATAAGCTATTGCGCCAACTACACCCAAACTGTCAATTAACAAGGCACATGAGAGGGCCTGGAGAATGGTAGGAAACACCAGGTGAAATAGATGCAGTTCATCTCAGATTATGTCTTGAGATCATAATGCAACTATATAAATCAAACACAAGAGGGCACCTCCATATAGATGTAGAGATTTATTGAAAAGAATAAAAGACAATAAAAATACACCCACTAATTAAAAGTGGATCAAGGCTTGTTATAAACCTATATAAAGCTCTGCAGGCAAGCAACATGCTAAAGCAGAGTTCGGCTGGGAAGCTGTTGATGGAAGTACAGCAATCAGGCATCAGGCTGCAACCTAGGCAGCAGCGGCTTTCAGGTGTATCAAGATGGCTACGGCTCCAATCACACCTCTCTTGGCTGGGTGATGATGCCAGGAAGTGGAGGGGGCATGGTTACATGTTTCAGGGCAACAGAAGAGTGGGAGGGGGTGGGAGCCGAAGGACATTACTATTATCTCTTGTTTAAACAAACTAATGCTAGACAATGCATGTGAAGGAAAGAACAAGGAGATGCATAAGGCTAGTATTAACCCTAGAGCTACCAAAAAGACTGCACACATCAGCACAGAATATGTAAGGGAAAGATAATAAAATATATACTAAAACGTAAAACAACACCTAAATGGAGGAATGAGTGAATAACTGGTAATGAAATGAATAGATTACATTAGCACCTGGCTATATGTAGATAGGAGTAGAACAAGCCTGTCCATACTCAAAAAACTGAAATAAAATATGAATAATAAAAAGTAAAAGACATGTTCTAATAATGATTTAGTTGTAAATAGGCAAATCGTATGATATTGGGCTTATGAATGTATCCATGGCTAGATGCCAAAAATTGGCATCAATAAACAGTTATATGGTAGTGTGCGGACACAGTTAAGTGCCAAGTATAGAAAATGAGTAATTTTTTTCAGAGTACAAATGTTATCAAATTGCGGAGGAAGCCTGTATGTAAACTGCACTGGAAATGCTAATACGGTGTGCAAACAGATTGTGGCACAATCGAAATCTACATGAAAAAATAAGGTGGAGATGCTATTTTAGGAAAATGGTAAGGTTTAAATGAAATTAGGATTGAATGAGATGCCAGTGGGGTGTTGGATTGCTGTATTTAGTTCTAATTCTTTGTTGAGGCCATGGGGACTCAGAGTGTTTAAGGTAAAAATCCAGAACTTTTCATATTTGCATTTTACATTGCAGAGCCATTCTGCCTTGGTACAATTGTCTTGCTACACTGTAGTTGGTAGAGCCTTCTTCTATGGATCAGCGATGTTTGCTGAACCTAACTCTGAGTGCTCTGATGTTATCTCCAACGTACAGTAACCCATATGGACATTGTAAGCAATAAATGACAAACTCGGTTGAGCAGCAAAAAAAATGGGAAATAGAATAACTTTTTCCATTCACCTGGAAGTATTTTATCTTTTGGTCAACAAATTGACATGTTAAGCACTTGGGTTTTTTTGGTATTGGAACATGCCTACCAGATTACAGAGGAAATGTAGGGATTCTGTAGTGTTTTTATTTTTTTATTGTACCTTAAGCTTGCTCTGAGCCACAAAGATAAGTTCTCTGATAAGGGATACCCATCCAATATAATTTAAGAAGCTTTCAATTCACATCTGGCCAGACAGTAAAAAAACATCCACGATCAGACTCCAATATGGTTTATCACACAGCATCACTCCAGATTCAGATACATAGAAAACATTTTAAATTAACATTGGAACATTTTGCAACAGGATACCATATTAGGTCCTTTGATTCCCAACAAACCTATGTTCACATACCACAGAGACCGCAATCTGAAAAGACGTATTGCTTAATAGCAATAAAAATAGCCCTATGGATGTGGTCAGGATCGATATGAAATCCACTGCCTCTATTCCCAAGACTGAGCCCCTCTTTGTCCTGCCCCTGGGCCCTTGTAGAGGACACCCTTCTTCCTGCTCCACCATTGCTAAATGAATCAGACAACTTATTTCCCATAAGGAAGAGCTTCATTGCACCAGAGCTGTTGTCACCTGGCCTTTTCAGCATCAAACATCTTTATCCCAGATCCTCCATTCACACATTTTTCAAGTTCCACCAGGAGGACATTCAGGCCTCAGCTAATGTGAGCTTTAGGCTACAAGGTGCTTCAAACTGTTATTTGAGTGTTTCGGCTCTTGTGCACATCGCTGGAACGAGATCGGGCTCAGGTAAGTATAAGGGGAGTCTGAGGGTGAAGCTGGTTGCCGAACATTTTTTACCTTAATGCATAGAATGCATTAAAGCAAAAAAACCTTCTACCTTTAGTAAGTACATTAATATTCACTTTATAAAGTGAACAGCGTCTTTCCCTTTAGGAAATCAACCCTATTGCCTTCACAGGCATTTTTTGTAGATATGTACAAACACCTGTACCTATGCACCCTATTGGCATTCAGGTCTGTTTGCTCAGCACACAACCTAGTGATGCTGTTATGTTGGGATACATTAGTATAATTCTTGTTTACACAAGCTGTGACTGAAAATAACGGTACGGTAGGTTTCTTGGAGATTTTAAGAGAGCAATATTTTTTTCTGACTTCTAGTGTCCATTGGCATTGCATATTTGTTTAATAATAATCTTGTTTATTTCAAGAAAACTCTCAAGGCACAGAGTAGATACAGTTCTATACAATGGAAAAGGTGAATGCGGTACAAATGACTGTTCTGCCAGAAAGGCTTGTAACTATTGATAGATGAAGCATAGAAGTGTGTCCCATATAAGATGAAGAATGCACAAAAAAGAACAAGTCAGTTTCTAATATACAGAACAAAACTACAGTCCCCTCCAACATGTGATCGATGTGTTGAGAGCCTCTGAACCTTGTATAATGAGGAGGGGAAATTATGTGGGGAAGGGATGGTGGATAACAAAGGGGGGGGGGGAGGGAGGGAAAGAAAAGAGGAGTGTGACCAGCCTTGGCCTGCAACGGAAGGAGGAAAAAGAGTGGTTTGGCATTGGATTCCAAATTGAAAATGTAAAGAGAAGACCAAAGTTAGCGCTATGATAAAGGAGAAATATAGTCAAGTGTGGTTTTGTAAAACTTTTGAAAACTTTATTCCAGCTTGGCACAGAAGTCTCACATGTAATGCCATTTTTTTTTCTACACCATAGATCACCATAAATCTTCCATTTGCGCGGTTTCATGTTCAGTGGTGCCTCTGTCTTTTCATACCATAGTATTATGATGTAAATAGATCACCTGTAACAGTGTACACCTATGCAGGCATACGTAATACAGTAGTGATGGATGGATCACTTAATCCATATCAGTCTGTTTATGGACACATTTTTATTCTACTAAAAGAGGACAGCAGAGAGCTACATATCCTGCAGCGAAACCACCCACAGGGAGACATTTTGCTACTTTACTGTTGTCAGACCCTAGGACTAAGGCACCCGAGACAAGATCCTTACCTCTCATGATGTATACTGTTTTCAGAACACAAAGTGTGATCTCAAAATATATGGCACTAAATATATGTCATCTACCTGAAACTGTTAACATTCCCATGCTCAGATGTTTGACATTGCTGCATGAATTTAAAGGAAAGAAAATACTTGATGACCATATGTATGTATGCTATTTTTACATAGGGGGAATAGTGACTCACACCTGTGCCACTGCTAACTGCTTACCAGGAAGATTTAGTGCACAGCATTTAATGTTTCTTTTTCTTTTTTGCAAACTTTACACCTGCTTTTATCATAAATGTCTCTTTTACAGGAAATGAAACGTCGACACATAGCAAAGCCGTTCTCTATGGAGAAATTACTGTATCAAATTGCAACAGCGGAGGCAAAAAAAGAAAATGGTCCAACTCTGGGTGTCATTACTACTCTGCTCGGAGAGCTCAGGTAGTAGAAAAGAGGCCTGTTGTATATGTTCACTGTGACATTTTAAGGTCTCATGCACACTAGTGCACCCCAGTGCATAGAACTCTGGCATTTAGGTTCAGGTGGAAAGCTCAGGTGCACCGTCCAGCCCCACTGCTGGCAGCCTGTAAAACTCTGGGAGGCTGAAAGCTGCTGCAACTGGACAGTGCAACAAGCAGTAATAAAATTTATGGCCGCATGCTCCCAGGGATGACTGCTCGCAACACAAGCAGTCTGTGTTCCAAGGATTCCTCCTTGGGCGCATACTGCTCGAGATGTTAGAAGCACCGTCCAGGCATAGCAGCTGTCAGCGATTCATAGACTTTTACAGGCTGCTGGCAGGGGAGCTTGACAGTGTACCTGTTCCCTCCACTCGCACCTAAACTCTGGACTCGCATGCATCAGTGGGGCTAAATGCCCAGTGTGCGTAAGGCCTAAACTGTTTCTTCTCTTTTGCTTGCTGCTAATTCCTCCTTTAGGGAAACCAGTTGGTTCGTCTGTACAAGATGGCTTTTCTGTATGTGGCAGACATATTGAAAACCTTAGATATAATATTTGTTTTTATCATACTCCAAGAAGATCTATCATTAAACATTTTTAACTCCCTCGGGACCAAGTGTATATAGAACTTGGTGCTGTTCAAAGTCATCCCTTCATTTCCAATCATTATGGCCAGACAGGTTACAAAATCTGTCACCGTTATGAATGAATGAGCACTGCTCAGATTAGAGGCGTTGCCAAGCTCAACCGGTTAAATGCACTTACAATGCTTACTGGTATTCGTGTATGATATGGTACTGTTTCCCCTGTAATACTGTTTTTTTTGTCTACTATATAGCGCTATTGTGGCCAAGGGGTACCTGTTGATGAACAATAATCGTAACTATATGTTATAAAGATGTCCCATCTTTCCGTGCTCATAAAAGCAGTTTGTTTGAAATCAAAAGAAATACAGAAAAAGAATGATGAACTGTATGCATATAGGCTATAATGCTGTTAACAAATACCTTTCCTGTTTAGGTGGATATAGTTTTAGTGTCGCTTGGCCTTCATTACAAAGTGGCAGAAGAGCTTTGTAGTCTGGGTTGAGTGGCGGGCAATGCAGTTTCTAATTTGCTGTTTTGTTGGTCAGGGATACAGAGTTGAGGCAGAGAAAGGAGCTCTTTGAGGCGGGTCTCCACTCTTCTGCACGATACGGAAGTCACGACACCAGCAACTCAACTGTAGATGGGAAGAAGAAACCTCGGAAATGGTTGCAGTTGGAGAGTTCAGAGAGGAGATGTCAGATATGCCAGCACCTCTGTTATCTTTCCATGGTGAGTAAGTGAATACTTTGCTGACAAGGACCCATGGACAAAACTGTCAAACAAAGTCGACCTACTAAGTCTCATTAGCAAGGAGATTCACTGGGGTGCTAAACCTATGTAGATAGATTTTTTTGACAATGCTGCTTGGGAAATGTAACTGTAATTAAGCATTCTGCTGCTGTTAACACTGTCGATTTTTAGTGCTCTACAATTTAATTGCTGCGTTTTGAATTATTAATTTAGTGTGGCTAGATGTTACATTTTAATGTACTTCCTTTGAATCTGTATGGGTGCAAAAAGGCCCCTAGCATTCATCCTAGAATTAGCTTTTGGCTAAACAGCAAAACTCCAAAAATAGAATTCAGTAATATTTATGTCAGTACTACAAAGTGTAACATGTCTATGTCCACACCATGTAGGAGCAAGACTGATCATTTTGAAAAAATACAGTGCAATCCAAAATTAGTTCCTCCCCCTTATTCACACAGTGCATACATGGACAGCTGATGGAGTATGATGTGTACCCTTCAGTACAGATACCTCTGCAGCCAACAGACAAACTGCAGAATTGCTGCTATAATGACATAAGAAAAACCTATAGTAATCTAAAAAAAAAAAAAAAAAAAAAGTGAAATTATTGGGGATGTTTATGTAGCCAGCTTAAGGTAAATTCAATATTTTCTGTAGAAAACATACAATGATGGTTTCTTGTGTTTACAGAATTATAGGGTAAGATGAGGTGAGTTAAAAGGGGCAACAATTTCCACTTCATGTAAATCCACAGCTGCAATCTAAAGCTTGAATTAATTTATGTGATGTCCATTGTCGGTCACTTTCTTGATGCAGAAGGCTATCATAGACCATGATGTGATGCTGGTTTGCAATACCTTGTGACATATTACACATTGGATAGCTGATAGAGGATACTTCTGTGTTACGCTGCGTTGATAGAAGGATATTTCATCTTTTGTGCACACAAAGTAAAGACTATTTGCAATAGCTCTGCAGTAAACCTTAATACTGCTGCAGTCCTACTGGCTTACAGAGTCAAAGCTTCTCCAGTGTAAATGGCCGCAAATATCTGTAGAGGCCTACATCCTCACATATAGAGTATTGATAATAAATGAGCTGCAGCTCAGATATTTGTTTTTAGAATGTGTGGGATGAGCTGCATTTCAGATATTTGTTTTATAGAATGTGTGGAGTCATATAGAGGAGTCAGCTGCAGAACACCTCAAAATCAAACTTTGGCCACCACTGCCTTAGGGCCACTGGCGAGCACAGTACAGATCTTGCTCCATTCTTAAAGGTTGCTAAACAGACCAGTGCTAGCGTCGGACATGCTTGTATTCTTACATCTAATACTGTTTTCGGTCTTCTTCCTTCTCAAAGGTTGTTCAGGAGAATGAGAATGTTGTGTTCTGCCTGGAGTGTGCATTACGCCATGTGGAGAAGCAGAAGTCGTGTCGAGGATTAAAGCTGATGTATCGATATGATGAGGTAACTAAATGTTTTTGCTATAAAAATATGCATTGTTCGAGTTACTTTTTTAAATAAATATTGAAATATTCATCGGTTACTAAACACTGGTGTACCTTTAGTATATACAGGTTTGCAAGTGTAATAAGGGTTTATCTGCATTTAGTTTGTGAGCAGTGGGAAAATGAAACAATTGATAGACATTCCTATGACAAAGATCACTGATCTCTTCTCCACCTGCCCCTTCCTTGTTGCTCATCTCTTCACTACCTGACCCTTCCTTGCCACTGATCTCTTCACCACCTACCCCTGTCTGGTCACTGATCCTCTTCATCACCTACCCCTTCTTTGCCACTGATATGTACACCAACTGCCCCTGTCTGGTCACTGATCCTTTTCACCACCTACCCCTTCTTTGTCACTGATTTCTTCACCAACTACCCGTTTGCTCACTGATCCTCTTCACCACTGGCACCTACCTTTTCTTTGTCACTGATCTCTTCTGTCTGGTCACTAATCCTCTTTTTCCACCTACCCATCTTTATCACTGATCTCTTCACCACCTGCCTCTTTCTTGTCACTGATCCCTTCACCACCTGCCCCTTCCTTGTCACTGATCCCTTCACCAACTCCTCCTTCTTTGCCACAATCCTCTTCACCACTTTGCCCCTCTGTTGGCACTGATATCTTCACCATTTACCCCTGCCTGGTCATTGATTTCATTGCCACCTGCCTGGATACTGCTCTGTTCGCCATCTACCTTTGTCTGGTTACTGCCCTCTGCTCTCTTTGCCAGCTGCATCTGCCTGACCACTGATCACTTTGCTACCTGCCACTGCTTGGTTGCTGATCTCTTTGATCCTGCCTGGTCACTGATCACTTAACCACACAAACACAACTGCAGCTTAAACAATGTTGGTTTAGTTTTTACCAATAAATTATGGATTTGTTTAAACATCATAAGCAATCAAAGCAGTCTTTGTGATGAGTACGTAATCATGATCTGCAATCATAACATGAATCACCCAAAGCATATACAATCTTCAGAATTAAACGCTTTATACTGCTTTAACCATCCCTCTACATTATACTAGCAGAATAAGTAGAATGCAGGCAGCTGGTTTTGCCTTTATTGATGCTGCAACCCCCATCCCCCTTATTTCCTTCAGGCAGACCCTCCTCCCACTGACTGCAGTTTTAAATCCTACACTAAATTCCAAAAAGAATAATTGAGTACTGCTTGGACCTTAAAGAAGGGGACATACCCCCAAAGCTTGTCCTGAATATGTGGATGTTAGTGCAAATAAAAAAAGTATCTCAGATGCACTCAATTGTTCTTGTAATTGCACCAATATGGCTATAATCACCTCAAACGGTAATTCCACAACTTTATTCCTGTTGCTCATACATGGTATCATAGTTAATCTAGTTGAAAAGAGACACAAGTACATCCCATGTTAACCACATAGAGGAAAAAAAGAAAACACACACACACTTCATATATACAATCTATACCCACAGTCAGTGGCGGCTGGTGAAGTTTTAGAATGGGGGGGGGCGCCAGGCCCCGTCCTTCCTTTTAGTAATCTTCATCCTCCCCAGATTTTCCTTCCTGCCCCGGACCGCGGGGGGGGGTAAGATTTTGAAGTGGTCGGCGGTGACTGACACCCATATCTAACATATATACTTCACACACACACAAAAGAAAAAAAGGAGATACACCAATTGTACCCTACAT
>BLSH010331581.1:624174-634282 GCA_018402905.1 Glandirana rugosa | reverse complement strand
ATTACTAGTAGTGTCCATGACACCGACATAGTAAGTACCGACGTCTGTCATAAATGTTCTCATGTTCCTTGGTGCTCGCCACTCACATAAATCTGCACTGAACACATCCTGCAGCCTCCAATTTCAGATTTGGACATTACACACTAGGAGTCCACACTGTCTGCCTGAAACCATTTCCATCCCAGCTTACTCCCAACTGTTCTGCAGCCTCAGACATTCTTTGCAGTCCTTTAAGGTTACTTTTTTTTCTTTCAGCCAGCAGGCTAGTATAGTACTAGAGCGAGACTCAGGCTGCAGTGTTTGCTATACTGTTACAACTTTTGACAAGAGTAGTAATAGTATACAGTGTAAATACTGTCTGCAGCCATGAATGATACAGCCACAGTACCTGTGATGATCATTATGCCGATGATCACACTGTACAACCTATATACAGTACAGTCACGCAGTACAGTCATACAGTACAGTGTGATCATCAGCATGATGATGATCACAGGTGCTATAGCTGTATGATTCATGGCTGCAGACAGTATTGTATACTTTTACTCAGGGCTATTTTTCAGCTGAAATGTGGCAGACCCTGCACTCTGTCCGTAGCACACCCTGGACCCTGCACTCTGTACGTAGCACACCCTGGACCCTGCACTCTGTACGTAGCACACCCAGGGCTCTGCACTCTGTACGTAACTCTGTATGTTGTCCACCCTGAACCCTGTACATAGCTTATTTCTGAACTCTGTACATAGCACACTCCTCAATTCTGCACTCCTTACGTATCTCATTGCTAAACCCTGCACTCTGTACATAACGTACCCCTGTACCCTGCAAAAAGCACAAATAAAAAAATACTCAGCAATAATAAGAGTGTGTGTATACATATGTACTGTATATATCCTGTGTGTGTTTGAGCTTTGGAGGTGCGAGGTGCACACCCTAATGTAATAGGCAACACACAGCTATGGTTACTAGGCTGAACATCTGCACTCCAGTTACCACCTTTAATATACAAGTCCAATCACAATGAAAATAGGGGAAAAACTGTTGATACATTTCATACTGAACTAGTGCTTACTCATAATGCAATGTGTTATGGATGCATTATGAGTAATCGCTAGTTCAGCATGAAACATAGCAACAGTTTTTCCCCCTATTCTCACAGTAATTGCTGTCTTTTTTAGAACTTTTTTTCATATTAAGGTATAATTAAAAGGCAAACTTTTTTTCTTTTCTTCATTTTGGATACAGTGGAGAGGGATTAGAGCCCCTGTCAGTTTTTATTGCTGTCTTTGCCCCCCATTGGGGAAGTTCACCCGCTCTATTTGTCTTGTTTACTGTTATCATTGAAAGTAAAAGAAAATCCCAAATTTTGGGTTGTCCCCAGAACAGTAATAGAGGAGAAATCTTATTTGCAGGAACTCCCTCTTCCTTCCTGTTTTGGCTATGGGACAGGGACTGAAGGGAAATCTCCACAATAAAACACGATGGTAAAAAAAAAAAAAAAACACGACAGGGTGATAATCCTCCCTTGCTCCATCCGAAATGAAAAAAATGATAAGAAAAGTTTTGCCTAAATTTACATTTAAAGTGGCTACTGGAGTGCAGATGAAAATAGTACTGCAGCGCAAAAAGTCCAAACATATTCTTTGAAGAAAACCCTATGGGAATAGCAAATGCCCACCACCAAAGACACCTCCACACTGGTCTCCTTACCAGATCACGGTGACCCCCTATTACGGAGGGTCAACTTGCGCCTTGAATTTATAGGATACCTCCCCAGCAAGAGTCAGCATAGACAATCCGGTAAGACAGCTCCATACCAGCACATCACCAGCGGTCAAACATCTTGTTCTTAGAGTCCAAATTAGCACACAGGGCTTGTTCAGCTTTCTCCCTCTGACATCCAGGACAGAGCTCTAGGATTTTCTTCAAAGAATATGTTTGGACTTTTTGCGCTGCAGTACTATTTTCATCTGAATTGAGGGTTGTACCGGAACCTGTCTGCAAAGCTGCATACTATTATAGACTTTATTATTCTGGCCTAAGCGCAGGATTTTCTTTTGCTTTTGTTTTAATTTACTGGAGTGCAGATGTCTGGAGTTTTCATTTTCTTATGAACTGAGCCAGCACCCAGTGAATGTGAGTGGCAGATTGGTATGAACTAACCAGGAGTGATTTGGATAGAAGGCAGGACAGAAATGGTCCTTCTCTCCTGGAGGAGGGAGAGAGTGAAGGGATAACCCAGCAGCATGCACTGATGAACCGTAGTGAATATCAAAATGTATTATGGAACAAACATAATTACAATGACAGTGTGCAACACACAACTAACAACGTTGTCATTAAAATTACACCCCGGGGTAACATTCATGCTGTACCCATTAAAAGGCCTTACATTCTCACCAACTTGCTCGATGGATGAGTTTGAAGTCTTCAAAAATGTCTCCCTTTTTTTGAGGAAAGTTTATCTGAGAATGGTCCATGCTAACCAACGTGATGACAAAGATAATCCAACTAATTTCACGGATCAGGAAAGAGAAGCTAGGGACATATTAGTTTCCCTTATGGATACTAGTAGTGATGATGAAACAATAGAGGAAACAACCGGAACCGATCCCCGGAAAAGAAAAGCAAATCTACTAATCCGCTCTACAAAAATGCCAGCTTTCAAGAAAAATAAATGGTTAGGGGTCTTCCTTGATCTCATACAGGAGGACCTCAACTTGATCAACTGGGATGAATATGGGACTCCCGATAATCTTAATATGGAAGAAAGGCGAGCACTAAAAGAACTTAAGGATGCAGCTAATATTGTCATTAAGAAAAGCGACAAAGGAGGAAATGTGGTACTACTCTCAGCCGACAAGTATGAAAAGGAGATACTACGCCAATTGAAGGATAAGACAACCTATGAAAAACTGGATAACAACCCATTTGGAAATATTTTTGAAGAAACTTAATTCTAAGTTACATCTAGCGAGAGATTCTGACCTCCTGGATAAAAAAGAATTTGGCTATTTAACGGTGAAGGATTTCAATATACCTACCATATATGTATTACCAAAAATAAATCTATCATTGATCCACCAGGCAGACCTATAATCTCTGCAATAAAGGGACCCCTTGAAAGAGTGGGCAGGTACCTAGACTCCCTCTTGAAAGATATGGTTCAACAACTGACCTCCTTCGTGAAAGACACTGGGGATGTACTCAGTAAAATCAGAGATGTCGAGGTGCCTGAGGGGGCCCTACTCGTGGGGATTGATGTTGAGTCATTATATACCTCAATACCCCACGAGTGGGGCCTTGCAGCGGTCACCCACTTCCTGGAATTACACTACCCTGAGATGGGTGCTCAAAACGAATTCTTGACAGAACTGCTAAGTTTCGCGCTGGATCACAACTGTTTTTGCTTCCTCGGTGTACACTATAGACAAATACGGGGCACCTCGATGGGGGCTCCATGGGCTCCTGCATATGCCTGTCTCCATCTGGGCATGTGGGAAGAGGATTTTGTTTTCCGCTCACAGATGTACCTAAGCCGGGCGTTGCTCTGGCTCAGGTATATTGATGACGTGCTACTGGTGTGGAAGGGATCTAAGGAATCAGTAAAAGAGTTCATATGTGAACTTAACCAGAATACCAGAAACATCAAATTAACCTACACCATGCACACCTATCAGATAGCATTTCTGGATCTGCAAATCCGAACTGAAGGTGGAAAACTGATCACAAACACATATAGGAAACCAACAGCGGCAAATACCCTCCTGGATGTCATCATCCAAAATCATTGATCCGTGCCATCCCGACGGGATGGTTCTTAAGGATAAAACGGAACTGTTCATTGGATTAGGACTATAAAAAAAAGGCCACGGAGCTCCATCAGAGGTTTAGGAGTCGAAAGTACTCACACTCTATCTTGAAGAAATCGAAGAAAAAGGCATCCCAAACCAAGAGGAAGGAGCTATTAAATCGAAAGGACACAAAAAGATTGAAGAATGATCTAAGTCACACACAAATTATAACCCCCTTTGGAAACCAATGGGAAAAGGTGAGGGCGGTGCTAACCAAACACTGGCACATCCTTACAAGATGCCCACTGACCAAGGCCATTGTAGGCCCGAGACCTCTTTTAACCGCTAAAAGAGCGAGGAACTTGAGTGATGAACTTGTCAGGACAGAATTTGTTAGACCGGTGAAGAAAAATTGGCTCACTCACTTACCACCGTTGAGAGGTATGTTCCCATGTGGCAGGTGTCACATCTGCCGATATGTTGAAAAAACCAACAGATTCATTGATAGCTGGGGTAAAAACACTTATAAAATCAACCAATTCATCAACTGCTCGACGGAGAGAGTCTTGTACATCATCACCTGCCCGTGTGATAAAATCTACGTGGGGAAAATCAAACGGGCATTAAAAACCCGGATTGGTGAACATTTATCATCAATAAGGGACCCCACGGATGAATCGCCACTAGCTCAACACTTCAGGGCCCACCACTCAGGACAGTTTTCAGGACTTAAAGTAAAAGGGTTTTGCCCTACAATTATCCAATCGGAGGGGTGACTTTGATAAAGTTCTGTTGCAATATGAGAAACGGTGGATCTATAAACTTGTAAGTTTGACCCCTAGAGGCCTTAACACCGAACTCAACTTACAGGTATTTTTGGAACCTTAAGCAACAACTAGATTGCCCATAAATATTAGTAATTACCTGTTAGACGAGACACTTGTCCCTGAGGGGCCATCCCCACTCCTCGCGCCTACCATACCAGAATCACCCCTTGACTACTCCTTGATTTCATCACTGGGGTGCCCATCAGACTAAGGATATGAATAATACCCACTAGGTGGTGCTACGGGACACACAGACTGAAAGACAGGACCCCCCTGTAGATCTATTTGTCAGTGGGGGATAATCTATCAATCACCTATCAATCAGCTAATCCGAATGAAATACTGAGGAAATAAAAAATAAAAAACATATATGCGGATTAGGAGTTATGTCTATGTTTAGATCAGGGATACCATATGGGTGTCCCCACATAGATGTGTTGATCTAGAGTAGCAACCATTACATGCACCCTCGATATACCTATATTTAGGTGTATATTGATCTCTTTTCACCTTCACACTATGTGTGTTTTTCCCCCCTTTTTCAATATGAGCTATTAAGGATTCTGTACAGCCCATATATACTGGGATGAGCAATTGTCTACTTTGTTGTTTTTATTTATTTATTCTTATTTATCTGTTATAAGGATGCTCCCAAGATCTATGTTCAGACACAATGTGACATATGCATTTACCTGTATTTGTGTACTGAGCGAGACCATGATGTTCTACTCAACTTTTACCTGCACAGGGTTAATTTGACAACGACCTGGGCGGAATGTGACCTTTAGGTGGAACTGATTGGCGATGATGCCTATAAATGAAACATAGACACCTAGGGCCCTTCACCCTGATGAAATCCGCGTTGAAGCGGGTGAAACGCATCAGTTTTTGCCCCCCCCTGTCCACCCCCCATGCACCCATTGGGGATCCCCCGCTTTTAGGGGGTTCAAGCTGCCTCCTGTTACGTGCTGCACCTTCGATCTGAGCTCCATACCTGGCCGCTCTGGAATTTCCATGTCACCCTGATCAGCTGACAGACTCGAACGAGCAGCCCTGCACACGCTGCTCCTGGACTCACGGAGCGCTTTACCATCCACACACTGGGTTTGACCGGACTACCTGGTTCCTCTGGACGATCGAGCTTGGGGTTTCCTTCACGGTATGAGCGGGTGAGGATATCGATTTTACCTCGCCTGATCCCGTTTCCCCGGGACCAGCTCTCGTCCCCGACTGTGGAGCAGTCTGTGATCTTGGTTGCCAGCTGGTGTGGTTCTAATACGAATCCCATCTATGATCATCTATGCCGAACGGATCGGACTCCATCTACATCTTCTATGAGGGACTGACTAGGACCGGACTTTCTGAACTGTAAGTTACGTTAATCTGGATGTGATATCCCATAGGGTTCGTCTGTCCATCAGCTTGTCTGTCCCTTGTGGACCGGGCTGAACCCACACTCGTGACGAGAGATTATCCAAGCACCTAGTCCTCATATTTGTTAGCCTCACATACATGGATATACTATGCTACTGTAATGCCTGGACACTCATTTGGTGCCACTCTTTGATCATTGGCAGACCCATACAGTAACACTCTCTATGGTGCATATCACAGGTGTTTGCCATTGAGTTAATGCACTCACGCTCCACAAGGCATGACAGGCATTTGACTTTCATTCCATGAGGGGAATACTTTGTCCATCCGAACCGGGATGCTCTCCTATTAGCCCCATTACCTTCAGGCCACATCAGCGCTCCCCCTGTCCTGATGGTCGGCCATCTATATATTATGGAGCATTCCATTGGTGCATACTAAATAAATCCTGATCTGTGCGGATGCCCAGAAGTTCCTCATTAACTGGCCACACTTCACTGAGTGGCAGTTCAAATAAGAGGATTCCCTGGGATACAAGAACTTATACAGGCTGCATATATGACTAAAATGTAATGGGTACAGCATGAATGTTACCCCGGGGTGTAATTTTAATGACAACGTTGTTAGTTGTGTGTTGCCCACTGTCTTTGTAATTATGTTTGTTCCATAATAAATTTTGATACTCACTACGGTTCATCAGTGCATGCTGCTGGGTTATCCCTTCACTCTCCCCCCCCCCCCCTCCAGGAGAGAAGGACCAATTCTGTCCTGCAGGGAGCCTTCCCTGCATTCTATCCAAATCACCCATTGTCCTGGTCCCTAGGTGAACCCCACACTGTATAGAGTGTGACGGCCGCACTGTTTTGACCTTAACCTATTCCCAGGTTTGGAGGTCCGTGTCCTACAATTCCCTCCCCCTATCCCTGTTTTTGATGAACTAACCAGGAGCAGTGTCCATTTTCTTGTTATTAAACTGAGTTCACATTATCCAAAGCTCCGAAAAGTGATCCACAGTGGATTGCTTTTCAGAATGCAGCAGCTGTCAGGTGTTCTTTACGTGACCCTGTTGTCCCCTGAATGCCTGTTTCTCATGACAAGTGGCAGTATATAATGGTGCTAATGCACCGCAACTACGAGCAAAGTGTTTGGCTCACAGTTGTGGCATGGCCCCATTGATTTGAATGGCCAAGTATGATGGTCAACTCAATGTGCCATGTCAAATTTTCCTTGGCTGCAAAGAAAAACTGTCATAGCCATGGCATGTGAGTAGCCTCCTTCAGTGGTATTTTAGAATTAAGTTTGGTGGCCAAGGGGCAGTAAAACTTGTATGATCGCTTAGTGCATGTCAGTACATGAGACACAACAGCCAAGATCCAACTTGGTCCAAAGTTGGATGTTTGGTTGTACAACTGTTGCACCCATGTGTACGGGGCTTTAGTCTGTTTACTCTTTGCTTCACTAACAGATGTCACTGCTGGGGGCGCTGTATATACTGTATTTATTGCAAAAATGAACTGCTCCACCAATTCAAGTCGTCTGTATATTTATTAATTGATAGATTATCACATGACAACCCCTCACACATCCATCCCATGTGCCCGGTGTCCAATTACCTCAATAGCCTTCCTATGAGTACCCTTTCCCCCTCCCGCTCTTCCCCAGGGAGAATGTGGAGACCCACTTGACCCTTGCCACCATCCGAGATCCCCTCCCCTGGGATGGGTGATGTGTGGGGGATCCCTGTAGGACACCACCCCTCTGGCCCCCCTAAAATGATGTTGTACCTCTATCTGCTCTGCCCCCGACCCCTGTGGGGATGTTGGTTATTGGCAGCCCAAAGTGATTGTCCAGAACGAAATATATGAAGGGGATCAAAAACAATGTAACTCTGTATTGGTAACTCACAGTTTGTTGATACCGTATAGTTCCTCCTTAACTGGAATCTGAAGGTTACTTGCAGGGAGACCTTATTTTATATTCAAGAGGTCTCTACCTGGTTGTTTCTCCTGTGTATCCAAAAATGCACGGTTGGAAGACTTCCCGGGGAACAACTTGATCCACCTGTCAATTGCCTCCTAATGTGCTTTCAAACAATTGATGCCCAACTGTATTTGCCAAGCTACAATCACCGGGGTACTTGGAAATTGGGGGAAAAAAGAAAACCCCTCTCCTTGAGTCCAGTCCCCTACTTGGACCTGTTCTTCACATTGTAGGTAATGCCAAAAAGTCCTGAAAGTAATATCCCCAATTACGGGGAGACCGTTCCCAACTTGGTGATTCGGTCTCCACCCGTTCGGAGGGTTGCGTTTGTGCAGTAAGGCCCACTCACAGGATCATGTCCAAACTCTTCCTCAATTGTGAGGAAGCCGTGTCCCAGTACGCCACTGAGATCTCAGTAAGCAGGGAAGCATTGGGAGGTACAAAGGACATCCATTGGAAGCACCTGACATGGGTTAAAGAGTGGCAATAGGGTGACATGGCTTCCTCACAATTGAGGAAGAGTTTGGACATGATCCTGTGAGTGGACCTTACTGCACAAACGCAAATACAGTTGGGCATCAATTGTTTGAAAGCACATCAGGAGGCAATTGACAGGTGGATTAAGTTGTTCCCCGGGAAGTCTTCCAACTGTGCATTTTTGGATACAGAGGAGAGACAACCAGGTAGAGACCTCTTGAATATGAAATAAGGTCTCCCTGCAAGTAATCTTCAGATTCCAGTTAAGGAGGAACTATACGGTATCAACAAACTGTGAGTTACCAATACAGAGTTACATTGTTTTTGATCCCCTTCATATATTTTGTTCTGGACAATCACTTTGGACTGCCAATAACCAACATCCCCACAGGGGTCGGGGGCAGAGCAGGTGGGAGAGCAGATAGAGGTACAACATCTTTTTAGGGGGGGCCAGAGGGGTGGTGTCCTACAGGGATCCCCCACATATCACCCATCCCAGGGGAGGGGATCTCGGATGGTGGCAAGGGTCAAGTGGGTCTCCACATTCTCCCTGGGGAAGAGCGGGAGGGGGAAAGGGTACTCATAGGAAGGCTATTGAGGTCATTGGACACCGGGCACATGGGATGGATGTGTGAGGGGTTGTCATGTGATAATCTATCAATTAATAAATATACAGACGACTTGAATTGGTGGAGCAGTTCATTTTTCTTTTTTTCATTTATGCAATAACCTTTCTTAACTGCAACATGCAAGGCATATAGTAGCACAAGACAGGAGAGGAAACAGCAACAAACAGCACTCCCCGACCTCCATGCGGGACATGGTGTAACCTCGCTCGCCAGATAAGTACACGCAGCCTGGAGGGCCACAATCTTTATCTGCTCCCGGCACCCGCACGAGCCAACATCACTTTCAACCACTTCCAATATTTATCGGTACCGATATCGGTGCATCCCTGCCTAGCACCATGTTGTTTTTTTAACCACTTGCCGACCGTGTAATGTAATTACATGGCCGCAAGTGGCACTCATTGTTCTGGGAGGGCGTATAATAACGTCCTCCCAGAATCGCGCTCCCGCGCGCCCCCTGGCGTAAGACCCGGCGCATCACGGTAAATGCCCGCTTGGAGTGGCCGTTTACCACGTGATCGCTCCGTCGAATGACGGAGCATCACATATAAACAAGCCGGCAGAAGTGCCGGCTTGTCTCTCCCCTCTCCGCACCGATCGGTGCAGTGTGACAGGAGAGGGGGGAGAGAGAAGATGCAGCGGTGCTGTGGGCAGGATCTGAAGTGCCCACAGCACCGCTATGTGCTAGGCAGGGACCCCTCATCACCCATGCACCCTCATCCATGCCCACCCATCCGTCACCCATACATCCATGCCCACCCATCTGTCACCCATACATCCATGCCCACCCATCCGTCACCCATACATCCATGCCTACCCATCTGTCACCCATACATCCATGCCCACCCATCCGTCACCCATACATCCATGCCCATGCTTCCGTGCTCACCCATCCGTCACCCATGCATTCGTGCTCCCCCATCCGTGTCCACTCATCCGTCACCCATGCTCACCCATCTGTCACCCATACATCCGTGCTCGTGCCTACATACCCACTGTCTACCCACTCGTACCCACTGCCTACTCA
>BLSH010331581.1:588310-603042 GCA_018402905.1 Glandirana rugosa | reverse complement strand
TGTTATGCAGTAACGGTGTCTTTAGGTATGTTAGTGTAACCTCCGTTACAACAACCTGAAATTACCATGGTATATGTACCTCATGTTTTCCGTCAAAATTTTATCTTTTAAGTAGAAATAATGTTTTTTGAGAGGTAATTGGTGAAGGGCGGCCCACCTGCAGGTACCTGCAGGATCTGAAACTCACCATTATAGACTTACCACGGTCGTCGATCTCCGTGGTAAGTCTATAGTAAAAAATGTCGACCGCTAAAACATGTGGGGTTCTTGCTAGTATCGCCGTCAAGTCGGCGAACTAGCAAGAACATCCGTCGCCCTCCCCTGCAGGGGGGGTGTAAAAAATGATATCTGAATGGTGCCTCTAGCTGCTGGCACCATTCAGATATTACCACTCAAAGTCTAGGACGTCCATGGACGTCCACCCGGCGGGAAGTGGTTAATGGAGAGTTTTTTGTAATAAAGATGAATTTTCTATTTTAAAACTGCCTTTTGTACTCCATGTATATGGTACCATTAAAGTCCAACAACATTGCCTCCAATGTGATTGTATGGATTTCTGTGGCAATGACGTATTGTAACAATTGACTGTCTCTTAGAAATAAGTCTATCCTTGTATAGGTGCAGTGGGGCTTGGAAAAGAAAGTAAAATCTTTCTCAGAGGAATGTTGGCATCTCCAGATATCGAGTATGTCATTCTTATGTAGGAAGTGTAGCCGTTCAGATTTCCTGGGTTTTTTAGGCGTTGGCCCTTTAATGTCCATAGAGGTGTCTGGCGCCAAATTAAAGTCTCCACAGAATATTATGCGGCCCTGTTTGAGGCTGTTAATTTTCTTCCATACTTTGCGCATAAAATGCATTTTTCCTGTGTTTGGCGCATAAAGGTTAACGATTGTGTATGTGGTGTTGTTAATTTCACATATCAGAATGTGGTACCTTCCTTGCGGGTCTGAGATTGATGCAATCAGTTTAGAAGTCACTGAGTCTCTAATAGCTGTGAGAACTCCTTTGGTTTTGTTTGGAGAGTTAGCGAAAAATATGTTCGGGTAATTTTTGTGGGTTAGGGTGGGCGCTTTTCCCTGGCAAAGATGCGTTTCTTGGATGCATAAAATGTTGCATTTGAGCTTGCTTGCTTCCGTCCATAGTAAGTGCCTTTTGCTTGGGTGATTTAAACCCTTTACATTTAGGGAGGAGTACAGTATAGGCATCTTTAGGGTGCGAGTAAGTCCATAACATATTTGGTTTAGGCTTTGAGTTGTGCGGGTGTCTCAGTAGGTTTTAGTGGTTGTGGATGTAGTGTGAAAAGACTTACGGTTGGGTGTCTGAGCCCCAGAGAGGTCCACAGCAGCTTGAGCCCGCTGGAATGACTGCTGTTCACATAGGCTTGGGTTCTATGTTGATTAGAAGTTTGTACTGTATTAAAACAAAGTAACAATTTAACAAAGCAACAAGGATCCTTCTTTAGCGATTCCTTGGGAACAAGCAAAGGTAAAGAATAAAGATCAACTGAGATGTATAAAAAAGAAGTAGAAAACTTTGTGTGCGGAATGAACCACGGCAACTATTGGGGGTATAAGGCTGACAAGCCTGGCTTAAGCAGCTGATCCAGGGCGTATCTGTGTGCCTTGTGTGTTTGAGTGGAATCAAGTGGTCATGTCATCTGGAGGGTCAAAGTCCTCCCATTCTCTGTTTTGTTGGCAGCGGTGATGGCGATTCTGTTGGCGCTGTTCTATCGGCTCAACGGTGTTCCATTGGCAAATTAAAGCCAGGTCCTCATCCAGAGTGTGAATGGAATATGATCTATTTTCCTTCGTAACTATCAATTTGACTGGGTGACCCCATTTATATTGAATTTGGTGGTTACGAAGGGGTTTTGTGATGGTGGAGAGATTTTTGCATTGCAGCATGGTGTATTTTGATAAATCTGCATAGAAAGACAGATTGTTGTAGTTTTGTGGATATGCGTCTGGGTTCCTTGTGGCACGCATCAGGTTCTCTTTTATGTGATATAAATGGATGCGGACAATGGTGTCCCTCGGGGCAAAGTCAGGCAGGTGTGGAGGTTTTGGTAGCCGGTGGATCCGGTCTACTATCAGCTCCCCTGAAGGCGTTCCAGGCAGGAAGGCTGCCATCAATTGAGTGAAGTAGTTCTTCAGGGTCGATTGTTGAATGGATTCAGGTATGCCTCATATTTTTAAATTGTTCCTTTTGGAACGGTCTTATAGGTATGCTATTTTACCCTTTATCCATTCAATATCCTCTGCCTCATCATTTTGCGCTTCTACGAGTTCGTTGAAGGAGGTTGTAGCTTCCCCAATCTTGTTTTCTATAGTGGCTACCTTATCTCCTAGGTGGGAGACTTCTGAAGTGAAGTGCTGTAGCATGTTAGTAATGTCTGTGTGTATTGAGCTCTGGAGTGTCATCAACATATCCCTCAGCGTGGTGTGAAGCACAGGCAGATTTGAAGTAGGGTATGCAGCTATAGAGTTTGATAGGGCTATCTGCGCATTGAGAGTTTGTGACACAGGGCTCACCTCAGTCTGCAGTTCTGCATCTGGAGTCAGTTTCTGCTTGGATTTGGCTGGGCTGGATGAGGGTGTTGAGGTTGCCAAGCGGGTGTCCGAGGTGTGTTGCCCCCCCCCGTTTTATCCCCCGTGTATTGCGACACTTCTGTGTATTTGCCTGGATCTCCGCTGTAGCCGGGATTTGTTTCAGCAAACAGCCATTTCGGTCAGTGTTTGGCCACGGCGCGGGTTAGGGATTATTAATATGTTGGAGCCAGAGAGGAATCTAAGTCTGAGTCTGTAGTTCTGGTTTCTAGTGTGATTTCTTCCAGTTGTACCACCCAGAGAGTATTGTGGCTGTGGAGGCAACTGAAGCAGAGGCAGAGGGAATAAGATGGTTGGGTGTACAAATATGGCTGCCGATAGTAGGCCCTAAGATTCCCAGCTCAGTCTGAGGTCTTTAGTCAGTCTTTTGGACCCTCAGGACACTGTTGCGGCCCCTTATTACCGTTGTGGAGTGGTGGCAATCGTCTAGCTCCTCGAGGGGCTCACTGCTTGGTAGTTGGGTTAATACCTGTAGTAATCATGGAGCTTATGGGCCGGAGTTATAGGCTGCAAGACGGCGGTGGTCGGGGAAGCCGCATCTGGAGCCTCGGGCTGTATTAGTCATGGCTGTCCACTCGGGAGTTACTCCGCTTGTCGGATCCTCTGTCTCCCTTGTGGTGTTAATCCCCGGGGGATTTGGGGGGGGGGGTCCCCTTTCAGATGTGTGTCGCTCCTTTCACTATTTTGGCCGCACGGTCTAGGAGGAGTGTCGGTGAGCAGGGCCGCTTCACGAGGTCTGCCACGATCGGGACGCCCTCACTCCTGATTTTTATATCAACATCATGTGCAGGCCCTGGGCTGTCAGTTTGGGGGATAAATGCCCTCACCGAGGTCAATTCGAGGTGGATGTCTCTGGATTCTTCACGTGGGTCCCAGAGCTCTGTGCTCTGTAATGGCGCGTCTGTCCTCTTCGCGCGTCAGGCCATGCACCCCTCAGGGATTTTTTTTGGTTTGTTGTCATTTATATCCACCTGGAGTTCAGCTTTATTAGTGAAAAAATTGTAAAAACTAACAGAAAATTACTGGGGATTTCTAGGAAGCCCAATATATTGTATAGTCCGATATTTCCAGTTAGCATGAGACAGGGTACTGCGATCATGGATTTAATTTGCAACAGCACCTGCTGGCAATTTCTGATGACTATCACATATGCTTTCCAGTGGGAAACACAACAGTATCAATTGAAATCTGATATAGACGTTAAACCATAATAATATATATGGTTCATAACTAGAGTTGAGCGAACTTCTGGAAGTCCGGGTTCTGCTGGTTCGGCCGAACTTCGGGACAAAGTCCGGGTTCAGGTCCGGACAGAACCTGAACTTTGTCCCGGACCCCGAACCCCATTGAAATCAATGGGGACCCGAACTTTTAGGCACAAAAATAGCTGTAAAAAAGTCCTGGAAAGTCCTAGAGGTCTGCAAAAGGAAGGAAATGGGGGTAAGGGTGGGACAAGTGCCCTACAAAGAAATGGGGACAGGGAAATAACTAAAAGCATTTTTAAAAAAAGAAAAACATAAAAAAATCAAAAATGGAGGTGGATGTGGACCATCTTCAAAATGGGTCTGAAAAGTATTAATTAACGGTAGAAGACATATAACTGTTCTAAAATCATCTTCAAATTGTGTCAAAAAAGTATAAATAAGCCGGGAGAACCCATATCACTGTTCTGCAAACATCTGGAAACTGTGTGTGTCACTTTAAGTAAAACCGGGACTAACTGAACTACTGTTCTGCAAACATCTGGAAACTGTGTGTAACACTTTAACTAAAACCGGAAGAAACCATACTACTGTTCTGCAAACATCTGGAAACTGTGTGTGTGTCACTTTAACTAAAACCGGGACAAACTGAACTACTTTGAAGTCTCGAGGCTGTAACCCTTTGGTGATATGGGCGGGATCTTTTCAAGGCGGATTGGTATGCCATTAGGCTTGGAGCGACACTTAGTTGAATATTACTGCAGGCGGAAGGGCGTCGGGGACTATGTATATTTACTGCCCACATGTTGATTGAAAAAAGCGGGCATATCACATCCCCACGTCCCACCCCAGTGACACAAAAAAATATATTCTTATACATTGCCGGTCTTGATCAGCACTAAATTCAAAATATTTAACATGCATTTATTGATAACTCTTAAATATTCTAGATAATAACTTTTTGTGGCCAGACAAATAGAAAGAAAATGATAACAACTGGAGTTCGTTCTTGGTGTGATATAAAGTTGTTCTTGATGTGACTTAGAACTGAAATGCATAATATGACTTATAAAGGTGATTATCACATATAGGATGAAAATGGGTGGGGATAAAAATACGGAATTGGACATATATAAATATTTTAGAATAATTGGGTGATAAATAGATATGGCTGTTTCTCACCTAATTAAAATCCCTGAGGAAATCATAATGTGTTTAGTTAAGGGGTATACATAGGGCTGGAATTATATGGCTGAATACATATCGTTTTGAATTTATTTTATATTGTTTTACTATGTTAAATATTTTGAATTTAGTGCTGATCAAGACCGGCAATGTATAAGAATATATTTTTTTGTGTCACTGGGGTGGGACGTGGGGATGTGATATGCCCGCTTTTTTCAATCAACATGTGGGCAGTAAATATACATAGTCCCCGACGCCCTTCCGCCTGCAGTAATATTCAACTAAGTGTCGCTCCAAGCCTAATGGCATACCAATCCGCCTTGAAAAGATCCCGCCCATATCACCAAAGGGTTACAGCCTCGAGACTTCAAAGTGAGGCTTGGGATAGAGCGGGGATGATGCTGAGGCTTGGAGCGCATACAATAGTATATAACGTGGTGACGTAGAACGTTGCCCGTGCCCCAGGAAGACGTGACCTATCACGAAACATGTAGGGCGGAGCTTACGTGCTGACGTCACCACGCCATACAATCTATCCGAGGAGGACGGGCGTTGTTTTACCTATACTTGCCGGCTTTACATGCGTGTTTTTTGATACATAAATGTGAGTACCCTGGATTTTAGTCTACGTTTTAATAAATCGTCATACAGTTTTACACGATGTGGCCCTTATTTCTTCTTTAATATGTGGGGAGCGATATGGTTGGCCCGTGTTTCTACACCACTCCAGCTGATCTGACGAACCCATAGGAACAGAGGAGGATAAATCTCTAGACCCTGCAGAGGGCTATATCTGCAAGCGTGGCTGACCCTTACTAGAAATAGTGGGTCTGCCCTTCTGGTAAGGGTGTTTATCCCTCAAAAATTTTTTTCACTAAGGTGCCTGTGTGACCGGTGGTGGTGGATAAGTGATGCAAGCTCCTGTTTTCCTTTTTTCTATTGAACACACACTGGATGTATGACTATTGCTTTTTTCCTTGAAAAAAATACTCACGAATAATTGGACTGTTAAATCATTGTGTTCGTAAATGAACGCTCTATGGACTTCTTTTTTTCTTCTTCTTATTATTATTAGATGTATAAAGAAAGAAACACATTGTTTTTCATATATGTTTTACACGGATATTGAATTCATGTCAATTTATGGGTTAATTTTTTATGATTTATGTTAGTGATGGATAAACTAGCGCAACAATCTTACTGAAATGGCACACGTTTGACAGCAGATTTCAGGCAATGATTTTGGCTGAAATCTGCTGATTGGGTGTTTCCAAATACACACAGTTTTGTGTTTACAAAAGCACACAACGCAGTGTACAGGGAACAGCGATCTGGTTGTTTTTTCTACCTAAAAAGCAGGGAGAAAAAAACGGCTAGATCAGAAAGTAAAAGCAGCACACATTACACATTGTTAGGCACACAAGTTCCCTTGATTGCCCCTAGATGTTAACCCCTTTTCCTAGCCAGTGTCATTAGTACAATGTAAGTGTACAGTATTATAACTGATCACTGTATTAGTATCACTAGCGACATCAGTGTCAGTTAGTGGTCCTCCAACCCAGTGTCTGTTAGCGTCAGATTGTCCACCACTCTATAACTGTCCCCACTGTAAGTCCCTGGTCACCGCCATCACAGTATGGGGCAGTGTTTCCCAACTTCAGTCCTCAATGCGCAACAACAGGTCATGTTTTCAGGATTTCATTCAGAGGAAACGACTGTGGTAATTACTAAGGCAGTGGAACTGATCAAATCACCTGTGCAAAATAATGGAAAGCCTGAAAACAAGACCTATTGGGCCACCTTGAGGACTGGATTTGAGAAACACTGGTATAGGGTCTACAGCTTTTTTTGTTTATATAATAATAAAAAAAAAACAAATGATCAAATACCACCAAAAGAAAGCTTTATTTGTGTGAAAAAATGATATAAATATAATATGCATACAGTGTGGCATGACGGCGCAATTGCCAGTAACTGCCACGTAAAGTAGCGCAGTGCCAAATAGCAAAACATGCCCTGGTCATGAAGGGGATAAAACCTTTGGGAGGTCAAGTGGTCAAGATATGAAGTTGTGTTTCTACATTTTACGTGCAGCCTGACCTGCTGCTGAAAACTAGTATTGCAGTTACACTATAAAATGCCCTGAGTTCTCCTTAAGAAACACTTAATATTCTTTGGCATCAGTCTACTAAGTAGCATAAGCAAAATTGAAATGGGGTGCAGGACTTTGAGAGGGGAGCCGTCCTTGCTGCTACATACAGTACTATGCAAAAGATTTAAGTGTGTGTGATGAAATTCTGTAAAGCAAAAAAAGCTTTAAAAAATATATGTTTTGTTTATTTTTAGCAATTTAAAAAAAGCAAGTAAGCGAACAGAAGAAAAATCTAAATAAAATCAATATTTGGTGTGACCACCCTTTGGCTTCAAACCAGCATAAGTTCTTACACTAAGGCTGGATTCACACCATTGCGGTGCAAATTGCAGCCTGTTTGCTGCTGAGAAGGGGTGGAGCCGCCTGTCCTTTCTCACAGCGCAGCAGCTGCAGGGGGAGGGACCGCAAGCAGGGAGAAAGAGCCCTGTTCAGTGCGGGACACATCTCCGTGTTAGATGCGTTCCCATTGAACTTAAAGCGGAGTTCCACCCAGAATTTTTTTTTGTTTTTTTTTGGCATCCACACTTTTAATACTAAATAGATGTAACCTTTTGTTTCCTTACTTTAAAACCGCCTAGTAATTACATGCATTTTTTAGTCACAATTTCGTTTCTCTCACTGCTGGACTTTTCCATTTTAGGTGAGGGCATCTGAAGCCCATCCGTAGTCTCCTGGCATCTCTTCCTGAAAGAAGTGCATGGTGGGTAACCATCATGCACTCCTCGATCTCGGTCCACCTTAAATCGTGTCATTTCTTGTCTGGAAAAAACACAATTTTACAGTACAGGGAAGCCCACTGACTCCTGGGAAATGATGAGTCACATCTCCCAGGAGGCCAGGGGAAGCAGGAAGTGAGGAGAAGAGCCTAGGACCTAATAGGGGCAGATTACAGAGACCACCTAGCAACAAGCGACTTAGGGTGAGTATAATTTTTTTTTCCCTTCATAGGTAAAACTATATATGCAAACATGGGCATCCGCAGGTAGGGGCAAGGGGGGGCAATTGCCCCCCCCTGGCATCAGGGATCGGATTGGGGGTTCCCCAGTAGGGCCTTAGCCTCTTGAGCCATGTATGCAGTTTCTGACAGTCTCTTTGGCCATGTCCACAGTCTCTGACCATCTCCTGTACTATGTCCGCAGTCTCTGACCGTATCCTGTACCATGTCCACAGTCTCTGACTGTTTCCTGTACTATGTCCGCAGTCTCTGACTGTTTCCTGTACTATGTCCTTAGCCTCTGACCATCTCCTGTATCATGTTTGCAGTCTCTGACCATCTCCTATACTATGTCTGCAGTCTCTGACCGTGATAATGTAATAATGACATTGTCAAAAAGGGGCAGAGCATGGATGACCTTAAAATTATGCCCTCCCCTGAAAAAAGTTCTGCGGACGCCCATGTATGCAAAGGATTTGAATGATGTAAAAAAAATTTCTGGGTGGGACTCCGCTTTAATAGGCTGGGAATTCGCACCGCATTGCACAGAAAATGCACACGTTTTCTGTGCAATGTGGAGTGAGAATGCACCTCACCTATGTGAACCTGACACATTGAAATCAATGTGTTTTCAAGTGTCATGCGGATTGAATGCGGTGTAAGCCGCATCTAATTCGCATAGGTGTGAACCCAGCCTTACACACTTTGTGCACTTGCACAATGTACACTTGCACAAAGTCAGGTATTTTGCATGATTAGTGTCAGGTGTATTAACCAGTTACACCAAGCAGGCGCCAATGATCAACAATTTCATATGTAGGGTGAAACACAGTCATTAACCTGTTCCCATCCAGGCCAATTCTGGCACTTCTCTCCTACATGTAAAAATCATCATTTTTTTTGCTAGAAAATTACTCAGAACCTCCAAACACCATATATGTTTTTTATCAGAGATCCTAGGGAATAAAATGGTGGTTGTTGCAACTTTTTATGTCACGCAGTATTTGTGCAGCAATTTTTCAAACACTTTTTTGGAAAAAAAAAACAGTTCCATGAATTAAAAAAAAAACTAACAGTAAAGTTAGCCCAATTTTTGTATAATGTGAAAGATGATGTTATGCCGAGGAAATAGATACCCAACATGTCATGCTTTAAAATTGCGCACACTCGTGAAATGGTGCCAAACTTTGGTACTTAAAAATGTCCATAGGCGATGCTTTAAAATTTTTGACAGGTTACCAGTTTAGAGTTACAGAGGAGTTCTTGGGCTAGAATTGTTGCTCTTGCTCTAACGCACGTGGCGATACCTCACATGTATGATTGGAACGCCGTTTACATATGTGGGCGTGACTTACATATGCGTTCACTTCTGTGTGAGCTCGCGGGGATAGGGGGGCGTTGTCATTTTTTTCTTTTTTATTCTTTATTTTACTTTAATTTTTTTATTTTTACACTTTCTCTTTAAAAAAAAAATGTATGATCACTTTTATTCCTATTACAAGGAATGTAAACATCCCTTGTAATAGGAAATGTGCATGACAGGTCCTCTTTATGGAGAGATGTGGGGTCCATAAGACCCCCACATCTCTCCTCCAGGCTGGAAAGCCTGAGATAAAAAAAAAAAAGAACAATCTCAGACTTTCCTGCTGTGTCCCCGACTTTGTTAACCACTTGCTTACTGGGCACATAAACCCCCCTCCTGCCCGGACCAATTTTCAGCTTTCGGCGCTGTCACATTTTGAATGACAATTGTGCGGTCATGCGACACTGTACACATATGAGATTTTTTTATCATCCCCCACAAATAGAGCTTTCTTTTGGTGGTATTTCATCACTGCTGGGTTTTTTATTTTTTGCTAAAAAAACCCAAATTAAAAAAAAAAGTTTTATAGTTTGATATAAAAATTTGAAAACCGGTAATTTTTCTCTTGATGTGCGCTGATGAGGGAGCACTGATGGACACTGATAGGCTGCAATGATGGGCACTGCTAGGCTGCACTGATAGGTGGCACTGCTGGGCACTAATAGGTGGCACTGGTGGGCATTGATGAGGCGGCACTGGTGGGCACTGATGGGTGGCACTGATAAGCGGCAATGATAGTTGGTACTGATGGGCACTGGTAGGTGACACTTATAGGCAGCACTGATAGGCAATGGTTTGCAGCACTCGTGGGCACTGATAAATGGCACTGCTGGGCACTGATAGGTGGCACTGTTGGGCACTGATGTGCACCTGTAGGTGGCACTTGTGGGCAGTGTTAGATGGCACTGGAGGGTACTGAATAGCATCAGTGCCCCTCCATGTGCGGGACCGATGTCCCTGTGTATTCAGCCGGGGATCGGCTTTTTTTTCCCTTCACGCTGTCAGCGTGAGGGGGAAAAAAAGCCGAATATCAATCTTTTGTTTACACCATGTTATTGGTTGACAGCTGATCACGTGGTAAGGGGCCAGCCCCTTACAACGATCTGTGATCAGCCAAGTCTCATTGCCATGGACGTCGTCCCGACAATTCAGGTCGGCGCTGTAGCCACCTTTCTTCTATTTCTTCTATTTGTGAAAGCATTCTTAATTTACAGCATTTTTCACACCTGCCTAAACATTTGCACAGTAATGTATATACATTTTTTTTTATCAATAAGCTTTTGATCTGATTTTTTTATAAAAAAAAATGTATTTGCACTAAATCTGTATTTTACAAATGAGCCTTTAATACATGATGTACCTATGAAAATGGCTGTGTAGAGCATTCTAGGTTTTCTTAAGGGGTAAAAAAGTAGTAGATTTTCCCCATTGTGGATGCTTTCCTCTCTAGCTGAATCTCAGTTTGGCAGTCTGTGCAGAGCAGATCAGATAGGGTGCTTCAGCTATTTAAAGCGGAGTTCCACTCATTTTTTAGTTTATTAAAAGTCAGCAGCTACAAAAAGTGTAGCTGCTGACTTTTAATAAACAGACACTTACATGTCTCCCGGTCCAGTGATGGCTGCACCTGAAGACTTGCTCGTCTCCCCCTCCTCCCTGCGGGGCCATCATTGCAAGTGTGGGCACCGGCCATGGCTTCACGGCCGGGTATGCACTGCGCATGCACGAGTCGCGCTGCGCAGTCCTAGTGGGCAGGCAATCTTCTGGGACCTGTGACGTGTCCCAAAAGATTGCCAGGAGGGAGGGGCCGTCTAGGAGGAGAGGAGGAGTCCCCTAGGCGGCCCCAAAGTGGAAGGAGGAAGAGGGACAGGAAGTCCCTCTGAAAATTGGGTACACCCCCCCCAAAAAAAAAAAATGATATGCCAAATGTGGCATATAAGGTGGCGAGGAGTGCTTAAAGCGGAAGTTCCATTTTTGGGTGGAACCCAGCTTTAACTGCTTTACTGTAAAAACCCTGCTGCTTACAGAGTGAAAATGAAACTATAGACAAAATGTATCTGGCGCAGGCTATAACTTGCATTAACATGGCAGTTTTTGTTTTTTCCCATAACATTGCCTTTGTTACCCATTGTTCTTGCCAGGAAATTCAATCATTTTCCACTTCCTTTTATAGGGTGACAATGCTGTTCCTTCTGAAGTGAAACAACACAGCAGCGTTGTCACACTTTGGACAGAATAGTAGTCTAGTTTTAACCACTTACGGCCCGCCCACAGTATATATGCTGTGGCGGGTGGTCTGGTCTGGTTGCACTGGATTACATGATTTGGCATTTCCGAGTGTGCACGAGCCCCCAAACCCCCCCCCCCCCCCCAATCTATGCTGTCATTCGGTACAGCACAAGCCGGTCAGCAGGACCCGGCCAATAATTTATGGCTGAGACCTGCTGATTGGCTTAGAGAATCACAACACAGAGCCCTGCGTTTACTAAAAACTTGCCCCTAGATGCTAACCCCTTCCCAGCCAGTGTCATTAGTAAAGTGACAGTGTACAATATTAGCACTGATCACTATATAGTGTCACTGGTGATGTCTGTGTCAGTCAGTTCTTACCCAGTGTCACTTAGGTGTCAAATTGCCTGCCACAGTTTATATACCAAAGTTTGTAGACACTATAAATACAGTTTTTTTTGCTAAATTGTCACTCTTTTTTTATAGTGGTGATCAGAAATGACGCAGAGGTGATCAAATACCACCAAAAGAAAGCTCTATTTGTGGAAAAAAAAGGACACCAATTTCGTTTGGGTACAATGTCGCACGACTGCGCAGTTGTCAGTTAAAACGATGCAGTGCCGAATCGCAAAAAGTGCTCTGGGCCTAACATGGGAAATCCTTCCGGGGCTGAAGTGGTTAAGTTATAAAATAAAAACATTGGTTTCTTCTGCCATAAAAGCTTCCTCCTGCCAGCGGTATTGTAAACTGAGCCACGCATGTAAAGCTCAGAGTACATTACGGCACCCGCTCTGTGCCATGGCAATGTTACTCCCATGTACATTTGGGGGAGTGAGGTTATTGCGGCCCTGCCATTCAAACGGCCGGACTGAGTGAACTTGGAAGGAAGACCTGGTGAGGATGCAAGTGCCCACGCACTGACAGTACAGCCCTGGAGGGCTCTGTTTGACAGGTAACTCTGTCATAATGTACTAGTATACGGTGCATACTAGTACATTACGACCTTAGTCTGCGGGGGGGGCATTTTTTTTTTTTTTTTTTTTTTAATACTGTGTTTACTACAGCTTCAAGAGTAGCTCCACTTTTGTTGAGATCTGGGTGATCTATGTACATTACAATGATTTTAACAAACTGTGCTGCACATTCCTACCTTTTGATATTCTGCAGAAATAGCTATCTGTGTCCATGTGCAAAGTGAACCTGTATGGGAGTGGTTTCATAACCACATAATCAGCTGCTGCACCTGCAGAGCTCTAATGAGGAAAGTGACAAGGTCTGCATCTCTTTAGATGTGATTTCCCTTTGGGAGTATCTCACCAAGCATGACCCTTTTTCTTGCAAGGGATGCTCAACATCTGACTTGTATCTCAGTGCTGACATCAGGGAAAATCAGAAAGTTAATCACACAAGCAGGAAATGACATTTCTGATGGGCATTCTGTACACATTTGTGTACAGAACTCCTCCAAGTTGCCATATTGCATTTTACAGAAAACACTATATTTTTTTGTTTGCTAATTTTTTTTCCTCACAAAAGTGGAATTACCCTTTAACCCCTTCACGCTGACATAACACATTCAGGTGCAATTCAAAAAATTAGAATATCTAAACGAGATGCTCATACGCGAAAAAAAAAAAAACCTGCCAACATAGAAATGCTCCCCGAAAATTCTGCGCTATGTGGTAGCCATGGCTGGATGTCCCAGGCTTGGCACCTGCGCAACTGATCAAAGATAAGCTGCTCCAAGGATAATAACTTCCTTTTCTCTTACGTTCACTGACAGACGCAGCCCTCTTAGACATGTGGGGTTATATGCACATCCTACTAGGAGTTAACTAGGCAAAAGGAAAGAAAGAAGCTGGCCCCTCCCAGGGGGCCATCCTCTCTCTCCCATATAACCCCCCTGCTCTGCTCAGCATATCAGTTTTAATATGTCTAGTGCAAGGAGCTGACCTGGCTCCCTTATGGGACCTGCGGTTTATATTTTTTGCTAACGCTTTTTTCTTTTTTTTCAAGCTATCTGATGAAGACTGCTATCAAGAAGCCGGCTGGGGCATAGAGGATAACTTGCATCCTGCAATTTCCCCAACACGGCCGACCGATGCAAGCTAGTTCTATGTTGTGGCGGGACCCGCCGCATCATGCCCGTTCCGTGCGGGCGGCCAGTGGGTGACCCCCACTTATGTCCGGTGACCGGACTCTGTGCCTGTCCAGGGGCTTTGGCCTGCAGCATCCCTTTCCGGAAGGGGAGGAAGGTCTGCGACCGGGTGGCTACCTGCTACGTCCGTCAGAGGGGTGCGGAGGGGGGGTGCTGGGCGTACTTTTTGCGGTTTTCTGGCTGACCGGTGGAGGGTGGTCACTGGGCTAGTGTCCTCCTGGGTGTCTTCGCCCCCCTCCCTCACCCTCCCCCCGCTCTGCACCCCACGTAAATACCGCATCTGTGCATTTTATACCGTCATGTGGCGATCCGCCGCCATTTTGCGGCGGGTTGCCGCCATTTTGCCGTAGCCGCGGCCATTTTGCTGAGGGCACACAGGCTTTGGCCTCTTATGGATGATCTCAGTGGCCATATTGGATGTCTCTGGAGCAGTGTAAAACGTGCTGCTGCCGTTTTACTTTCCTTTTCATGTGGGACAGCGTGGCTTACTACAGACGGCGCTTCGTTCTGGCAGTCCTTTTTATGCACTCCTGCTGGGAGCAGCTCTGTGGGCATCAAAACAGCAAGTATAGCTGGGCCTTCCCTGGGGTGTGGTAGCAGTGGGTGCAGTCCTCCTGGGGTCTCCCTGGCGTTCTGTGGGGTAGTGGTGGGGCTGTATTGTGGGGTGTCAGTTCATTTTTTTGCTTCCTGACGGTCTTGCTTCGCGGCAGACATCATTCGGTGCGACAGGGTGTACTTTTCCTTTCATTTTGCCGTCGTCGTGCAAAATGTGACGAGGTCTCTGTAGGTTATACCGGTGACTCTAGTAGGTATTCTCCGGTTTCGGACACACGGGAGTCGTTTTACCGGCGCCGATGCCGTTTTACCGCCGTTGGGCGGCGTTTTACCGCCGCCTAGCGGTGTACC
>BLSH010331581.1:533545-548523 GCA_018402905.1 Glandirana rugosa | reverse complement strand
TTTGTTTTCTTCTCGGTGTTAAAACGTTTTTTTGGGTTTAAAGAATGAAAAACGATTTTATGTTTAGGCTTTTTTTTTTATATTTTTTTTGTAAAAAAGAGAAGGCAAGTGACTGTCTGCGTCGGAAGAATACTGTGTACCCCAATACGAGTAGGATGATCCTCATCGGATCCGTTTTGTTTTCACATCCAACCGGGGAGGGTCCCCCGGCAGGAGTGGAATCGTATATTAGGGGGACGAGACATGTCGTGTAGTCAAAAATAAACGGATCACGTTCCTCATCTGGACCAAGGGATACCCTCGTCGCCGGAGGACTTCTAAGTAGATTCCTTCTGACGATACACGGAACGGGCGCTATGCGGTGGGCCCCCCTAAGGGGGTTCGCATAGTGTTGGCCGGACTGGGGAAAGATTAGGATTCGAGATATCCTCTATACCACCAGCCAGCTTCTTTATAGCAGTCTTCCTTAGATGAATCTTCAGGAGGCCGCTGCTCCCATAGGGAACCAGGTCTACTCCTTGCACTAGGCAAATAAAAACTGATGTGCTGTACAGAGCAGGGGGAGAGGACGGCCCCCTGGGAGGGGCCAACCTACACTTTTGTTTTGCCTAGGCTACTCCTAGTAGGATGAGCATAACCCCATGTGTCATAAGAAGGCTGCGTCTGTCAGTGAACGGAAGAGAAAAAATGTTTTTTTTATATTTTTTTTTTCGGATTTGTATTTTAGCAAAAAGTAAGAAATTTGGGTTTTTTTGCAAAATTGTGGCTCTTCTTTTGTTTATAGCGGCGATCAGAAATGATGCATCGGTGATCAAATACCACCAAAAGAAAGCTCTATTTGTGGGAAAAAAAGGACGCAAATTTCGTTTGGGTACAACATCGCACGACAGCGCAATTGCCAGTTAACGCAACGCAGTGCCAAATCGCAAAAAGTGCTCTGGTCCTAAAGTGTGAAATCCTTCCGGGGCTGAAGTGGTTAAAGCGGCATTAAACCCAAAAGAAAACATTATATGCAGGTTTACAAATTCTTAGATGTGATGGCAGCACCTATTTTCTTTTTTAGGGTTTCTTCTATTTTCATGAATGGGACAAGCCATTTAACACTGGCAGGGGTGCCTTCTATGATAGTTTTTATTTATGCATGTAAGACCTTTATCCTAAAAAGACAAAAACCTTGTTTGTGGTAACTGATTTTAAAGTGTGAGCTTGAATTTGGCTTCAGCTTGTTAATGTGTTAAAATCTGCTAGTCCATCTAACACTCCCCTCCCCCAGACTGCCAATGCTGCTGTCTGCTGTGCCCCCTGTGCTCCTACATGCAGAGTGAGGGCACTCTAACACAGCAGGTGTGTTACTGGCCAGGTCCACCAGGTGAAAACAGAGGAGAAAAAGCCTTAAAAAAAAGAAAAACAAATGCAATCATTACATCTAATGATTGGTAAGCTGCAATATATTATATTTTTGGTTTGGGGTTTAATATCGCTTTAAACTGAGAACTGTACCATTTTAAGAAAGAAATAAGGCCATTTTGAAATTGATGGCAGCAATACATCTCAAAAACGTCCAGACAGGGCTATTTTTACCACAGTGTAGCGTCCCCTCTTCTTGTAACAACACTTTGTACTGAAGACTGAAGAGACCAGTCGCTGGAGTTTTGGGAGAGAAATGTTGTCCCATTCGTGCCTGATATAGGATTCTAACTGCTCAACAGTCCTGGGTCGTCTTTGTCATATTTTTCATTTCAAGATGCGCCAAATATTTTCAAATGGTGGAAGGTCTGGACTGCATGCAGGCCAGTTAAGCACCCAGACTCTTCTACTACAAAGCCATGCTGTTGTCATAGATGCAGTATGTGGATTAGCATTGTCCTGCTCAAATATGCAAGGCCTTCCCTTAAAAAGACATTGTCTGAATTGGAGCATATGCGGCTCTAAAACCCGGATATATCTTTCAGCACTGATGATGCCTTTCCAGATGTGCAAACTGCCCATTCCATAAACTAGTTCACCCCATACCATCAAAGATGCAGGCTTTTGAACTCAGTTCTGATAACAAGCTAGAAGGTCCCTCATCTCTTTAGTCCAGAGGACACGGCACCAATGGTTGCCAAAAAGAATGTCAAATATTGATTCGTCTGATTACAGAGCAGTTTTAGGCCTCATACACATGGGCATTTAAAAACGAGCTGTAACGTCGGTACCGACACCAGGAAAAAAGTCATGTTAAAAACATGATTTCATCAGCGTTTTACATTGGCGCAATGCACCTCTTTCTGTGCTAGCTTTCAGCGGCATTTGTCTGCCTCTATTCAAAATCAATGGTTCCCTATGGGAGCCCATTGATTTGAATAGAAGTCGCACCAGAAATCGGATTATGATGATCCGACTTGCGGTGCGACTTGTGTGCAGAGGATCTTGAAAGGGAACACCTGCAAACATTAAAAAAAAAAAATGGCGTGGGGTCCCCCCAAAATCCATACCAGACCCCTTATCCCAGCACGCCACCTGGCAGGCCAGGAAAGGGGGTGGGGACGAATGCCCCCCCGACCATACCAGGCCGCATGCCCTCAACATGGGGAGTATGGGTGCTTTGGGGTAGGGGGGGCACAATTGTCAGTTAAAGCGACGCAGTGCCGAATCGCAAAAAGTAATTTGGTCCTAAGGGGAGAAATCCTTCTGGGGCTGAAGTGGTTAATTAGCTGCAAAATGTTCTTCCAGGTCTTCCTTGCTAGTACCAGTTACTTTGCCAGCTTTTTTTGCCCTGTCCCAGCTTTTTGAGACATGTTGCTGCCAACAATTTGAAAATAATTTTTTTCTTAAAATGGTACATTTTCTCATTTTAAACATTTGATATGTTTTCTATTTTCTAGTGTGAAAAAAATATGTTTTTTTTTAGATTTGCAGGTCGTTATATTACGTTTTTATGTAGATTTCAAACACCATCCCAAGTTTTGCAGAATTAGGGTTGTATATAAAAACACACAGTAAAGCTGGCCATACACTAACAGATTTCTTTCGTTCAGCACTCAGGCTGAACAAAAGAAACCTAACAGATACCCCCATTCAAAAGAGTGGATGGCTGTACCCCCCCCCCCCCAGGCTATTGTATTCTGGCAACTGGTAGAACTGGCTGTCAATATACCCGAACAGTGCCTGTAGCGGATTGGCTGCCACACCATTCAGCCAACACATTTCAGCCTGGCTCCTCTACTGAGTAAATCAAGGTGGCCAACTGGTTGACAGTTTATGCATTCACCAAGTTTTACAAGGTGGATCAGGCAGCATCAGTTTTAGACAAAGTTTTGCAGATAATACGTTTTCTTGACCTGTATTTTTTCCTTTAAAGATGGTTGGTATGGATTATTTTTGCTCGCCTGTTGTGGTGCATGCCAGTGGGTATTTATCTAAAGCAGAGCTGTGTTCTCCAATTAACACAGAAAAAGGATTTTACAGCGAGTTTACAGCAACATTCTATTTTTTTAGAAGGGCTTTAATATTTCAGATAGTACTACCACGCAGTATTTTAGCCATCTTCCAATGCTTTGAATATCTATCCAAGTTCCCTGTTCCTTTTCCTGGGATCTGAGTTAGGATAACCCTTGTCAGTGAGCCCATGGGGAGAGGGCATATAAAAATGAAAATCATTTTAAAGCTAGTCCTTGCTGTATAGCATGGAAGAGAAGGATCAGTCACCATACACTACATGTGTAACTTTAATAGACTGTATATACAATGTATTGTCATGAAAAAGAAGTAGCTGAGGTTTAGTATTACCTAACATCGGAGACAATAAACTGTTGTCTTCTCCTCCAGAATTTAAGAAGACATCTAGTGCTTCCTGGTCAGACATGTCCATTAGATCCATCTGCTCCAGCATGTCTACATTGACTTCCATGGAGGACATGCTTCCAATAGGTTCTATATCAAAACAATTTAAGGACAACTTAATAAGGTTATCAAGATTATGGTGCACATATTAAAGGCTTCTGGTTCAGATATGTAAATGCTGTGCACAGGGTTGGCTGGTACTGAATTCCAATACACATAAAATGATACATAAATAAAGATTACCCTTTAGAGAAAACTGAAGGTCAAACTGATCAGATAATCCACAGTAATGGACTAAAGTGGTAAACTGATTGTAACTTGGTCCCAACCCCTACCAAGCCTTTATATTGTTCCTTTAACATGTTGGGCATTCTCCCTGGCCAATAGCTGGTGAAGATCAGGGGTTACGAAGTCAATATTTCCACATGATTTCAACTGCCTTCATCGTTGGGTCTATTGATCATTCTGACATGCGATTTTCATTGAAGGTAACCAGTTTATACATTTATCTCATATGCTTGGTCTGAAACATCCAGATTTGTGACAGTTTACTCTGGAATTAGTGTAGCCGTGTATTACATAGATCATCATAGATAATTTGTTACCAAGATTTGAATTAAGGGGGCATTGAAATATATTTGTGGCATATAATGGTTCCACAATCTGCAACTGTATTTGCTACATTAACTCACATATATATGAATAAGAGGTTCATCATTATTTAATTGGAAGCAATTATTACTTTGAAGCATAGATGAGTAAAATTTCATCACCCACTCAACAAGCTGTCCCCATCACAGCTAGCAATAAAAAAAATGGGATTTTTGTACTCACTGTAAAATCCATTTCTCAGAGTTCATTGACGGACACAACGCCTCCTTAAAGTAGGACTAGGCAGAACATAAAACTTGGCTACGCCCCATGGGCCGTCCTCAGTCCCTATATAACCTCTTCGCCGCTCCAGGTACTCAGTTTAACAGCAAGCTGTATTAGAAGTATTAAAACTCCATAAAGGGGTGGGTGCTGTGTCCGTCGATGAACTCAGAGAAATGGATTTTACAGTGAGCACAAAAATCCCATTTTCTCCTTAATTCATCGACGGACACAGCGCCTCCTTAAGTCAGTGGAACATCCCAAAGCAGTGTCAAAATAAAATGAGGGGTGGGGAAATAACCCAAAGCTAACCACAAGAGCCCTAAGCAGGACACAAGAGCCTTAACTGGGTCACAGGAACCCCATCTGAAAAAATAAAAATTTTGAACTAAAAACACCCCTTAAGAAGGAACAGCCTGCAAAACTTTGCAGCCAAAAGAAGCACCCGCAGATGCAAGAATATCTACTTTGTAGAATTTGGTGAAAGTATGCACCGATGACCAAGTAGCCACCTTACACACCTGTGATATTGACATTTGATGACGGAAGGCCCAAGAAGTACCAAGTGCCCGAGTAGAATGCGCCATGATAGGGAACGGAGGAACCTGACCTTTAATAGAATAGGCCTGAGTCACCGTTTGTCTGATCCATCTGGAGATGGTAGCTGAAGATGCATTCAGCCCTTTCTTTGGTCCTTGTGTAACCACAAAAAATTAGTCTGACCTCCGAAAGGACTCCGTGGCTGCCAGATACAAACCACATCCAAGGTATGCAAAGTAAATTCCTTGGGATGAGCCGGCTAGGGACACAAGGACGGCAGCACAATGTCCTCATTCAAATGCACTTTAGGTAGGAACGATGGACAGGGACGAAGAACCACCTTGTCACTGTGGACCACTGAATAGGGAGTACGACAGGATGCCACCAACTCCGACACCCTACGGGCAGATGTAATAGCCACCAAGAATGACACCTTCTGGGACAACGTAGGTAAGGGAATCTCCTGAATATTTTTGAATGGAGGTTTCTGGAGGGCCGAGAGTACCACGTTCAAGTCTCATGGCGGCAAAGAGACCGTACAGGCGGAGCCACATGCCGGACTCCTTGAATGAATGTACGAACTAAAGAATGAGTGGCTAGAGGTCGCTGAAAGAAGATTGCCAAGGCAGACACCTGGCCCTTGATGGTACTCAAGGCCAACTTCTGCTCAACCCCCGATGAAGAGAGACCAAGATCCGAGCTATAGAAAAGGAGCGAGAATGAGCGCAAATCGACCCACACCAAGAAATGCACACTTTCCACGTACAATGGTATATCTTGCTAGAAATCGACTTCCTCGCCTTCAACGTAGTAGGGATCACTGATCCATACAAACCTCTATCCTTCAGTACCTGGTTTTCAATAGCTAAGCCATTAAAACCAGCGACTGTAAAGCAGGATGGACCTTGGGACAACTGGTCCTCTCTGAGGCGCAGCTCCCAAGGGACGTTTACGGCCACCAGAATGATCAGAAGACTTTTGCCCTCGGTCCTTCGCAGGCACAGCGGAACAAGAGGAAGGTGTTGACCCCACAGTGGCACTAGGACGACTGGGGCATCTACCAGAGGCACCAGTGACCTCGCCACGAACCTTGGTTATCCTCCTGTGGAGCCGAACCTGCTGAAGGAGCTGCATGCCGGTCTGCACAAGCAGAACTGTCTCGAGGGTGGATACCACCTGACCCAGAACCTGTATGCAAGTCGGAGGAGAAAATTGTCTGTGTGACAGCAGCCGGTGAACCACAGCCTGTGGTTCCTGAAGTTTGTCCAGAGGAAGGACCCCCCTAGTCAGAATGCAAATCAGACCTAGGTAATCCAATTCCCTGGATAGGGAGAGGGGGGACCTTAGGTAGTCCGGATGTTACCTGAACCTTTACAGGAATTCTATCCGCACAAGGAGATTCAGGGACTAAACAACCTGAAATGGACAAACCTTGCCCCACTTTCTGGGAACCCCCAGATGAATCATCTTGTGGATCCCCCTGACGCTCATGAAGGAGGTCCATGAGGCCAGCAGCCAGCGAAGATATCCCCCCACCCCAGTAATTGGTGAGGGCAGGCCTTCATGTTGAAGGGGTCTTATCTGCGGGACTAGGGAAGCCCGCTCTAGGCTTACCAGACCAAGATTGCTTGGAACCCCCAGAGGAAGACTTGAAAGATCTGTTTCCCTTGTCTGCAGTCCCGGGGGCCCGAAATCATTTCTTATGGGCTGAGAAGAAAGGCCCACATTTATGGGGCCCCTTCCCAGTCTTAGACTGTGGCAGGAAGGTACTCTTCCCCCTGTGACACCCTTCATGATGTCATCCAGGGTAGCCCCAAACAGGCGATTGCCTTGAAAGGGCAGATCAATGAGTGCTTTCTTAGAGGATTGGTCTGCCGACCAGTTCGTAAGCCACGGCACACGTCTAACGACTACTGCTGAAACAGAAAGGTTTGACAGCAGAGGAGTCGCATCCAAAGATGCATCACATACAAACTGCAGTCCTTGGACCAACTGGTCCACAAGATCAACATAAGCAGCGGGCACCTGCTCATTCCCCAGACCTTTGTTGCAAAAGCTTGGCCCATTCAGTCAATGTCTGAGACACCAGGGCCGAAGCTAGGATCGGTCGCATTGCCGAGTCTGCCATAGTGAACATGCTACTTGCCACAGACTCCGCTTTCCTATCGGCCGGGTCTTTAAAAGGACGGGGAATCCTTTACTGGAATCATGTTTGCTTTATGCAACCTGGAAACAGGAGGGTCCACCACTGGTGGACTGGTCCACTTTTTATAAGCGATTCCTCAGAGGGGTAACGTACTGCAAAACGTTTGGGGACCACAAATGGTGACTTTGGTTGTTCCCATTCTTCATAGGTAAACCAAATCAAAATAAGGCAGATAAGGAAATACCTTTGGTGTACGAGGTGACTTATGCGTACCAAAAGCCACAGCCACGTCCGTGGCCACACAAGCCGCGTCCTCCATTTTTAAAGCCTCACACACCACATTAATAAGTGCGTCTAAAAGCACTTTTTCACTCGCTGCTGTGACCATGGGGGATTCATTCTCACTATCGGATGGGTCAGGGAGTGCGATATTAAGCCCCCCTGGACGGACCATGTCCCCAGCTGCATCAGGCTCAGAATCGGATGAGACAGCAGGGGAAGGCGGGGGACGCTTCCTCCTGGGCCCTTGCCCACATGCTACTTGCACCCGGGATACAAATGGCTCTAGGACCGCTGTCAGTACAACCCTGGGAAGCTGGGATTCTGAGGGACCTGCCCCCTCCATGAGTTGGTCAGTGGGGGAGATGTGATCCTGAGATTCCATCAGGAAAAGGGAAGACCCTGCAGTACAAAAGATCTTTTGGCACTACTAAGTGATCCCCCAATGCTATGGGGGAATCCATAGTGGAGAAGGATTTGGGGGTTCTGGTAGATCATAAGCTTAATAATGGCATGCAATGCCAAGCTGCAGTTTCCAAAGCAAGCAAAATCCTTTCTTGTATTAAGAGAGGTATGGACTCCAGAGATAGAGACATTATTTTGCCCCTGTACAAATCATTAGTAAGACCTCATCTGGAATATGCAGTTCAGTTTTGGGCACCAGTTCTCAAAAAGGATATCTGGGAACTGGAGAAAGTGCAGAGAAGGGCAACCAAACTAATAAGAGGCATGGAGGAGCTCAGCTATGAGGAAAGATTAGAGGATCTGAATTTATTCTCTCTTGAGAAGAGGAGATTAAGGGGGGATATGATCAACATGTACAAGTATATAAGTGGTCCATATAGTGAACTTGGTGTGGAGTTATTTACTTTAAGGTCATCACAAAGGACAAGGGGGCACTCTTTACGTCTAGAGGAAAAAAGATTTCATCTACAAATACGGAAAGGTTTCTTCACAGTAAGAGCTGTGAAAATGTGGAATAGACTCCCCCCAGAGGTGGTTTTGGCCAGCACGGTTGATTGCTTTAAAAAAGGCCTGGATTCTTTCCTTAATGTAAATAATATAACTGGGTACTAACATCTTTAGGTAAAGTTGATCCAGGGTGAATCCGATTGCCTCTCGGGGAATCAGGAAGGAATTTTTTCCCCCGTTATAGCAAATTGGATCCATGCTTTGCTGGGGTTTTTTTGCCTTCCTCTGTATCAACTGTGGGTGAAGTATTGTATATGGGATTATTTGGTTGTATGTGTATATGTCTGTATATATATATATGTATATATATGTATATATATATATATATATATTTTTTTTTTTTTTTTTTTGGTTGAACTGGATGGACTTGTGTCTTTTTTCAACCTGACTAACTATGTAACTATGTAATGCTCAGGGTACCGGTCAGCAGGGAGAGAGATCGCAGGGAGAGAGATCACAGGGACCTCCAAGGACTCACCCTAACAACCGGAGGAGCGCTGCCATTCAGACCCAGCAACACCATGGACGCCATCCCACTTCATATATCCCGGGCAGGAAGAGGAGAAAGAGGAAGAGGAGGAGTCCCGGCATCTCCACAAGGCTTTAGTCCTCCAGCGTCTCAGTAGACCAACGAAAAATGGCCGCCATGACATCATCAAGCTACACAAACATGGCCGCCAGCCAGAGACCAGCGAAACAATGGAAAATGGCTGCTGTGATGTCATCGGACTTCTCCAAGATGGCCACCTCTCTGTTACTCTCTCTGCAAGGGGACCCACAAAGGTACTGTACCCCACTAGGCAGGATGAACACAGAGGACTCTGCTGTGCACTCTGCACTGGGGCCCCTAAAATGCCCTATACCTCATGCTGCACTACAAAGCAGGGCATGCCCCTAGGGGTCTCCACTGCCTCTCTGCACTGGAACCCCCCTATACCACCAGGGCAGGACACACACGCAAGCCCCTGACAGAGAAGGGGACCCCACTAGTTCATGGGTGGAAATGAGGGTAGAGTCCAGCTCAACTGAGGGACTTTAGGATGGGAGGAGGGACCATCCCTGGAGAGTACCCGCGTCCACCCCCCCAGAAGGAGGGGGGACTGTACTTACCCCTTTCGCGGCCAAGGGGATTGCTCCAGACAAGACCCTAGCCTCCGAAGTGGGGGCGGTCAGCCAAGGGGATGCTGGACCAAAGCCCGGTTGTATGTGACCCTGCGAGACATTTAACTCGTGGTCCAGCCTCCGTCCGTTGAAGCTATGTCATGAAGCTGCGGTCTGCACGCGCTCGCTGGCTGGACTGGGAAGACCACTGGATCTATATTATCCAGCCCGTCACCCAGCCCAGCAGTTGATTGCAGCTCTCCCAGGAGATGCATGGAAGGAAGAAAAAAATAAAAAATTGCTAGGACCCAAAAGATCCCAGCAAGGGGCTAGGTCCTTACTGCTGACTAGACAGAAAAAACTGAGTACCTGGAGCAGGGAGGGGGTTATAGGGACTGAGAATGGCCCATGGGTTTGCCAACTTTTATGTTCTGCCTAGTCCTACTCCTGCAGAGGCAATATAACCCACTGGTCAAGTTTAAGGAGGCACTGTGTCCGTCAATGAACTAAGGAGAAATTATACCTTTGATGCAAACACACTGTGTGGTCTGCCCATGGCTAGACATTAGTTACAAGTCTTGACTCTGGCATACTCTGTAGCATGTGCAACGTGAACATTATATGCTATGACAATGCCTGGTGCCCATGCACAGGGTACTACTTGGTGGAGAGTATGCAGAGCCTGTAAAAACTATCCAGCCATGGGCGGGTCTGATAGTGTATCTAGTATCATTTTTAGCGTTACCAGTAGTGAGTCTTTTGGGAGAGGTAGTTCACACTTATAAAAGACTTCGGCCTAATGTTAACCATTTAGTTGTTCGTTAGAATTGTCTAACTTTCAGTAGAAAAATTAAATCTGGCTACAATAATTATCAATTTTTCCTAAACCATTCCAGCTGTGAGAAGTCAGGAGGATTCAGTCGCTTGCCTCGTCTCTCTGTTATCTGCAGGTATCCGGTAGACAGGTATTGCTCCATGTCCTGCTGAAAAGCCTCTTCAAAGAACTTCTGTCTTTCCTTTAGCTTCATCTGCTGAGCATATTCCATATCCAGGACTCGTTGTGCATGTTCTGCATCCAACTCAGCTAGGAGAAATACAATGAATTTGGATGAAAATGGTGCCGGAGAAAGCATGAAGACAACATCTGGCAAAGGACAGAAATCATACAAGAAAAAAAAACAGCTAATCATTGGGATCTGTCTTACGGATTACATAATAGTTAGGTCCATATTGGGCTATAAAGATTATGGTATGCTTTAGAGAAAGAGGAGGAAATCCTTAATCAGTTCTCTATAACTACTAATCAGTGTAGTCATATGAACACTTGCTGATGGATTGTGAAGTGTATATTGAACGATGTTTCAGAATGACCAGCATCACAAAATGGGTATGAAACAACAGAAATACAGCTTTTCAGCATTGCTCAATGACCTGTGACATTTTCTGTCCTTGCCTGCCTGGTTCCAGGCCAGCTGAATGTAAGGTTCTAATTTAAATGTAATGTGAAGGCACTAGCAGTAACTGGGGGGATTTAATTTTATGCTAATCTCTTCTGGCAGTGAAGTCATCATAGATCGCTTGGTCAAAGCAGCCTCTATTGAGTATACAACAACTGAAAGAATCCAGCACTGCACATGGATTTAAGGCTTCATTTAGTAACATTATGCAGAGCGTAGTAACCAATACACCAACTTTCTTCGGTCTGAATAAATAAAATGCTACCAAATGGTGTCATTGTAAATTTAGAATTTCTATGTGTGTGTGTGTACACATACACACATATATATATATATATATATATATATATACACACACACACACACATACATATACATATATATACACACACACACATATATATATAACATGCACACACACATACAGTAAGGGAAAAACGTGTTTGATACCCTGCTGATTTTGTACAATTGCCGACTGACAAAGAAATGATCAGTCTATAATTTGCATGGTAGCTTTATTTTAACAGTGAGAGAACAACAAAAAAATCCAGAAAAATGCATTACAAAAAAAGTTATAAATTGATTTGCATTTTAATGAGTGAAATAACTACTTGACCCCTTTGCAAAAACAGACAGGCCTGTACATGTACTTTCTTGAGCAGGGGGACCTTGCGGGCACTGCAGGATTTCAATCCTTCATGGCATAGTGCGTTACCAATTGTTTTCTTGGTGACTATGGTCCCAGCTGCCTTGAGATCATTGACAAGATTCTCCCGTGTAGTTCTGGGCTGATTTCTGACCGTTCTCATGATCATTGAAATTCCACGAGATGAGATCTTGCATGGAGCCCCAGACCGAGGGAGATTGACATTTATTTTGTGTTTCTTCCATTTGCGAATAATCGCACCAACTGTTGTCACCCTCTCACCAAGCTGCATGGCGATAGTCTTCTAGCCCATTCCAGCCTTGTTAGGTCTACAATCTTGTCCCTGACATCCTTGGACAGCTCTTTGGTCTTGGCCATGGTGGAGAGATTGGAATCTAATTGATTGATTGCTTCTGTGGACGGGTATCTTTTATACAGGTAACAAGCTGAGATTTTAGCTTGTTACCTGTATAGAAGACACCTGGGAGCCAGAAATCTTGCTGATAGGGGATCAAATACTTATTGTATTGAGTTATTACTCAATGTAAAGCAATTGATAACTTTTTTTAAATGTGTTTTTCTTGATATTTTTGTTGTTGCTCTCTCTCACTGTTAAAATAAACCTACCATTAAAATTATAGACTGATCATTTCTTTGTCAATGGGCAAATGTACAAAATCAGCAGGGGATCAAATACTTTTTCCCTCACTGTAGCATTTAAATCTCCTAAAAGGCACCTTGCCAAACAAGGCTGCTGCAGTACTTTATTATACATCCCAAACAGTGACAATATATTCAGTTCACTAAAGCTTCTGTTGCAGCAATCACCTAAATGTATGGCATGTACGTTAGATTATTGATTTTGGCAGTATTTGATATCTAAAAATCAATTCAATACATTATTTCACAAGTTACTGCCACTTAATCTACCACAAGCTTATAGCAGCAGTAAGGGTGTGGTTCTATGAGGTTACTATTGTGGATATGGGTCTCAAGTGAAGATAAAATAGGAATTACTGGTAACGCATATTAATGGAGACAAAAAATTTCAGTGATAAATAACTAAAACTTTACACCCATGCACTATTTATGTATGTGAACTGTTTAAAAAAAAGTGATAAAATAGGAAACTTAATCATAACTCAAGCAGCTTGAACGTTGACCCTAATGTCTGTGATCCCATGCAGTATCTGGCAGAGAATTAATATAACATCCAATTCATACTGTAAAGAAGTCTGATGATGAAATTACTCACCCCAAGGCCGGGGTCAGACAGCGGTGCTTGATAAGTTACATTCCCCTAATTACAAGTCTCTCACCGATTGCTTAGTCCCCAAACAGCACTGAAGTGATTAGACAATATCTGGAGGAAGAATAGCGTCTCCTATGACAGTTGAGGAAAATGTGAGCCTTTGTCACACACACAAGTCCTCTTAGCAGAACACAGCAGGAAATGAGCGCTCTGGGAATACACGTTTGACACCCGTGCTGTCATGTAGCTTTATGTCTCTTACACAAAGGAAGCACACAGCAACAGACAAAGAATGAAGTGTGTTGATAAGAACATGACCAATAGCATGCACCACTGTCATCATCCTCAGCATAGTCCCATGATTTCAACAGTCACTCAGGATTGTTTGTCTCAAAAATAACAGCATTAAGAAAAGCACAAGTCATAAAATGAGGAAGAAGCCTCACAAGAACGCATAACTGCATACTTACTACAGAGACCATATATTTCTATTAGAAATGTAGAAAAATTCAGCGCAAACAAAAAAATGAATTGATTGTAAAAATTGGAATGCTGGCCGAACACTTAAAGAATATTCATATATCCTCCAAATACTGTACAATAATAAATGTTAGTGCAGCGAAAACATAGTCTTTCATTAATATAAGTAGTCTCTAATGCTGTTGTTCCATTAGTCCCATTGGGGTGAGTAAGTGAAAAACTTCTTAAAGCATGCAGGTGAACAACTGGTGAATTCTGCCACCACCAACACTCCAAGCCTCTCACCTCCTTGCTTCGACCTTTGCAGGTCAGACAGCTTAATATAGCTCTCCCCAAATGGACACTGATACACCGATCACACTCCAGGTGTCCCGATTACTCTTCATAACATAAAGACCCACACTGCACGGTTGGATATTAAGCTGTCTGACCTGCAAAGGTCGAAGCAAGGAGGTGAGAGGCTTGGAGTGTTGGTGGTGGCAAAATTCACCAGTTGTTCACCTGCATGCTTTAAGAAGTTTTTCACTTACTCACCCCAATGGGACTAATGGAACAACAGCATTAGAGACTACTTATATTAATGAAAGACTATGTTTGCGCTGCACTAACATTTATTATTGTACATATATTTCTATTGCTCCAATATTTATTATAAGCCACAACGTTTTAGGACTAGGTCTTCTAAGTCTAGCAATAACAAGCACTTATTAGTGTTGGCAAACTTGTCTGCTGCACTCTATGCTACCCAATAACGGTCTTCAAATAATTTCCACCCCAAGATAACTGGGTGGGCATTAATGTGTTGAATCAGCTTCTCTTAATATATCTTAGAGAGGCCAGAAATTATTTCTAAATTGCCAGAATGGTGCCTACATGATGAAGAATGCATCCAAAACTTCATCCTTTGGTTGCTGCAGTGGAACTCCGAATTCTGCCAAACACAGGAGCTCCAAAGAAATAGAATCCTTCAGGGTTGATTTATTAACCACAACAGTACCTGGCACGAAAACCCCCTTCCTGTCCAGGCCATTTTTCAGCTTTCAGCGCTATCACACTTTGAATGACAATTACTCAGTCATGCAACACGGTACCCATATGAAATTTGCATCCTTTTTTTCACACAAATAGAGCTTTCTTTTGGTGGTATTTAATCACTAGGAGGGGGTTTATTTTTTGTGCTACAAATAAAAAAAGATTGACATTTTTTGGAAAAAATGCCTTTTTCTTTGTTTCGGTCATAAAATTTTGCAAATTAGTAATTTTTCTTTGTAAATTTTGGCCAAAATTTATACTGCTACCTATCTTTGGTAAAAATAACCCAAATAAGTGTATATTATTTGGTCCTTGTGAAAGTTATAGAGTCTACAAGCTATGGTGCCAATCATTGAAAATTGATCAGATCTGATC
>BLSH010331581.1:503676-531264 GCA_018402905.1 Glandirana rugosa | reverse complement strand
CGAGACGTACCAACGGTTAGTCGAAGTTTGAAGTCGAACAAGTAAATTCGAAGTTGTCTTTTTTTACTTTCGGCTAACTAAATATACGTGTCGACGACAAGGTATCAGCCGCCAGCCGGCGGCTGATACCTGTGTCGGTGACAGGCAGTGTTCCCCAGGAACACGCCGCCACCGACACGCACGCGCGGCGCGCTCCCGATCGCGCGCGAACGGCGGGCGTGCCGTTTGTGATCAGCTGTGACTTCGTCACAGCCGATCACGTGGTGAACAGCCATAACCAATGGCTGTTCACCCCTGTCGGTGAAGCGGCGTGTCCTGGGGACACGCCGACACCGACAGAGCCGGGATGCGCGCGCCCGATCGCGCGCAATCCCGGCTTAAAGGGAGGACGTCATATGACGTCCACCCGCTGGGAGAGCAGGACCGCTCCGCCGTCATTTGACGGTGGGCGGTCCTGAGGCAGTTAAAACTGCAGAGTGCAAATTTCCAGTGCAGCTGTGCATATAAATCAATCGGCTTTCATTTTTTTCTGTTGAAGCTTAAATGAACAAGCTGAAGTTTGAAGCTGATTGGCAACCATGCAGAGCTGGACCAGATTTTACATTCTCCACTTTTAGTAAATCAGCCCGTGTGATCTATTTTGCTCTTAAAGCGGAGGTCCGCCAGGGAAAAAAAAAATTAAAAGTAAGCAGCTACACATACAGTAGCTGCTGAATTTTAACAATAGGACACTTACCTGTCCTGGGGTCCAGCGATGTCTGCACCCACCGCCCATCTTCGGATCGGGGGACAGGTGCAGCCGCCTTCATTGCGGGTAAGGGAACCCGGACGTGTAGCATTACAGCTTCACGCCGGGCACCTTACTGCGCATGCGCGAGGCTCCACCGCGCTCTGCTATTGGCCAGGTGGCCAGTAGCAGAGCAAGCAGGGAGGAGGGAGCCAGGATGCTGACGTCGGCGGCCGGCCAGAGCTCCCGAATGTGTGGAAAAGGACACCTGTCTAAACAGGTGTCCTCTCCCCCCCCCGAAAGGTGCCAAATGTGACACCTGAGGGAGGGAGGAATCCAACCAGCGGAAGTTCCACTTTTTGTTGAACTCCTCTTTAACTACGTAGAGCTGAAATACATTATATTACCAAAAGTATTGGGACACCTGCCTTTACATGCACATGAACTGTAATGGCATCCCAGTCTTTGTATGTAGGGTTTAATATGGAGTTGGCTCACCCTCTGCAGCTATAACAGTTTCAACTCTTTGGGGAAGGCTGCCCACGAGGTTTAGGAGTGTCTATGGGAATGTTTGACCATTCTTCCAGAAGTGCATTTGTGAGATTAGGCACTAATGTGGGAGAGAAGGCCTGGCCTGCCGTCTCCACTCAATTTAATCCCAAACATGTTCTATGGGGTTGAGGTCAGGACTATGTGCAGATCAGTTCCTCCACCCCAAACTGGTGCACAGTCATGTTGGAACTGGAAGGGGCCATCCCCAAACTGTTCCCACAAAGTTGGTTGCATGAAAATGTCCAAAATGTCTTGGTAAGCTGACGCCTTAAGAGTTCCCTTCACTGGAACTAAGGGGCCAAGCCCAACCCCTGAAGAAAACAACCCCACACTATAATCCCCCCCTCCACCAAATGATTTGGACCAGTGCACAAAGCAATGTCCATAAAGACATGGATGAGTTAGTGGGGTGGAGGAACTTGTCATGACAACCAAATACCTTTGGGATGAATTAGAGCAGAGACTGTGAGCCAGGCCTTCTCGTCCACTTCAGTGCCTGACCTCATAAATGCGCTTCTGGAAGAATGGTCAAAAATTCCCTTAGAAACACCACTAAACCTTGTTGACAACCTTCCCAGAAGAGTTGAAGCTGTTATAGCTGCAAAGGGTGGGCCAACTCAATAATGAACCCTACAGACTAAGACTGGGATGCCATTAAAGTTCACGTGTGTGTAATATACTGTGTATCCATGTTGAACTTCGGGTGGAGACGGCCTTTAAAACCTCAGCACTTGACTTCTGTTACAAGTCTCAACAAGGCTTAACAAACATCTTTTCCTGTCATTGCACTTTTTAATGTGTTAAAAATATTGGACTGTTATGCTAGATATTGTACTAGCAAAGGTGGAAATGTTCACAGTATGAAATGTATTTTCATGAGAGAGATATATCTGTACAAGAAGGTAATTTCTCTAAATAACGTGCATATATATTTCAAAGTACTGTTTATAACCAATACTGGGGGACCTTATCAGTTCTGCTGCACAGCAAGGCAGTATCACAAGTTCCTATGCACATTGGGCTCTTCTAACCGCCAGGAGAAAAACATAATCAAAAGCTGTGATTTTGCAAACACGTTTAGATGCAATTAAATGTGTTAGGTGCTTGGGCATTCATTCATTTCACTGTAAAACAGGTTTTGAGCAGCAGTGTGCACGAGGCCATATCAATTTAATTTACAAACCCCCCCACCACCATGTCAATATAAAGAATGGCCCAACTGCTTCTTAATTGTGCGTGTCTTAAGAGAAATACTTTATGTCTATGGTTTTTGCAACACTACTGCAAAAAGCCTGAATGGGATTGCAGACATATAAGAAAAAAAACAAACAAAAAAAGCTACTAGAGTTCCTAAGAGGAGGCCTGATTTGCACTAGAATTGTGTCTGGTCCTTTTAGTAAAATGCTTGGTGAATCTCCCTCACTATAATTTGCCCACCTCTTTCCTTTGAAATAAAAATGTTGACAGCCTGAGTTATATGCAACTCTATGCTGAGCCACTAATAGGAAAGAAAGCTATTGTCATCATACAGAATTTCTATTCACCAAATTACTGATCTCTGCAAGCAACACTCCAGATGAATGAAGCCTACTGATGTCCTTATTATAATAAATACATATATGTTCTCCTGTAATAACACTGAATGTACCAGTGACTGCCATGGTAATTCACCTTCTGAAGCAGAAGTACTTTCCTCCATGAGTAATGCTACGTTCTAATTCATGTTAGACACAAGAATGCAATTTCTGCATGAAAACAGAAGTGTTTAAAGCGAAAGTAAACGATCACCTTGTATAACAACCCATTCAGTATAAAATAGAAATAAAAGGCAAAACATTTGTGTATAGATTAAAAAAAACGCATTATAAATAACTTGTTTTCCCCCTTTTTTATAAGGGATCACATTCCCTCTGTTCTCAGCTGCATAAGAGCTGGGGGGGGGGGGGGGAGCAGCAGCACAATGAGCTTCCCAGTGAATGGCTGTGCAGGTGAGGCGTGTCAGGACAAGTTTGATCATTGGAGAAAAGAAAGCAGAGTTATTAGAACAGCTAGAGAACTGACCACAATGTGTTCTCCTGCTTAGTGTGGTTAGTTATTAATAGGATAGCAGAGGGACTGGCAGGAACACCAGGGATATCGCACAAAGGAAGCAATACAGAGAGAACAGGATACTTTCTCATACAAGTACAAGGTACAGCAAGCACATATAATATAATATGAAATGTTGGGGGTAACAAACACTTTAAGCATCGCATCCTAGATGTCAGTGTGCATCAAATAAATTAAAATAACTATATAGTAAATTTAAAAAAAAGCTGAATCTATACATATTAAAAAAGAACTTAACTCCCAATAGGAAGTTAGCTCCACTTTAGCACTCCTCCTCCCTAAGCAGAATTGTGTTCTTTTTTTAATCTTTAGCCCCCCCCCACCCCCCACTGTCATTCAAACCTAGGCCAGAATGACATTCACCTGGACCTGAAGCCTCCTGGTATACCTACCGGTAAGCAGTGCTAAAAACATAGGAGGTGGGGGTAGCTCTAAGGTTATTACTGGACAAATCAATAAATATGGGCTAAAATAAAATCTAGTCTTACTTTGATCCATGAAAAGAGTTGAATTATTTAGCACATGCCTTAAACACAGTGCTTTTACATGTCTTAATGATCGCACTGATCAACAGTGGATCCAGGCAAGGTACAAAGTAAACCAGGCATCTGCCAGCATCATCCACATATGATCCCATATTCATCCATGTGTTTGCAGTAAAGAGTGATGGTAGCATTGAGCAGGTGCTCGGGCTTCATTCTCTTCTAGTCTGTCTGCCTTTCATTCCTTACAGATTCCTTGCTGGTACACTTCAACAGTTTTGGGCAGAAATAGAGTACATTCCATTAGTCATAATAGAATCTGCATTTCAGTGAATCTGCTACTGCGAAAGTGTCAAAGCAAATGACATTGGCCCAAGTAGGTTGATTAATAATCTCTTTATTTACATGGTTACCCAACGCACCACAACAGACTAATAAAGCATTTTTGCAGTGCACCACATTAATGTGCTACACATACAATGCAGGAAAGGTGTGTTGAAGTGCTGTCAGAATGATTGACACCACATTACAACAATGTGTGTTATCACATTACGCCAATATGTGTTACCACATTGCAATGGTATGAACAGGTCCTTTCTATTTCACCAACCTGTAACAAATTATGCAGATCAGGAGTTATGATTTGCTAATAGCTTGCTTCAGGATCAATGAAGCAGAGATAGTCCGGTTTCTAGCATATTTGGAAGGAGACCGGCATAGGTTGTCCTACCTCCTCTAACATGCAAACATTAAAAAAACCATGGGCATCGTATATACATGTGCTTCTGTCACCACCCTTGTGTTCTCCTCGGCCACGAGGCTCATCATCATTTCTTTCTTCTCCCGTAACCTAGGCTCCCGTTCTTGTTTCTTAGGTGTTATCTCCGTCCTCTTTTCCTCCTTCTTTCCTCCTATCCTCTTCTCTCCCTTTTTCACCCCCTTTTTTATTTTAACACCTCTTATAATTATGTGGTTATGGTGTTACTTTAGCCGTTATGTACACATTGACATGTAGTGTTGACTGCAACACGGATGTTTGAGTCCAAAGGTGTCCCTTAGGTGTTGATCTACACCCTTTTGCTCTATTTTATGTTCTCATTGTTTATGCAATTTCTATGCCATAACGTATGTTGTACTCATTTATACATGGTGCTGGAGATTTGGCGGTGCTACACTTCACCACAAATCTGACTCCGATAAGTAAATATATATTTTTTCTTTTCACTGTCATGTCCCAGTTAGTTCTTTATCTGTAATTGGCTGATATGGTGATGTCAACTATGTTTGTTCTCTTTACTAAACCTAAATAAAAATGTTAAAAAATCTAAACCAAATTACATGTATAAATGACAGAACAAAATGGTTATCTGTAAAACATAAGTTTTCCAGGTTGAGGCTGATGAAGAAGGCGTTGTTTGCCTTCAAACTACGTCTCTATTGGCTATTGCACCCGCTGGGCTGACAGTGTACCCCTGATGGCAGAAGACTACCTCTACACCCGGACTTTCATCCTGGTTCCATCTTCACAACGGCGGTCCCTACACACCCTGGCATCCATACTCCACCCAGTGATCCCACATGCTTCAGCTGGTCTGCGCTGACAAGAAATCAGATCCTCCTTGGATCTTAGAGCGCTACACTACTCTGAGACTGTCTCTGCACATTTATCCCTGATCTGAGTCTGTCTCCTCTTGACTATGAGAGTGCAATTGTTCATATTTTATAATAAATTGTGCTACACCATGCCCACCTGGCGCCTTTCTTTCCTTCCCCTCTTCTATTTCAGTTCTTGAATCCCCAGTCCATTCTGAGATGGCAAGCCTCACATGCATTGTCAGTGTCAGCCAATGACTTTTTTTAAAACACTTATGACTTTCCTAACCTCCGGGAATTAGTTGTTTTTAAGAATATTTTGCTTTATCTTTGAAATGTACTGATGGCTGTGCATATTACTTCATATAATCCTTTGACAGTCAGGGTATGTGACCAAGGGTAGCCCTGTTTAATATATTTTATGTGTACTGCCACTGTATGAATCCTGATTGGTACATCTACACTGTTTGCTCCCAGCGCACACCGCTGTGTGATCAGTGTGGCTTGGTGGTGTGAATGAGCCCTAAAGCTGAACTACAGGCAAACACAGATAAAATGCACCTGCCAAAGTATTTGTCATTTTTCCCATCCAAATCCTGAGAGTTACACAGCACAGCCGTCTTGCAGGGCAGGAGACCCGATTTTGCTGCAATTAAAGTAGAGCCAAATCCATCAATTGAACTATTTCTCAAAACAGTTAGGCCTCATTCACATGGGTATACATATTTATACATACCTGCGAAGGGCTGTCTTTTTCCCTCACACAGTTCACAGGGGTTTTGTGCATTGGCATGCAGACAGTCCTTTTTGGGTCTATTGGAATGCAGAGGCTGAACAGACACAGATGCTGGTCGCAATTTGACAGCCGTGCATGTGTGAGTCCCCGGAAGCAGACAGTGTGTGTTTGGACACACACACACACACACACACACACACACACACACACCTGCACAGCTGTGAAAATGGGTCCAACGTCTATGTCTAAGCAACCACTGCAGCCCAAAAGACTTGAATGGGGCTGCCTGCACACTGATGCACAGAGCACCTGTGCGAGGAAAAAGATGGCCATTCACACGAATGTACAAATAAGTATGCCTTGTGTAAATGAGGCCTTGGCATGCTGTGAATGATAACGGTCACAGTTACTTGTGCACTAAATCTAACAAGCCATCAAATGGCTGGTGTCATAACTGATCACATGTGCAGGGCCATGGCAATTATGGAGGAAACAGAGGCTAAGATGTCAGCTTCCTTGGCTGGTAAAGGATAGGAGGTTTTAGTTCTGCTCTAATACTTACAGGTCTACCCTTGAGTGAATAGTGAAAGCAGACACAGAAGACTGAAGAGTTCAGTTCTCTGTCACTCTGCTCTCTACTCCGATCAGCACATTCTTTATATGGCAACAAACACTGATCGCCTCCTTCCGATCCTTCCTTCCCCAGTCTGAATTCTAATTAGAAAAACGAGACCCACTGATGGGACTTTAAAGGGCATAGACTCCACTCAAACACGAATACAAAAATAATTTCTATTTTATTACAAAATTGTAGTTGAAATAAAAAGGGGAAAAGGGGGAACAAGGGATGAAATGGGGTACATGTAACACAATGTACAAGGTGATATAAAACTGCAACAGTATATACAGCAGAACCACTAATTTAATGCACTACTGTGTAATTTAAACAAAGTGCAAACCGACGCGTTTCAAGATCAATCAGTCTGAATTGTACTGCACAGGGACTGCAAGAAGCAGATACCAAGTTCAAATCAGGTATATCGATTTCCTGTATTTGTAAAAAATACATTTAAATACATATTAAGCATTACAGAACTAAATTATTTTGTGTCATTTATATCTGCCAGAAAGCTATAGAAAAGTACTGTACTTTTTATGTCCAATACATCAATCCACAAATGTGAACATTTTACGGGTCAGTGATAATTTTATGACTTTTGGTTGTTTTGTTAAATCAATTTCATCTTCTAGTCTGCTTAGTGTTCTTTGATACACAGCGTGACCCACATTGCTAATGCACTGACATCCTTCTACAGAACTGGCTGATACAAGCACCGCCTGTGGTCTTCAGACAATGCAAATCACTTGTCACTGTATTTCAATGTTAGGGGCCACAAAGTCAGGTTATAAGCCACAGTCATAGAAAAATAAAAATAAAAACTACATTTCCCTTCTAGCCAAACAGGGCACTTATCACTTGTACTTGCACCAAAGAGCCATGAAAAACAGTGTAGCATCAGAATGTGCCGAGTGCCATTTTCTCTCAAGCTCTTTCCCATTCCAAATATAAACCTAACATTTCCTTTCAAAGTTAACCTTTACAATAGTTGTGTATTATTTCCTTCTGCCTTGAGTGAGCTGCTTCCTTCAAACAGAAAAGATGCTTCGAGATGTCTGTACTTATAACACAATAGTGTAGTAGCAACATAGTTATGCTATACATTACAAAAGGCATACATCTTAAAGCAAACCACTGCTGAAAATGTACTATACTGCCCTTCGTAAACCGAACTAATAAGTTCAAGCAGAAAAATCAAGCAACCTGACATTGCTAAACTATCCTTAGGAAAATGGTATCATGTTGTTTCCAAAACATTCCAAAATAATTTCTCGGTCACTGACCTAGAACAAGTATACAGATCAGGATTCTGACTTGCCTCGTACCAATTTAGCTGCATGATTGTACTGGACAAGTGATTAAACCTAGCCATGTTTTGTTTCTCTTGTTTAGCCCCATCCACGCTAAGGCCTCATGCACACAGGACGTTTTTTGACTGTTGTACAGCAGCTGTTTTTAGCTGCAGACGTTTTTTTCTACACAGGCTGTTATCAGCTGTTTATAGCAGTGATGTTTTTGAGCTGTAAAAATAACCCCAGACCCGAGGGTTCTTTTGGACATTTTTCAGCTGTAAAAACGTTCAAACCCTCAAAACCGCCCAAAAAACATTGATCCCCAACGTTTTTGGACATTTTAGACCAATTGAAAAAAGAAAAAATAATGGCCGTAATATAACGCTGGTAAAAGGTGAAAACATCCCTGATAAGCTACTGACATTTTTTGGACGTTTGCGTCCTGTGTGCATGAAGCCTAAAGATGAAGGAATCTCCACTATTGGCTATTGTATTCAGGCAGCCACAGCACTGCAGCTGCCTGGATACCCAAACAGTGACTGCATCTTACAGGATGCAATCACCTTTTGGCTAACTATTTTCTTTCTAGGCTCAGTCGATTTTGTAATTTACACTAGTCAAGTAGGGTGGTGCTGACAGAGCCACTCAAAGCTCAAATTTGGGCCAATTCAGTAGGATCTGAGTATGGCCAGCTTAGGCAAGTATTGTGATCAGAAAAAGTCAGGCAGCTTATATTTTCAGACAGAGATAAACAATGGAAGTGTTTATGCATTCTCAATGCTGATCACTCTGGCTCCTTAGTATTTCAGTGCTAATGTGTGGAAAATTTCGTACTTAAACATATAAGGACTAGTAATGATGACAAGCCTAATCACAACTCATTGTAATCTTTAGCCCTCGTTTACATTGGAGCGATTTGTCATGCGATTTGACAGGTCGACGCACCGATTTGCAAAGTACTTTATGCACTAAATTTGCTGATTTCAGGTGCGACTTTGATAGACATCTGTGCATGAAGCTGCGCAGATGTCTTTCAATTAGAACCTGAAATCACGCTGACCTGCTACTTTGAAATCGTGCTACTTCAAGTGAAGTTGCACGATTTCAAAGTAGCATCAATGTGAGCCAGGGCTTAAAGTATTACTAAACCCAGGACCCTGCATTCACTATATCTGGTCTCCCACAGTACACAGAACATGGAAATGCAATCATTCTAGTAACTATAAACTGCTAAATACCTTTTCTCATCAGCAGTATATAGCAGTCTTAAGACTTCTAAAGGTGTCTGGTCAAAGCTTGTAGGAGGAGTTTTCATTCTCCTCTGACTGTCCTATAAGGCTGCAGGACCCCTCTGTCTGGACCATGCTGATTGGCTGTGGGCTGATCACATTCACCCTCCCAAGAAAAAAAAAAAAAAAACCTCTCTAGCAAAACACACCAAACTGAGTATGTGCAGAGTGCCCCCCCAGGCTCTGTTCTATCAGCTGATGGATTGGGGACTGTGGAAGAAGGGTCAAAGAAGACAGGATCAAACAGCCTTTTTACACAATGCAGAGGATTAACCCCTTAGGTACCACAGTGAGTATAACAAGCATGCTTTACTGCAAATACAGACTGAGTTTACTGTTGTGAGTTTAGTAACAACTTTTGAAGTCTGCATGAAAAGATTCCGAATTTGATATAAAATAAAGGAATAGTCTAAGGTATAAATATTAACTTTAGTCATTTGTCTTTCAGTGATCACTAACTGTACATTGTAACAAGGCCAGAGGTTGTAGCAGGAGACTGAGCTGTGGGACATTTGTTGGCGCAGGCAATGGCTACTGTGTAGGCATCAAGTTAAATGATTGTGCCACCTATTAGCCAAGCTCTTAGTTTAGGAAGTAAATGCTGACCTGAATGTTTAAATAAAGATGGTGCCGGCCTGATGCAAAAAGTATATGTCACAAGTAATACTGTCATCTCTGATGGAGGTAATGCATACGTATTAAATGTATGTATTACTTAGCATGCATTCCTTCAATGCTTCAAATATAAGTCTGCTTTGATAGCTGTATATAATAGAATAGGTTTGTGAAAATAGAGCAATGGCTGGGTTCACACCTATGCGAATTGGATGCGGTGTAATCGCAGGACACTTGAAAACACATTGTTTTCAATGTCAGGTTCACATAGGTGCGGTGCATTCGCACTCCGCATTGCACAGAAAATGTGTGTGTTTTCTGTGCAATGCGGTGCAAATTCCTAGCCTATTAAGTTCAATGGGAACGTATCTGCCCCGCAGATGTGTTCCGCACTGAACGGGGATCTTTCCCCCTGCTCGCGGCACCTCCCCCTCCCTCCCCAGGCACCTGCAGCGCTGTGAGAATGGACAGGAGCCACCGAACAGCGGCTCAGTTCATTCTTAGCAGCAAACAGGCTGGAATTCGCACCGGACTGGTGTGAATCCAGCCTTTCACAATTAACCACTTGAAAATCCACCTAAGTATTAATATTAAATTTTTTTTTTTTTTTTTTTTTTTTTTTTACACAAACACAACCATGCGACCTGACAGGGAGAAAACTACTCAATCCACAACACATCAGTCTCAATGAGCCAATATACATTTGTTCTTAACCACTTACCAACCGGGCCACTTTTTTACATTTGGTGGTCACAAGCTAAAAACATTTTTTTTTGCTAGAGAATTACTTAGATCCCCCAAACATTATATATATATATTTTTTTTTTCAAACACCCTAGAGAATAAAATGGCGATTGTTTCAATACGCTTTGTCACACGGTATTTGCGCAGCGGTCTTTCAAGCGCAATTTTTTTGGAACAATTTTACTTTTTTGAGTTAAAAAATAAGACAACAGTAAAGTTAGCCCAATTTTTTTCCATATTGTGAAAGAGGATGTTACGCCGAGTAAATAGATACCATACATGACACGGTTGAAAATTGTGCGCACTCGCGGAATGGCGACAAAGTCCGGTATTTAAAAAGTTCCATAGGCGACGCTTTAAAATGTTTTAACGGTTACCAGGTTAGAGTTACAGAGGAGGTCTTTTGCTATAATTATTGCTCACACTCTGGCGATCGCGGCGATACCTCACATGTGTAGTTTGAACACCGTTTTCACATGCGGGCGCGACTTACGTATGCGTTTTCTTTGCTGCGCAAGCTCGCGGGGACGGTGGCGATTTAAATCTTTTTTTTTTTTTTTATTTATTTATTTATTTTTAGCACTGTTCCTTTAAAAAAAAAAAATCTGATCACTTTTATTGCTATCACAAGGAATGTAAACATCCCTTGTGATAGTAATAGATGGTGACAGGTACTCTCTTTGGAGGGCCGGGGGGTCTAAAAGACCCCCCATCCCTCCTTTGCACTTCACAGTATTCAGATTGCCAAAAACGGCGATTCTGAATACTGTAGTTTTTTTAAATTTGGCGCCGTTAGCCGCCGTGTAAACCGGAAGTGACGTTGTGACGTCGCTTCCGGAATTTGCCGAAGGAGACCCGATCGGAGCCGATTACGGCTTTGATCAGGTCTCCTTCCAGCCGGCGGACGCGCCGGATCGTCGCTCCGGTCTCCCGGTGGGACGGGAGGCCGGAGAAGAGCGGCGGAAGGCGGCGGGAGCGTCCCCTCCCGCCTCCTGGGGTAACGACCGAGCGGCTCCCGAGCCGGATCGGTCGTCACCCCTGGATAGCCGACCGCTTGCTCTAAAAAATGATACCGGGATATGTCCCGGGAGAGCCGTTCAACCCCAACTGCCGCCTATTTACGGCGCTGGGGCTGAAGTTGTTAAAAAGCTTGGCTTTGTGTCAGTCACAGAATAGGTCAACAAAAGATTCTTATGCTGGCCATACACTATACGAAAAATCAGCCGAATGAGTTTTCGAAAAATGAACACACGGTCGTCTGAACAAACGATTTTGCCATCATGTAATGACCGAAATTTGATTGATAAATCGTTCATAAATAATCAGTTTTTCGTCACATAAGCACAGTGCAAACTGTTCGGGCGAGAAACACATTAACCTTTCAATTGATTGTCCGTTCGGCCGAAGTTTTCCAAACCTTTCCTTCGATTTATCAGCTCAAAAACGTTACAACCAATTTTTGATTCATGCCCATTAACTGGACGATAAATGAACGAACTGTCCAAAACGATTTTTCGTCTAGAGTATGGCCTGCATTAGGTCGGCCACAGATAGTTCCAATCTTGGCCGGTTTAGCTTGAACTGGCCCAGATTTGAACCATTAATGGGCAGGCTGAATGCACCAAGCAGATCGATTGGATTTGCTTGCGATTATCGCTAGTGGCTGCCATAGCTGCTAGAGATACACACTGTCTTCTCCTGGCGAACACATCTTCCTCCGCTGGGAGAAGACAATTGCTCGACAGGAAGGATTCCCCTGTCAACAGCCTGCCTTGGGAGATTAGCATGAAAAACTACTGTAGTAAGCGTGTCAGTTAAGAACTGTTTCTTTCACAGGCATCTAGCTGTTATCAATGAGCACACTTGAAAAGGGCAGGGTGCTTGTAATTATTCCAGGTCAACATGAAACAACATCAATTAATTTGATTCCATTGATCCATTGTAATCACAAATCGGGTCTTTTTTTTTCCGTTCAACCCATTGGTTGAACAAAAAAAAAAAAGAAAAATGAATAATGCTTGGCCAGCCTTAGACACCATTTAACCTCCTTATGTATAAAATAAATATACAAGGATTACAAATATCTGCACCTGTCTGATGAGTGAATCAATTCGGCAAATATGACTCTTTGCTCCAGGCCAGGGTCCACTGGAAGTGGCAATTTGATTCACCAAACTACCGTATATACTCGAGTATAAGCCAACAAGAATATAAGACGAGGCACCTAATTTTACCACAAAAAACTGGGTAGACATATTGACTCGAGTATAAGCCTAGGGTGGGAAATGCAGCAGTATACAGCTCAGCATCACAGGTGGGGTATATTGCAGCCAGTAACAGTATGCAGTCAGTACACAGGTATTGTAGCCATTACACAGGAACAGGGAGCTAGTACACAGGTATTGTAGCCAGAACACAGGGGACAGGTAGCCAGTACACAGGTATTGTAGCCAGAACACATGGACAGGGAGCCATTACACAGGTATTGTAGCCATTACACATGGACTCAGCCATTACACAGGTATTGTACCCAGAACACAGGTATTGTAGCAATTACACAGGTATTGTACCCAGAACACAGGTATTGTAGCCATTACACAGGGATTGTAGCCATTACACAGAAAATCAGCCATTACACATGGTCTCAGCCATTACACGGGGACAGGGAGCACAGTACTTTCTCTCCTCATGCGAGTCAGCCGCTCCGGACCCACCCCTGTCCACAGCACAGTGACAAGCCAAATCACAGGCAGTCACTGTGCACTGTGCAGCCAATCAGTCTATGTATGTGCTCTGTTCAGCGCACATACATAGACTTTTCGGACCACCCACAGAGGCTGCAGGCAGCCGCAGATGAGATGTGGGACACTCACTCGAGTATAAGCCGAGGGGGGCCTTTTTCAGCACAAAAAATGTGCTGAATAACTCGGCTTATACTTGAGTATATATGGTACATAACTTGTTTAGTGAAATGGTAACGTAATCCACAATAATCTCACTTCCCTAACAGTGACCCTGCACACCACTGGTTTTATGGTGGGTTCCAATAGACACCGATTTTAAGGTTGCAGGACCTCATGGGACAAGAATCCCTGTCCAATGTGATGTTTAATCCATAAAAGTAGATTTTTTTTTTTAGGTGCTATCATAATTACTACTGGATGGGCCTGCCACACAACCTGCCAGGCAAAGCAAATATTTGCCTGGCAGAGAATATAATGGTGTCCATTCCATAAAATCACTGATGGAGCTGTTCCTTAATTTATAGTACTGAAATGTATCTCCTCTAATTCCATACGGGTACTCACAGGAAGAGGCAAGGCGTCATTGTAATACAGAGGTCAACAGTTTGGATATGTCTACATGGCAATAATGCAGCCACTCTTGCATTAGATTGATGACCAAGCTGTATTGCTTAAAGTGATTGTAAAGTAAAAAGGTTTTTTATCTTCCTGCATTCTTTGCAGGAAGATAAATATCATTCTGTGTGCAGCAGCCCCACCCAAAGTCCATCTAGATCTAGCGACGTTGGAGAGTCCTGGCTGCTCGGGACTCCCCTCATTTGGTGAGACAGCAGCCCGGCACCATTGTCTCCCCCTGCTGTCAATCAAACTCAGTCAGCCAATAAGGAGAGAAAGGGGGTGGGGCTGGGCCATGGCTCCGTGTTTGAATGGACACAGGGAGCTGTGACTCGGCTCAGGTGCCCCCATAGCCAACTGCTTGCTGTGGGGGCACTCAACAGGAGGGAGGGGCCAGGAGCACCAAAGAGGGACCCAAGAAGGAGGATGATCCGGGCTGCTCTGTGCAAATCCACTGCACAGAGCAGGTAAGTATAAACATGTTTGTTATTTTTAACTAAAAAAAAATGACATTATTATCACTTTAATTTCAGTAGAGAAAAGCAAGGTCACAAACCTGGCCTTGCTATGTGGCAAGGGCACTAGATCACCAAACTGGCCGAATATAATGTTTTGGTGGGAACAACAGTTCATGCAAGTGTTAATATTTGACCTGGATTTCAGTTTTACCTGTTACTGATTTCGGACAGCTCATACAACTTAATCTTAATTTACTCAATTCTTAAGAGCATAATCAAAATCGTGCTGGCCACGTAAAGCCATGGGCAATATTTGGGCAGCCTAAGATGGTGGCTAATGACTAGATTCAAATATAAAAACCCAACATAAAACAATTCGTAGAATTAGCTGAAATTGCAGCAGCCAATATCTGATGCAGATGTGCATGGTAACCAGTTTCTATCTTTCATTTTCAAAGCTTAACTGAACAAGCTAAAACTAGAAGTTGATTGGTTATTATGCACAGTTACTCCAGATTTAAACAGGAGCAGACAATTCCTCTCTTTGTGTTTTTGCTTTTTTACAATAGCTATATACAGACAGGTAGGCACATATTGCTTTTACTAAAAAAAACTGCAAAAACCAAATGTACAAAACACACTGGGAATGACAATTAATATACAAGTGCTAACTTTTACTGAGACCTGGATTTTCCATCAGGAATAGGAAATTTAGATGTGCGGCCAACCGCAGATAATGTGACTTTATCAGACAAACACACAGGCAAACATCCTCTACAAATATGGAGAATCTACGCTGGTGAGCAAATGCCTGCCAAACTGATCGTTAGCGTCTTTATCAATATGTCCCAGTCTGTCAGGATGCTGCTGCTGAGCAGGGAAAAAAAACTGTATTTAATGATTTAAACAGCTATTTGTTTAAATCAATATCCTGTTTTTAATTAGACCAGAATGAATGATAGAATAAATGCTGTTAAGTCTCCTTCATATTTTTAAATACCTTTTACCCGACCAGGCCATGTAATATTTATTAGACTCATTTAATGGATTCCCCTAGATCGTAGTGGTAAACAATTTCACTTCTGTCTAAATTACTGAGCACTTGAATGATAATCGGTTTTTAATATCATCCCAATATGGTGAGAGCGACCTTGCCGTGTGGAGTGCCAATGGAGACGGAGAAATCTTGTTGAGAAAATGATTGAAATCTTCGTATTGAATGTGAAATGCTGTCAAACAGATTCTTTAACCCTGTGTCAGGCAGGAAATGGAATTAGCTCAAAGGCCAACCCAGAGATGTTGTCTTGCTTGTCCTATAAATAGAAATCCATAGAAGGCAGCTTTGTCTGTTAATGATCACATGAAGATGGTGGGAATTGTCAGAAAATGGGAGTTTGGGTTGTAATTATTATGTGGACAGTTCAATGTTGCAGAGAGCTGCAGCTGTTCCATTCCAATTAAGGTTGCTCTTTTTTTTTTCTTTTGCATTATTTAGTCATCTGATTAGTATTTCTACAATCTGATGGCTTGTGAAAGCAACTTAAAATCATATTTCATTTTTTCTCTGGAATGAGATCTAAGAAAATCAATAGTTCTGCAAAATATCCCAACAGGCAAATCTTATCATTTGTAGAATACTTTCTAACTGTAATTATATTTGAAGATAAGTTGCAGTATGTGATGCTGCCAAACAGGAGGCAGAAGAGTCTGCCTACTATTGAATTGTATTGTGTTACAATTGTTGTACAATGTAAAGTAATGTATGTGTCATGTACTAAAGCAGTTTAGCCTCTGCATACAGAAAGGTTTCTCTGCAGTAAGGGCAAAATAGGGCAGTAACCGTTTTACCTGCATTAGGGGACCATTCAGGGTAACTCGGCGCACAGCAATGCACAATTAAACTTGTTGTGGTGCTTGCATTACCAAAATGAATATACAATATATATGTAAAGTGCTGCATAAATTGACAGCGCTATACAAGTACCTGAGAAATAAATAAAACACATCCTGGTACAAACAATTTTGAATATACTTTCACAGGAAACTGATTCTAGCCACCTCGGTAGATTGCTTTTAAAAAAACATTTCAATAAAATCCTGGTCACTAATATTCATAAGAATTAACACTGCAGATTGTTGATCTAAGGAGTATCCTTGCCTTAAGGAATCGGGAAAGATTTATTTCCCTATTAGAGTAGAGTAAATTCACACTTTAGGGCAGGGGTAAGCAACCTCGGCACTCCAGCTGTGGGGTAACTACAAATCCCATCATGCCTCTGCCTTTAGGGGTCAAGCTTGTGACTGTCAGGGTCTTGCAATGTCTCGTGGGACTTGTAGTTTCACCACAGCTGGAGGGCCGAGGTTGCCTACCCCTGCTTTAGGGCCATAAGTGGATTTCTGCTGCAAGAATCTGCAGATTCCTATAACTGGAATCCCAGGTAATAGTGTACAGTTACAGATGGGAAGCCTGTGCAAAGCAATGACAGGCTGAGAAGAACCACAGCTGTCCACTGCTATTTACATTCACATCTGCACATCCAGCGGTTACTTGCGGTTAGAGAGATGATCGGCCCTGGATACAGCCAGATTGGAGGTAGATTTACTAAAACTGGAGAGTGCAAAATCTGGTGCAGCTCTGCATAGAAACCAATCAGCTTCCAGGTTTTATTGTCAAAGCTTAATTGAACAAGCTGAAGTCAGAAGGTGATTGGCTACTTTGCACCAAATTTTGCACTTTCCAGTTTTAGTAAATCAACCCCATTGTGTTTAGAATCAATTATCTGACCCTAACCGCAGGTATCTGTGTGTGTGTGTACATGCAAACAGCAGAAGACAAGCTGCAGCTCCTGTCAGTCTGTCCTTGCCATGTACAGGCTTCCTAGCTGCCATAGGCTTGCGCACATAGGGTGGCAGGTGTGCCTGGGCACACCCTAATCAACCTGTATTGTGCAGATTCCCCCTGCTGCCTGGCTGCAGAGAAAGGGATGGGGGAATCTCTGTCCTCAGTACTTTTCTCTGCCCCAAAAGTGAGACATCAGAGGTCTGTTTAGACCCCTCATATTTCAACAAAGCCCCCCAGCAGGGCTCCTAAATAAAATTGTAAAATAAAATAAAATATAATATTGTAAAAAATTATAAAAGCGCAAATATGTAAAAAAATAAAATAAAATAAACTACCTACACCCATCTCTGCCCATCTGACATATATACACATACACACACTCATGTGTGTTTGCATTTTGTGGTGCAGACCTATGCTAGCTGCATCTGCAGATTCTTGCCACAGTAATCCACTGACCGCCTTAATCACAAATGTGTAGGAGGCCTAGGAGTGTTTGCCTTCCTCTGGATCACCTGCAGTTTTAGGACTCTGGAGAAGTAGATTTTGAATGTATTTATGTCTGTCGGTTGAACTTGATGTGACTTTTATTCAACATATACATGCAGTTTTCATATAGCCACTAGCCAAATATGCCCGAATCTAATGCTGACAAAACACATATTGATTCCAGCTATTCAATAAAAAAAAAAATTTCATAACCATTTCAATCTTTTTCAAATGATTTGAAGTGGAATTAAAGGTGAATACAATCAGACTGGTCGGCAAATTATGATTATTTTAATACAGATCATGTCAGAAGTCAATCAATTTTGTTCACTTTTACAATACCCTTGCAATAGTTAGAGCAAACAATTGTTTAAGATATCTGATTGATTAAAACAATCAGATTCATAGGTTGACAGCATGAAAAATGTATGCATTTGTTGGCTACATCAGAAAATGACTGGGATCTCAAGTCTGTGGCTACAGTACTGATTGCTATAAATGTGGAAGCACAATAGGGAGTGTTTTTCTGTTGATTCAGGAGCTGTAAACTGTCTATTCAGTACAGCCTTCAGTGAACAGAAGCGACAAGGATAACCTTTTCAGAAGCATTAACAAAACACAGTATGGGAATACAGCACTTGTCACACTGCAATAGCAAGCTGCAGACTTTCTGGGAAAATAATAGCTATCACTGCTCTATAAATAAAGGGTTATAAATGATATCACAGCCCTGGCCAGCTGAATAGTTACAGGTTTTATTGTGTTTGATACATACAAGTACAACTCTCAAAATTTCACAGCTCAGAAAATATGCTGCTGTTTTCTGGTAGTAGTAAAGCTTCCCATCTGCTGCCAGCATTACAGAGTCGGGCAGAGTGCTTCTTCCCCCTTCAGGAGAAGCCTTCTATTTTTGAATACAAGGCTTCCCCTGATTGGCAGAGGTAGAGAGGTGGGCAGATGATGTCACAATCTCAACCTCGGCCAATCATAGGAACCCTTGTATTTACTGATAAAATTACAAGATTTCTCCAGAGCGGCAGAGAAGCACTCAGCCAAACTCTCTTTAAAACCCAGCAACAGACAGAAAGTCACCCATACTGCTGCTGAGACACGGCAATGCTTACTATGTAGCTAATGCTACTACAGCAATAGTCCAATTAAGCCAAATTGGCCTAAACAAACTATTTAAAACCACTTGCAGACTGCCCGCCCACAATGTACTGTGGATGAGCGGCCCACACAGACAAAGCGTCAGGGGCGCCCCCCCACACCGACACCCGCTGTGATTGTACACAATGGGAGCCTGTCAGCAAGTCCTGGCCAACGATTCACGGCCGGGACCTGCTGATCAGCAATGTACAAACACAGCCCTGTGTTGACAATCAACACAGGGCTCTGTACAGAGGGAAGGATCTCTGCGTTTCTAAAGAGATAAAAAAATAAAAAGATCGGTAGTAAAAAGCAGCACACATTATACATTGTTAGGCACATATTTACCCTTGACCGCCCTATTGGGATTTTTTTTCCAAGACATGTAGCAAAATATATTATGACCAAAATGTATGAAGAAATTAGATTTTAAATTTTTTTTATATTTAATATGTTTTGCAGCAGAAAGTAGAAATAGTTTTTTTTGGTCTCTTCATTTATTTCACAAAAAAACCCAGTGGGGATCAAATACCACCAAAAGAAAGCTCTATTTGTGTGAAAAAAAGTATATAGATTTAAATATATAAATTTTGTTTGGGTACAGCGTTGCATGATTGCAAAGTGCTAAATAGCAAAAAATGGGCTGGTCATGAAGGGGATACAATCTTCCAGAGCTCAAGTGGTTAAAGTGCATTGAAACCTGGGATTCTACTTCATGTAAACTTCATGATTTGCCCTGTATGACCAACTTTTAAATACAGTGTTGACCAAATTATTTTTTAATACCTTATGGTGTATGTTTCGTCATCTGAACTGTGATTTTGCATGCATGTGTGTGTCTTGTATTTCCAGAAAAAACACACCAGCGCATGTTTAGCAGAGTTCAATCAAACATACAATACATGACTTGCACTACCTTTTATCCATACTGAATACTTGTGGTTGTGTGCCTAAGTACGGTTTCAGAACAATGTGCTATTAGTGAACAATAGTTAATTAGTTACATGGTTATGGAAGCCTATTAAACCTAATCCCATGAGAGAAATCAGCCAAGATTGCTAGGACAGCTGGTACAGTCATCCACATCAATAGCAAGCAAACAGATCTGTGGAGCAGCCCAGTGCTGAATGTAAGCATTTCACAGCAGAGAAGATCCCCAGCGTACAGTAAGTTTACTATCTGGCAGGTGGCATACTAGGATGCTGAACACAGGGGGAGGGAATTTCTTAATTGAGGTTTTGGGACTTGACAATTTTCCAAACTACACCTAATTTTGGACTGTATGTCTCAATTTATATACAGAAAATATATATATTAAATTCATACATAAACATCATCTCTATGTGCTATCTCTCAAAAACTCCCCCATCTCACTTTTCAAGTACATGCACCATAAAAGAATGTTATATACACACACACACACACACACACACACACACACACATATATAAGCCCGCAAACAGTTTGCTGAAGACAAGCAGACTAAGGACATCACTTACTGGAACCATGTCCTGTGGTCTGATGAAACCAAGATAAACTTATTTGGTTCAGATGGTGTCACGCGCGTTTGGCGGCACCCAGGTGAGGAGTACAAAGACAAGTGTGTCTTACAGTCAAGCATGGTGGTGGGTGTGTCATGGTGTGGGGCTGCATGAGTGCTGCCGGCACTGGGGAGCTACAGTTCATTGAGGGAACCATGAATGCCAACATGTACTGTGGCATACTAAGGTAGAGCATGATCTCCTCCCTTTGGAGACTGGGCCACAGGGCAGTATTCCAACAGAACTACCTAAAACACACCTCCAAGATGACCACTGCCTTGCTAAAGAAGCTGAGGGTAAAAGTGATGGACTAGCCAAGCATGTCTCCAGACCTAAACCCTATTAAGCATCCGTGGGGCATCCTCAAACAGAAGGTGAAGGAGTGCAAGGTCTCCAACATCCACCAGCTCCGTGATGTCATCATGGAGGAGTGGAAGAGGACTCCACTCAACTTCACCTAACCTGTGAAGCTCTGGTGAACTCCATGCCCAAGAGGGTTAAGGTAGTGCTGAAAAATAATGGTGGCCACACAAAATATTGACACTTTGGGCCCAATTTGGAAATTTTCACTTAGCGGTGTACTCACTTTTGTTCCCAGCAGTTTAGACATTAATGGCTGTGTGTTGAGTTATTTTGAGGGGACAGCAAATTTACACTGTTGTATGTTGTACAAGCTGTACACTCACCACTTTACATTGTAGCAAAGTGTCATTTCTTCAGTGTTGTCACATGAAAAGGTATAATAAAATATTTACAAAAATGCGAGGGGTGTACTCACTTTTGTGAGATAATGTATATATATGCGTGTGTACGTGTGTGGGTACATATGTTGCTAGTTATTCAAGCCCTTTTCACTCTTCTGCAGCTTACTGCATGAAAATCTATTTTAAGTAGAAATCCGATTCACAGAAATTTCGGCTATAACGACTATAATGACTGTCCTGGTTGGTGCAGAGCTAATCCAGTAAGTCCATGAACATTAGTCCATACTGTTAGAAGATACAAATAGCTGTGATCCACAATGGAACTGATAGGGAGAGGGAGGAGCCACAGGCACCTGAACACACTGCCTCTTACCCTTTACACAGGACCCTTAGGACAGGGGTCAGACAAAACTGATACTGGATGAATGCACTGGAATATCCCCATAAGACAGCCAGGTAAACCGTAGCAGATGTGGGAGTATAGGATAGCAAGGCTCCGCTCAGTAGCAACCTTTAATCACTTCCTCATCATGCTAGTTATAAGTAATCATCAAACACGCCATCATCCTCCTCCTGCAGATCCTCTTCTTTTACCTCTGGCGGCAATGATGATCTTCGAAAGGATCTTGGCAGAGTGAATGAAAAATGACGAGATAGCTGTGAAGTTTCTGGCTGATCACTGACACTTAGATATTTTTCTTGCATACCAGAGAGTTGGTCTTGTGCTTGTGGCAGGTAACACCACATGCTCAACACTTTAAACGCTTCTTATAAATTCCAAGTATCTGCGCTTTTGTATATTTCCTATAACACTCCATCCCTTGGTGGGATTTAGATATTATGGTATAATATCTACATCCCGGTTTTTTTTTTTGTGTACTATTGGGGAGATTTCCTTCCTTAGCTTCCAGTTCTGGTGACACAAAAGGAAGTTTAGAAAGATATCACTGTGTCTCCAATGACTGATTTATCTTCTGTTCCCGTGACAACTGTAAACTTTCTGTTTTCCATTGTGTATTCTTCTTCTGACAATGGTCACTAGGGCAAATGGAGGTGTGAATCTCTAGTGGGAACACAGACAGCTGTAATAACCAAACCACCTTGATCTAAAATTTTAAAAAAGCTGATTTTTGCAGAAGGGCACGGCCTATCACACTTGGTGAATGTGCCCGAAAGCCAGGAGATTCTGGATCCATACATACAATTTAATTTATTTCGCTTACTGGTATTAACCTGCCCAAGTCTGTACACCAAGCATTACTTGGCCACCCAATGAATGGAGCTCCGGGGGCCTACACAATGCCCGATTGCATTTTATTTTATGGCAGCGAGACTCTCTATAGCTAGATCATGAAAATCCCCTACGATACCCTTTGATCTTGAAGGCCAAAATGTCTTGTGTAATTAAAGAAGTGCCGCAATTGGACGTAAGTCCAGAAGGGGAAAGAGGAGGTGTGCATCTTAGCTTTCAGGGCATCACAAGATAGAAAGGTGCCTCTATGAAAGAACTGTGCAGAAATCTGCTCATGTGGCCAGATCTCTTTTAGGAATTGACGGGACAAGCCTGGGGAGAAGTTAGGATTATATCGAAGAGGGGTAAGCGGGCTAAAATGTCTTGAATCATGATCAGTGAACACCTTACTGCAATATTGCGGGACAAGAGGCCAATATCTGAAAAAAACTGGGACTTAAATATGTCCTGTGGCCTACTGAGGTGCTCGGGGGCTAGCTGCCGCTACCTTTCTTATTTTTCCTCTCTTTTCTGTATCTTTCTTACTTAGCTCCTCTGGACCGATCAGGAGTTTTGGTTATGTGAGGACTGTCCTGGGTATTCCACCTTGCACGTGGGTGTGTGGTTGGAGAATAAATATGTAGGAAAATTCTGTTAACTGACGTAATAATTTTGTGGCGTTTTGGGTTTCATTAGGGTATTCCCTGCACAACTCAGGGAATGTTGTAACTGTTGCTAATCCTTCTGTATCGAAGCACTTGTCTACATATGTCTACAACCGACACCACTTTCTAATTTGGTGGCTCATTCTTTTATTGTATTGTATATTTTCAATAAAACTAAAAAAGTTGAGTTTTGGCTTCACACAAAATTTAATAAAACATTTTGTCAAACTTCAAGATGAAAATGGCATTAAATTCCTTTGACTTTTGTTTTAGTCAGTGCATCCTGAGAGATCCTATAGCAGATAGATTCACGAGTCTTCAGGTACCTCATTTCAACAAGGTAATTTATTTTTCATATTTGTGTATCTACTTTCCAGGGCACCTCATTCAACACATAATAGATTTCTGTACACAGTGAGCTGCTTAGAACATCGGTCTACATAGACTTTCTCGGTGTAGCTAGAGAGAATGTGCAATAACCGTGAACTATTTGTAATAAAGAGTGTGTATCTTCCCATAATTCCAGAAGTATCCATGACCACATATTAATAATGTGCTCAGTTCTATTTATTTTTTTCTGTGTGCATGTCCTTATGGCATGCTATCAATCACAGGCTGAACAAACACTACAGTCTGTGGCTCTGAAAGGTCTCTTAGCTATCAGGAATGAAAAACAGAGCTTGTCAAAGACAACCCCCTCCAGTCCTCCCAGGCCCACAATTAAGCTAGACAACCTTCGAACAAAGCCATTTCACTTGAGAATATTTTGCTTTATACAGCCCTACACAGCAAAATGTTGAAATGTGGCATGAGTACTGCAAGGAAATTAAGTGTTCCAAGAGAAAGGAATAATGAAATATTTGAACCTTGCTGCACTCCCAGATTACATTGGAGGGCTACCATTTTGTGCTAGTACAACAGCATTATTAGTCTGAATTCAAAGGAATCTTCCTGGAGTTTTCACAGACAAGCCTCAGCAGGAACAATGAATAAGCCACTTAAAATCAAAGTGGGGTACTTACTTGGTATTTATAGAAACATACTTTTATTTGTTTTGGCATATACAATCTCTTTGTTAAAATGCCATTAAACCCAGACCATGAAAAACTCATTACATGCTATATAACAGAGTAAATCACAAAGCTACTAATGCATTTGTTTTGTGTAGAGTGAAATATACCTGGTTGATCCTGCCTACCCAGCTGTCCCTCCCAACTTCTCTGTGTCTTCACTGTGGCCTGAGATGATGTAGACAAAGCTGGTGTCCTCTACTGAGCATGCTCAATTTCAGTTTCCTTCTAAGCTCTTAATTTCCTCACTTTTCTTATATGTGCAATCACATGAGTATAGAGTCACACCTCCTCCATGTCCTCCTATTGCTAAACGCTATGAGGGTGGGATATAGTATGCTAATTAAATGAAACAAACAAAAAAAAAAAAGCTTAGTTTTAATATAAATCTATATTAAAAATATGAAAATGAGTTTTGGATGTAGATACTGAAACTAATCGAATCATCTCTATGGTCTAAGAGAGAGGAATCAACAGGCATTTCTTCACTTCCAGTTTTGCTGGATTAAAACAAACCCTTAGTAGTTTGGACAAAGCATCAGATCATACTGATCTTGGTGTGATCAGATGCTTTTAAGGGCAGAGGAGAGATCTGGGGTCTAATAGATCCCAGATCTCTCAGTAAAGTGTACCTGTCACTGTCTATTGCTATCACAGGGGATATTTACATTCTCTATGATAACAATAAACAAAAAAACATTGAAAAAAAATGTAAAGGCAGTGTAAAAATAAAAAAATATATATATTTTTTAAAGAACCCCCATCCACCTGTGCAAAGATTAACACATGCATCAGTCCCACACGTGCGCAAACAGTGATCACACCACACATGTGTAAATCTAATGTGGTAAGGCTTTTAAAGTGTCACCAATGGATAATAAAACGTATGTAATTTGTAGCCACTGGCCGAGCATGCACAATTTTAAAGAGTGATATGTTTGGCATCTATTTACTCTGTGTAACATCATCTTTTATATTTTACCAAAACAATTGGATATTATATTGTGTTTTTGTGCATTAAGATATAAAAAAGTGTATTTTTTCACAATAAAATTGCATTTGAAAGACGGCTGCGCAAATACCATGTGAAATAAAAAACACCCACCATTTTATTCTCTAGGGCCTCCGCTTTAAAAAAAATATATAATGTTTGGGGGGGTTCTAAGTAATTTTCTAGCATAAAATACTGATTTTTACATGTAAATAAAAAGGGTCAGAAAAGGCCTGGCCTTCAAGTAGTTAAAGCTCCACACATATGAGAATCAACAGTGAAACAAAGAAAATCTACAAATGTAACAAAACATATACTACATATATGCCCTATGCTGCCATACACATAGCAGCCCAAACACGAATACCTTTGGTCTAGTCAAGTGGAAGAGTTTGTGAGTAAATTAAAAATTCAAAACAAGTGCTTTCTGAAAGAAGAAAAAAAAAACTTAGATTTGGGAATGTTTAGTGAATTTAAATAACATGGAAATGAATATGAAAATAAGCAACTATGAAAAGTAATGTTGCTTGAGACAAAAGATAAAATCATGCAATTATGTACAGAAGTTTTACATGGTTTACATTCAGAATGAAAACTTTGTTTCCTTTTTTAATTAAGGCCCCTTTCACACTGGGGGTGGTGGGGCATTAGCGGTAAATCCCCGCTAGTCACAGCGGGGATTTACCGCTGTTAGAGCGGCGCTACGGCGGCGGGAGCGGTGTGCTTTTAACCCCCCACAAGGGGTTAAAAGTGCCCGCTCTCTGTGCTTCCGAGGTGGTGTGCAGCCGCTTTGTTTTCAATGGGCAGGAACGGTGGAGAAGCGGTACGTTACCGCTCACCGCACCGCCCCAAAGATGCTGCTTGCAGGACTTTTTGTAATGTCGTGGAAGCGCACCGTCCCAGTGTGAAAGCACTCTGGCTTTCACATTGGGGTGAATGGGGAGTGACTTTTGAGGCACTTTACAGGCGCTATTTTTAAATAGCGCCTGTAATGCGCCTCAGTGTAAAAGGGGTCTTTTTTCAGGGTAGAACTACACAAAGTGCTGTCCCGCGCACAAACCACAAACAGATAAGAAGCCACTAGCACATTTGTTGGTCACAAAAACAGTATAGAACAGCCCTCAAATTTTCCACTCGCCTACTCGCATTTTGCAAGTGGAAAATGAGGGCTGGCGAGGAGCTGGGCTGCCTGGGAGCGGGGGGGTCAAGCACCACCGCCACTAAGGGATGAATGGGAGCAGTTCTCCCAGTGGAAGAGAACGGGGAGTAAGAGGAGAGCCGGCCGCGATCACAGACTGAGGATTGCCCGCTGTATAACAGTTTACATTACACTGTAATTGCAGCCCGCGCACCGTCACATACAGTCCCGCTCTCCTGACTCTGCACCTGTTACAGACAGAACACGGCCTGGCATTGGACCGGCGTTCTGTCTGTTACAGGCGCAGCGTCGAGTGGGAGGGACTGTATGTGACAGTGCACAGACTGCAATTACAGTGTAATGTATACTGTTATATAGCGGGCAATCCTTGGTTTGTGATCCTGGCCGGCTCTTCTCTTACTCCACACTCTCTTTCCCCCTCTGCACAGCTGAGGATGCAATAGTGGACACAGGTGGTCTGCAATGGTGGACACTGGCGAGGCTTCATTTGTGGATACTGGTGGGCTGCAATACTGGACACAGGTGGGCTGCAATTGTGGACACTGGAGAGGCTGCAATGGTGGACACTGGAGAGGCTGCCATGGTGGACACTGGAGAGGCTGCAATGGTGGACACTGGAGAGGCTGCAATGGTGGACACTGGAGAGGCTGCAATGGTGGACACTGGTAAGGCTGCAATCGTGGACACTGGAGAGGCTGCAATCGTGGACACTGGTGGGTTGCAAAGGTGGACTGCAATTGTGGACACAGGTGGGCTGCAATGCTGGACACTGGTGAGGCTGCAATGCTGGACACTGGTGAGGCTGCAATGGTGGACACTGGTAAGGCTGCAATGGTGGACACTGGTGAGGCTGCAATGCTGGAAACTGGTGTGGTTGCAATGCTGGACACTGGTGGGCTGCAATGCTGGACACTGGCGAAGCTGCAACGGTGGACACTGGCGAAGCTGCAACGGTGGACACTGGCGAGGCTGCAACGGTGGACACTGGAGAGGCTGCAATAGTGGACACTGGAGAGGCTGCAATAGTGGACACTGGAGAGGCTGCAATAGTGGACACAGGTGGGCTGCAATGGCGGACACAGGTGGGCTGCAATGGCGGACACAGGTGGGCTGCAATGGCGGACACAGGTGGGCTGCAATGGCGGACACAGGTGGGCTGCAATGGCGGACACTGG
>BLSH010331581.1:490066-503666 GCA_018402905.1 Glandirana rugosa | reverse complement strand
AACGTCGGGTGGACACAGGGAGAGGCTGCAATTGTGGACACTGGTGGGCTGCAATGGTGGACACAGGTGGGCTGCAATTGCAGATACAGGTGGGCTGCAATGGTGGACACTGGAGAGGCTGCAATTGTGGACACAGGTGGGCTGCAATGGTGGACACTGGTGAGGCTGCAATGGTGGACACTGGTGAGGCTGCAATGGTGGACACTGGTGAGGCTGCAATGGTGGACACTGGTGAGGCTGCAATGGTGAGGCTGCACTGATGGGTACTAATAAAATTGTTAATATTTATTTGTATCTTAATTCTGCATAAAACCTTTAAGTGTAATTTCATGAGAATTTATGAGGGCTTGTATAGAGGTGGGTGGTAGCTCGGATAGAAGGCACAAATCCAAACTGGAGACCGCCACTTTAAAGACCACCACTCACAGCCTCTTACCAGATAACGTTGACCCCCTATTATAGAGGGTCAAACACCAGTGGCGGCTGGTGCTCCATTTTTTTTTGGGGGGGCAAACAAAGCTCCCAGCCACCCCCTCCCCGTCCGTAGCCAACGCCAACCCGTCCCCCCGCTGTCACTCGATCGGCCAGTACTACTTCAGGTCTCGGGCGGCTTCCTCCCCACTTTTACTCCATGGCGGTTTCACGGGCGGCATCCTCCCTGCTTCTACTCCATGGCGGCACCCCCCTGCTTCTACTTCATTGTGGCTTCACGGGCGGCTTCCCCCTGCTGCTACTTCATGGCAGCTTCACAGGCGCCCCCCTTCTCCTACCGGCCAATGTCGCTTCTCCTCTCAGCGAATCGGGTCTTAAGACCCGCTTCCAGCTTCTTCCAGAGGAGAAGCAGGAAGACAATAGTGAATATTAATTTGCTATGGTCACACAAGTGGGTGGGCTTGGGGCGCAGTGCCAAGCTCACTCACTTGAAATCCATGCGTCCGGCATGGAGATTACCCTATATTCCCCTGCAAAATAAAAGCATAATGGGCTACTATGCATCGCATAGTAGCTCATTATCTGTCACCCGCAAACAAAGCCTGCAATATCCCCTGTGTCGGCAGCGTCCATCTTCAGCCCCTCTTCCTTCCGGGGCAGCAGTCTCCAGCTCTGTGACTGGCTGGAGTCGCGTGATGTCACTCTTGTGCATGCGCGCGGGAGCCGCCAGTCACGGCACAAACTAAGTGAAGAAACGGCACAGCGGTTCGTTTCTTCACTGCGCATGTGCCGAATGACGTCGGCAATGGCAGTACACTGTATATCTCCTAAACCGTGCAGATTTGGGGAGATATGCAGGGCACCTACAGGTAAGCCTTATAATAGGCTTACCTGTAGGTTAAAGTGGTTGTCACAGGTTGACAACCAGTTTAAAAGCACTTGTCAAGTCTTGATGTGGAATGGACTTACAAGTATTTTATGGACTGTATTAGCCCGAGGAAACACTTTACTGAGTTACATCTTGATAGCAATGTTTAATTGGTGTACTTTACTTTGTTTATTATTTTGAATAATATTGCAATAGTATGCGGATACATGAGAGCACAATGATTTATTGATCCAATTATCACATTACTAGCAGTGCAGCACTTTATTAGTATTGAGCATCATTGTGTTTGTGGGAACACAAATTAGTGCTTGCAGCAAGCTTTGAATAATTGTTTTTATTTTTTACTTAATTTTATTTTGACCTTGCACATTCATATTAGGATTTATTGTTGGGAGTTATTTGAGGTCACATAACAGATATTTGGTAGCGCAGGGGTACTCACACTGTTCGCATAAAAGATATTGTACGCAACTGAAATTTAATTAACTATTTTCAAGTCCACATTAAAATCGACAAGAAACCCAAAAGCAAACATTTATTGCAGATCACAAAATTCTTAGATGTGGTGACTACATTCTTTTTTATAGGTGTTTTTCTTTTTTCTTCACCTGGCAAAATAGCCAGTAACACACTTCCAGTCTTCGGTTGCCCTACTCTGGGTAAGAAAGCAATTGAGCCACCTTTGGACAGAAGCACTGCCAATCTGGGGAGAGGGTAGTGTTCGATGTACGAGCAGATTTAGGCCTCATACACACTGGGGCTCTTTTAAATGCTTTTATTTTCAGGTGTGTTTAGGTGCGTCAAACACTTGGGCACTTATTAATTTACTTGGCCAGAATATACATTTTTTCTGGCCACTGAAATGACAAAACACTCAAGCGCTAAAAGTGCCTAGGATTGCCACACATTTAGGAGCGTCAGAGTGTTTTTTTCATGCTCAAAAGCTCCTCTCCTGAATGCACATGTGACATTTTTGTTTTCTGCCTCTAAACTCCCCTGCCACTTAAAGTGATACTAAAGTCTTGCTTTTTTTGTCTAAAAATAATCAACATGTATATACTTACCTGCTCTGTATAATGGTTTTGTACAGAGCAGCCCTGATCCTCCACTTCTTGGGCCCCTTGCTGGCGCTCCTGGCCCTCCTTCCTGCCGAGTGCCCCCACAGCAAGTAACTTTCTATGACGGTACCCGAGCTGAGCCGCTGCTCTGTGTGTGTCCATTCAGACACAGAGCTGTGGCTCAGCCCCACCCCCTTTCGCCTCATTGGCTTACTGACTTTGTTTGACAGCAGCGGGAGCCAATGGCGCCCGCTGTGTCTCTCAGCCAATGAGCAAGAGTGCCAGGCAGCCGAGTCTCTCGTGCAACATCGCTGGATCGAGATGGGGCTCGGGTAAGTATTAGGGGGGCTGTTGCACACAGGTTTTTTATCTTAATGCATAGAATGCATTAAGATAAAAAACCTTCTACCATTAGAACCACTTTAACGCCCGTAAATGCCTATAGTATGTATGGACACATAGGTTAACATGGAGTGGAGTTTAGAGGCAGAGAAAAAAAAACTCAAACGCCTATAAAAGCAGCATTTTTGAGCGCAAGAGTGCATGAGGATGGATTTCACATACAAATTAAAGCCACAATCCATCTAACCGTTTTTAAACAGTTACAGCAACATTTTTGTTTCTATCCTTTTGGGATAAAGGTTTTAATTAAAGAGGAGTTCCATCCAAAAGTGGAACTTCCGCTGTAAGTGAAGGTGACCCCCTGACATGCCACAATTGGTATGTCATTTTTGGGGGGGTGGGGGCTTATACTTGTTTTTGACAGGTATCCAGCTCCCACTCCCTCTCCTGGCTATGCGGAGCCGGAAGGAAGTTCACCTCCCCCCCAGCAATCTTCTGGGACACATCACGTGTTCCAGAAGATTGCCCAGCCATTCACAGAGCGGCTCGCGCATGCACAGTGCGCGCCTGGCTTTGAAGCCAAAGCCAGGCGCCCACACTTGCTATGCCGGAGCTGCATGGAGGAAGGGGAGAGGAGCGAGGCAGTGGGTGGCTGCATTCTGGACCGGGGGACAGGCAAGTGTCTGATTATTAAAAGAGAGCAGCTACACTTTTTGTAGCTGCTGACTTTTAAAACTGTGGAACTGGAAATAAAACGAATACAGCCAACACATTTAAGAATCGGTAAGCTGCATTTTTGTCTTTACTTACATTTTTGTCTTTAATATCACTTGAACAAGACCGTGCTAAATCCTCTAGCTGCTACACGAAAACATCCAGGAGGCTCAGTGAACTGTACATCAATTAATGTTATTACAGCCAGATGTCTCAGGTTTGAGTAAGTGAAAAAATGCAGGCTGCTTTTTTTAAAAGGTAAAGAAAAACGGTCACAATGTTAATCTATTGGCTTGATTAACTTGTTACAGTTTCCTGAGTCAACTATCTTGATAGCTACTGTTTCCTGTGTTAACCATCTTGAAGTGCTGGTAAACTACAGATACAGATGGTAAGCTACAGGCACATTGTAAATGCATAGGATTCAGAGAAATAATTTCACATATCCGGTGGGCTGATAACACATGAGCCGCAATTAACAACATTCTATGAAGAATTTTAACTTCGAAAGTAGAACCTCACTTTGTTTAGGTGGAGTGGGGCAGGGTAGAATCTCCCCCCAAGGTTTTTATCTTCATTAAAGCTGTAGCTGTGCTTTCCATGTCCACATTTGGAATTAATTTTCTTTATATTCCATTGAAAAACCCATACTAGGGATGGACAGAAGGATGTGTTAAGGCATGTTTTGAGCACTACCTTATCAGCTGTTTAAAATACTGTATATGTAAGTAGGATCAACTCTAAAATTAGGAATTGAACCTTGCCCCATTTAACACAGAACCAGAAAAAAAAAAAAACGGTTTGAGTAGTGTTAAAGAGATTGTAAATTCTGTATAAAATTGTATTCAATTTTATATGTATGCCTATGTGCACACTGCACTCATTGTGCACATGGGACTAATAAGGTTTTCATTATGTTTGCATTCATTTGGGTGCCGATTAGAAATAGCCTGCCAATGTTACGCCTCTTGTTACCATAAAAGTACAATTGTAATATTAATGCAATTCCTATGTAATCATGTGTATACAAAACGTCAATTGCGCTGAATTAACTGAACAGTTATTTGGAAAGATGCCAAGTGTATCTATTGTGTCTGTTCCCTACTGCAGCAATTATTAATTTGGAACCACTAATCAATATGAGGATAGGATTAGCCCATCTATAAAATTTCCAGAACAAGTGACGTTTCAAAAAACAAAAAAGTACAAAAAACAAAAAAAAACCCCTTACCTGAGATAAAATGGAACACATATATAAGAAATACAATTTAAAAAGGGGGAACACCACGCTAGACTCTTAAAGAGACATTAACAACCCGTAGCTGCAACCAAACAGTACTAACCATGTACTTGGAACTCACACTATTTCATAAACAACAGGTTGCGCTAAAAATGATGGCAAATAAATACATATGACATGGATCTAATATAATGATACAAATGATAAAGTCCAAGAAAAAACATCAATGATATAGATGAAAGTAGAGGTGTAGACGTATTTTCATAGGCATAAACCACCGTGTGACAGATGAAAATCAGTAGTGATACCTCCACCTCACATCTATTAACTGCTTACCAGATGTAAGCGCATAGGCGCTTTGGCTGTACCCCAGCCCGGGTCCCCCCCTGGGGATATAAACGACAATCTTGGGGTCTTGATAAGGCAAATATAACTTGAATGGACCAAAGAGGTAGTGGAGAGGGCTATCCGGATCCGCCTCCTGGCAATCGTGGAATAGCAATCATAAAAGGTTCGCTAAACCCTCAGGTAAATCTCGCCAAGGCACCCGAAGGAGAAAAATGGGACTTCAATGACAAAGCATGACCTTCCGTCTAAGATACAGGACAGCAACTGCTATTCTGTGTCGTTTATATCCCCAGGGGGGGCCCGGGCTGGGGTACAGCCAAAGCGCCTATGCGCTTACATCTGGTAAGCAGTTATTAGATGTGAGGTGGAGGTATCACTACTGATTTTCATCTGTCACACGGTGGTTTATGCCTATGAAGATACGTCTACACCTCTACTTTCATCTATATCATTGATGTTTTTTCTTGGACTTTATCATTTGTATTATTATATTAGATCCATGTCATATGTATTTATTTGCCATCATTATTAGCGCAACCTGTTGTTTATGACATATATAAGAAAGATGGAGACCCTGCATTATACATGATTGTCATAGTTAGCTGTTTGAGAACCAGAACACATGCAGCCTTTTAATGTAATTCTTTTAGCGCATATTGGTAAAATGCAGGATAATGCAGAAGGACAGTAAACACAACATTTACATTAAACTAACATGCTGTCGGGTGAAATCATAATATACAATTGTGTCTGATCCCTGAAATTATTTTTTTTACTCCATTTCTGTACCCATAAGACATCTCATCCACATAATTCAATTATTCAAGAAAATAGTCTAAGGTCTTATTTAATTCCTAATGGCCACACTGAAAGACTAAAGCAAAAAAAAAAAAAACACTATTCTGGCACATTTGTCAGTCTCTGTTGTCTGATCCTATGGCGATCAGAGTTATCTCACAACGAATGACTAATAACGGAGTATCCGAACTTTTGCTTGCTACGATAAATCGTAGTTGAACTTCATGAAGAAGAAGTACCTCGGGCAAAGCAGTGCACTCCAAAGAAGCCACATTCTGGTCAGTTTACAGATTTTATCATTTGAAGGATGCAATGCTATGTAAGTCTGTCAAACCATATATGTGTCCAAACTTAAAATAGACTCTAAATAGGCAACAGATGTAGCGCCTAATGGATTTCTAACTGTGCTCTGGATTTCCTCCAGAAGTCCTGAGGGAACTTCAGCCACAGTAGCACAAAAGACTCATTCAGTCTAATTGCAGTTTTGTGACTGCTAAATATTCTCAATCTTCAAAAGAGACATCCCTGAGAGGAATCTATCAGAGGATAAAATATATTTAGCAAGATATAAACTCAACATTCTTGGAATTAACATGCAGTAAAAAGAACACATTCTTTAGAACCTATTTTTTCACAGTCACTAGAAAAATGTGGACAGGAACAAGGCTGTGATTTAGCACTGACACATAGAAGCACATTGGATCCAGATTCTAGGGGCAGAGGAGTCTTTACTGCTAAAGTAATAAGTCCACTAACTATACAGAAAATTATCCAGTGCAAGGACAGTACTTTCAGGGGAGACGTTTATGAAAACAGCCAGATAACAAATGGGATAATTGCTAATACTATTCAGCAAACAGTGATTTTGTCACTTACAGTGCTGTGAAAAAGTATTTGCCCCATCCTGATTTTTTATCTATCTATACATTTGTTACAAAAATGATTCAGATCTTCAAAAAAAATTTAAATTAGACAATTACTCGAGTACATACAAAATGCAGTTTTTAAAAATGATTTCATTTATAAAGGGAAAAAAACTATCCAAAACTTCCTGGCCCTATGTGAAAAATTAACTGCTGTGCCCCCCCCCCTGCTAAATCATGAAGGAACTGTGATTACCACATTATTGGAAAACTGAGTTCAATTACACCTGCCACACCCAGGCCTGATTACTGCCAGACCAGTTGAATCAAGAAATTACTTAAACAGAAGCGGTCTTACAAAGTGAAACACGCTAAAAGATCTAAAAAAGCAACACATCATGCCGCAATCTAAAGAAATTCAAGAACAGATGAGAAACAAAGTAATTGACATGGGTCAGTCTGGAAAGGGTTACACAGCCAACTTTAAGGCTTTGGGACTTCAGCGAACAACGATGAGAAAATGGAGAAAACTTGAAACAGTGGTGAACCTTCCCAGGAGTGGTATGCCTACCAAAAGTACTCCAAGAGCACGACGACGGCTCATCCAGGAGGTTATAAAAGTCTATAACAACTTCTAAAGAACTGCAGGCCTCACTTTCCTTAGTTAAGGTCAGTGTTCATGATTCAATAATAAGAAAGGGACTGGGCAAAAATGGCATCCATGGGAGAGTTCCAAGGTGAAAGTCACTGCTAACCAAGAACACAAAGGCTTGTCTGACATTTGCCAAAAAACATTTTGATTATCCCAAAGACTTTTGAGCAAATATTCTGTGGGCTGACAAGGCAAAAGTGGTGTCCGTTACATCTGGCATAAAACGAACACAGCATTTCATAAAAAGAACATCATACCAGTCAAATATGGTGGTGGTAGTGTGATGGTCTGTCACTGCTTTGCAGCTTCAGGACATGGACAACTTGCAATAATTGATACAACCATGAATTTTGCACTCTACCAGAATATCCTGAAGGAGAATGTCAGGCCTCAAGCTCAAGCGCACTTGGGTTATGCAGCAGGACAATGATCCAAAACACGTCAGCAAGTCCACCTCTATATGGCTCAAAATAAAAAAAAATGATGCTTTTGGAGGGGCCTTGTCAGAGTCCGGACTTAAATCTGATTGAGATGCTGTGGCATAACCTTAAACAGGCCATTCATGCTGGAAACCCTCAAATGTGGCTGAATTGAAATAATTTTACAAAGACTGGGCCAAAATTCCTCCACAGAAATGTGAAAGACGGACAGTTATCGCAAACGCTTTATTGCAGTTGTAGTAGTGTATATAAACTCAGAACAAAATTCACATATTAAATGTTTATTGAAAACATTCAGATCCAACATACATTTCTCAGTTTTATTATGGCACAGTAGCCACTTACATAATTATATAATTATGTGAAATCTCCACCTGCTGCTCTAGTGCATGAGATGGTAAGGTTGTAGTAGGTTCAGAGAGAGGATGATGCTGAAACCTAGAGCACAATGGCCTGCAGTTTGTGATGCTCAGATTCAAGCCTGTCCCCATGGAAAATAAAAAATTCTCCCTTGCAGTTGGGCTGCCTTGCACTGCAAGTGTTAAATGTTTGTTTTGGTCTAGGGGACCAGTATGAAGGGGGGAGAGGCTGTTGGTCTTACAGTGTGAAAGAAACCTATGGTAGTGGAAAACTGGGTAAGTAAAACTGCTTTTTGATGTGCCCTAGATCCTAATATTCCAGTGGTTGCAGGTCTTCTGCTCTCATTAGGACCAATGCAGAGCCCATAGCCCATGCACTGGACACGAGGACACTGAGGATCAGGTAAGTAAAACTGAGGTAACTGGTTCCATATATCTAAACAAGCATTTAACCCCTTTCACACATATGGACCGTTCATTTCTTACGGAAATTTAATTTCATTGGTTCAATCAAGTATTCATCAGTGCTATCAGTTTTTCATCCATTTTTCATCAGTGTTCATAGTATTTCATCCGTGCTAATCAGTTTTTCATCAGTTTTTTTTTACATCCACTACCACTGCAAAAACGGATGAAAAACCTTACATCCGTTTTTCGTCCAATCTGTTTTTTTTAACGGAAGAAAAATAGAGCTTTGATCAGTTTAACAAAATGACGACGGATGCGGATGTAAATTGATGTAAAAAGATAGTCATCCATTTACATCAGTTTTTCCATAGAGATGTATTGATTATTGATGTACGTTTTTCATCCGTTAACGGATGGATGAAAAATGGACAAGCAGGTCAGTCCCTGCATAGTGAGCATAGACGGCTCAGCGGGGATCAACAGATCGATCCCCACTGAGCAGGGGAGTCCTTCAAAGCAGACTCCGCATGTGTGAAAGGAGCCTCTCGTTTTCAATCTGGTAAAATGTGGTCAGCTTGGCAGGAAGTGAAAATACATTTCTCTAATGAAGTCCTGGATAGCAGTAAAAGCCCAGCAGGAATTCTAATCCTTCCCCGCTCTATGGAAAACTAGAAAAAAAGTTAACTGCATAACAAATACATTTTTATTACATAGAAAGTCTAAAGACACAATGAGGTTGATTTACTAAAACTGGAGAGTGTAAAATCTGGTGCAGTTCTGCATAGAGACAAATCAGCTTCTAACTTCAGCTTGTTCAATTAAGCTTTGACAAAAAACCTGGAAGCTGATTGGTTTCTGCAGAGGCTCTGCGTTCGGAACCGTGCGGCCGCTCCTACCTGCATGTCAAACTATGACATATGATTGTGTCCAATGGCAGCCCTGCTTGTGCATCCACTTCTATGGGCTGCCTTCACACAGCTTTGAGGTGGACGCACACACATCTGCCAGCGGCTCTGCACAAAGGACGAGGATAATCACCCATCTGAATGAGCCATTATTCCTATTTTCAATAACCGCTTTTCTGTCTGTTCTACATTTGTTTGTGTTTTGAATAACAGTATCGCTTGTTTGCACCCCAATAGGACGCTTTCATGTGTTTATGGTGAGCAGTAAAATCTTCATCTAAGTTATTTAACAAATGTTACGTTTCCACTGCTGTTTACTGGAAAATAGTTAATTTTATGTGACTTACAAAGTCTTCTTATCTTCTTATAAAATAAAGGACAAATTGGTCCTCTTAGAACTCTGTATCTGGCATAAATTGGGATTATGATTTTGACTTCCGTCATACACTTACATACACACTTGTGGTGCTTTTTTTTTTTTTACAGTATTCAGTTCAATGGGACAAAGTACATGTAGTACTTTCTTAGGTGCCTTATAATGCTAGCTGCAAGGTCAGACAGGGCATTAACACCCCTTCCCCCTTGGCACATGGCCATCCAACACCAAAGCTAGCAAGGAGATGGAGACTTTGCTAGCAAACGTCTGTCTCCCAGCATCTACCCAGGGTGAGTGCCACAAAGAGGTATACAGAGGAAGACTAAACTGACATGCTAGCTTGCAAATCAGCCATCTCCTTGCTAGCTGCAATGCTGAGCAGCCATGTGTTATGCCCCTTCTGATGACATAAGCAGCTTTACAGGGCACCTAGGAAGACAAAGTACTACATGGACTGTGTCCCATCGGGTACTGAATACTGTAAACAATAGGTTAATTCTACTTTAACGTGTGGTATTTTGTGGTGCATTAAGGCAGCCCATTCATTTATTGAGATGGCAACAGCTGTAACAATGTTCCTGCAGCACTGTGTTGGTTTGCACAGCATTGTTTGGCAATCTGGGTGCATTTCAAGCTACTGTATTTGTGGATATTTGGGGTACTTGTCCAATTAAATGGTATGGCAATGCATCCCACAAAGTGCCACATGTTACCATGTGCTAAAAACATCCAACGCATGGGTGTAAAGCCAGCCTTTATCCTTATCAAAAGTGTAGTCAAGTCAAGCCAAGCAAGATAATTTTTTTTTAGCTAAATCCCTATAGCAGTTTAGGCTCATTTTCTGTTTGGCCTTTAAAGCTGAACTCCAGGGAAATAAAAAATCATCCCTTGTAGTGTGGCTGCCACAGCACTGCTCTCCAACAAAAACAAAAACATTTTGTAGAACAAAAGCAAGGCAAGAAACCCTTTTTTGATTGATGTTTCTGTCTGTGTCCCTGTTGCAGTTACTCTTCACTTCCTGTCTGGTAAAACCTAGTCAGCAGGACAGAATGAAAACCTTAACAAGCATAAAGCTATTGCCCATAACAACCAAGACTATCTAAACCCAAAAACAAAAGTGAAATATAGAGCAGCTTACTAGCAGTCTCCTTAGATGAGATAGATTTTTTTTTTTCAGACTATTTTTTTCAGCTGATTGAGAATACACTTCCTTTCCATAGGTGCCTAAGTTAATTCCTCCACTTTGTATATTGAGGAGCCATGGTTGTCATCCAGGCCCGACTAAAAACTGTCTGCCTTTCTTCATCACATAGGGGATGGCTATATTATTATATAACACGAGGAAGGTAATATTTCTGGTTCAGCTCACATAAGTGACAAGGACACTGAATTTCTGGCAAGATCAACAGATATTTCAATACTTGCTAAAAACGTTCTTAACCTGAAAAAGAATGCCACCACATCGAAGGACTGATAAACTACAATATATTTTCTGTCCTTAGGTTTGGTTATCCTTTCATTTGACAGATACAACTTATTGGATGCAGTAGCCAACTGCACTCGGGCCCTAGTATGCAATCCTGCACACATTTTTTTCCACTGTGCCTAATGCTAACTGCCCTGCTATTTTAGCACTCTGGCCAGAAGCCTTTTCCTGCAGCAGTTATCCAGAAAAAAAACCTCATTCAGACATAATGGATTAATAGGATACTTGTCACAGATCAGACTTATTTTAATTAGCATAGTTCAGCAGCTAATGAAAGCTCAGAACACAGAAATTTCCATCTACCTTGCAATCCCTTTAGGGCTTGACTCAATATACTGTATAGCTCGACTCGTGCAAAATGCTGTTATGTGCTGTGTTGTTTTCAGGAAGCTATGTACAGCGCCCTACTTGCCCCTCCCACCAGCATGACCTGATTGCATTGCATAGCGAAGCACAGAGATGTAATGAAAATAGAAATATTGCATTTAACATCTGAATTAGAATAGCTTTATAGCGCATTTCCACTTTCGCAACCTAATTAGAATAACAACTACTTTATGTTTGTTACATATACCAAGCTGCATAGAATAACCTAAAATATTTCAAAATTGCTACTACTTTTTGGCTGGGGAGTTGCATTTGCCACTGTGCTTTGAGACTGTATAATCAGTTTTAAAATAGATGTGCACACTGTCTGTCCTAAAACAAACACTTAATTTCCAGAACTGGATGGTATATTGTATATTAACACACTGGGGTTGATTTACGAAAGGCAGATAGACAGTTGCACTCTGAAAGAGCAGTTGCTCCAGAGCTTAGTAAATGAGGAGGATCTCTGCTGACTTCCATCATCCAATCATGTGCAAGTAAAAATGTGTTTTTTATTTTCCTTGCTCTTGATTGGGTATTCTTTGCAAAGTGCAGTTTTACCTCATTTACTAAGCTCTGAAACAACTGCACTTTCAGAGTGCATAGTCTATTTGCCTTTAACCACTTTACAACTGCCCTACAGACAAAAGACGTCTACATGGCGGTTGCTTAATTCTAGGACATACTAGGACGTCCTCCCATGAACGCGCTTCCCGCGCGCCCAATGGGGCACACACACGGGAACATCCATGACCGCTGGGTCCCCACAGATCACTGTGAATGGCCGCTCTGAGTGGCCTTTTACCACGTGATCGCTCACTCATGCTCACACACCCAGCCGTGCTCACCCAGCTTTCCATCCATGCTCTACCACCCAGCCATGCTCACCCACCCATCCATGCCACCTAGCCATGCTCAGTCATCCCAATCCATGCTCATCCATCCCCAACCGTGCTCAGTCCTCCCCATTCGTGCTCATCCATCCCCATCCGTGCTCATCCATACCACATCAGTTCTCATCCGTGACACATCCATGCCACTACAGTGCCCATCCATGTCTACAGTGCCCATCCGTGCCACTACACTGCCCATCCGTGCCACTACAGTGCCTATCCATGCCACCACAGTGCCTCACAATAGTGTAAAAGGTAGTCAAATTAAATTTGAAATGTTTGCCCCTAGAACACCTGACGGTGCTCCCTGCATGTTGGGCCTCTATGTGGCCAGGCTGTGTAAAAGTGTCAGACGTGGTATCGCCATACTCGGGAGGAGTAGCAGAATATTTTGTGGGGTGTAATTTTTGCTAGGTACATGCTGTGTGTTAGAAATATTGTATAAATAGACAACTTTGTGTAAAAAAAAGAAATGCGTTTTCATTTTCTTTCCACGTTTTCCAAAAACTTGTGGAAAAAAATGACATGTTCAAAAGACTCATTATGCCTCCTAGAATATACGTTGGGGTGTTTGCTTTCCAAAATGGGGTCATTTTTTGGACGTTTCATTTGTCCTGGTGTTCCAGGACCTTGAAAAGTGCAAGAGGTAGTCAAGAAATGATATGTGTCATTTATGCTCCTAGAACGCCTGATGGTTCCCCTTGCATGTTGGGCCTCTGTATGTGGCCAGGCTGTGTTAAAGTCTCACACATGTGGCATCGCCATACTCAGGAGGAGTAGTAGAATGTGTTTTGGGGTGTAATTTGTGGTATGCATATGCTGGGTGTGAGAAATAACCTGTTAACATATGACAATTTTGTGGGGAAAAAAAATCTTCATTTTGCAAAGAACTATGGGAAAAAAATACAACTTCAAAAAATTCACCATGCCTCTTACTAAATACCTTGGAATGTCTACTTTCCAAAAAGGGGTAATTTGGGGGTATTTGTACTTTCCTGGCTTGTTAGGGTCTCAAGAAATGAGATAGG
>BLSH010331581.1:468228-479542 GCA_018402905.1 Glandirana rugosa | reverse complement strand
TATACATGTAGAAAATATATTGTACAATGACAACGTTATCAGGACGTGGGGGAGGTGGGCGGGTTAAGGGGTAACACTGTCACCCGGCCTCTAGTAGAGGGACGCGAGCGACAGTGTTAAATATTCTTGAGCCTGCACGTCCCGATATGGGTGGACCGGAGTTTTAAGTAAGTGTCTCAAGACACTTACCCTCTTGATGTTCATGGCTGTCGGAAACGCCGACTACCGAACATCCAGAGGTACTCGATGGTCCTACGAATACTCGTGACATCCATCAAATGACTACGAAGGACAGTATGCTCCTCGGTGTGACTTAAAAGGATAAGTTCGCCATTGTAAAAAATAAATAAAAATAAATGCACATCTTTTTGCAGTTAAAAAATAATGTGCATTTATTATTTATTTTACAAGGAGCCAGTAAAGCATTGCACCCGCAATCTGCAGATCATGGGTGCAATACAGGGCTCCTGCATACTGTCAAGCTGTCTGGCTCCTCGTATGACAGGAAGCATCAGTAAACTACCTACAGTGCTCATAAGCATCCTGGTAGCTCATGGAGACCTACAAGCCATCAGCCGCAAAGGCTGTCGGTACTTGTAGTTCTCCCATTCACAGAACTCTGTGAATGAATTTTGAGGCCAGGTGGGTATAGCCCTGCACGTCCGAGTTCTTATAAATTGTGACAGCGAGCGCAGGGAGATGATCTCCGGCCCACTGTCACAATGGGGAATTGGGCGGGTGGAGGGGGTGCAGGACTATTGCAACAGTAACATGTTATATAAAAGATGTACATATCCTTTAAAATGTGCTGAAGACATTTCATCTGCATGATGGTCAGATCACTAGAATTTTCAAAAGCGACCTCCACATTCTCTCGGTACACGTTTGCTTTCCGATGCCACTCATGAACAGGTGGGTTTGGTCACAGGCGGAAGTGATCCTAAAGCAACTGTCAGATGTGTATAGCCCAGTAGAGCTCTGTGGTTCTACTTTCTGCCCAATACATCACTTCTGTGTCCCATGGTAACATATGGAGAGGGGGATGGAACCATAGTGATTGGCGGAGAACCAGACAAATGGAAATGTGTAGGCTGAAAATGCTTTTGGTGGCTTTGCTCTGCAAATGAGCAAAGCTTTGAGGAATATCCACTGGGACAGGTATTTTTAAGCAGGCTTTGATGGAAAGGTTGTCATTTTAAAGCAGAACTCCAGCCAAGTGTCTAACTACACAATTTAAATATGTAGATGTGAATTACTAACTTATACTAAAATATTTCTATATCGGTTTGATCCCCGGTATAATTCACACATTCCTGCTACACTGCACACTATAAGGACACCACTATTCACATTTTGCATAAAGCTGTGTCACCTGGCAGCTCACTGGACTATAGAAAAAGCATCAGGACACCGTTGAGATTCCTCCCTGGGCTCTTCTCTTCCTGCAAGCTGTCTGATCACCACCCTCCAGCAAGATATGCCTGAGAGAACGTAAGACTGGCAGTGTTGTACAATGCAACAGAACCTGACACAGTGCATAACCTCTGTTGTCTAATTTCTAATGTTCAGGAGAATGTAGGAAGGTACTCTAAAAGACAGATTCTCAGGCAGTTATGCGGCTAGTATTGTAGAACATATTTAAAGGATTAGGGCTCATTTACACTTGCATCGACTTTAACACACATTAAAGCACCTACCGTTTAACATGCTTTTTTTATGTGTTTTTGATGACTTGTTGATGCTTTCATGAAGCTTTAATGAAGTTTGGCAAATGCCCGGTGGGTGATTTTCTATTTTTGTTTGAAAGGGGCCCAAGTAGAACCCAAGCTCAGTGGTACCCCCACTCAACAGATCTCCAGCTCATTAGTACTCCTGTTCAGCAAGTCCCCAGCTTATTAGTACCCTCCTTTAGCAGATGCCCAGCTTATTAGTACCTCCGTTCAGAAAATACCTGGTCAGTAGTACCTCCTGCTCTGCTGATCCCCCACTTAGTAGTAACCCCCAGCTCTGCTGACCCTCTGGTTTGCTGATCCTCCTCTCTCTAGTCCCCCCCCCCCCCTCACCTCCCTGCTATATTGTTCCTACGCTGCTCACCATCATTTGACATCTGCTAGTTTTTCCTGCTCTGTCCCCCAACTCTGCTGATCTTTTGTCTCTCAGTCCTCTCTCTCCGGTCCATGCTCACCTTCTGCTATAGTGTTTCCATGTTGCACACCACATGTGCAGTCTGCTAGTTGCTTTACTCCAATCCGGACCCCGCTCACCTTCCTGCTGCTCCACGCTGCACACCAGATGTGACATCTGCACCAGACACTTCCAGAATATATACAACATGAACCGGAAGTGACTACTGATGATGTCTTTCCGGTTCGCCTGTTGGTTTTCCAGTGCATCCTGGGATATCTCCTACCTGCAATAACTCCAAAACAACGGGAAGTGAACATCGATGCTTAAAAGCACCAAGAGAGTGACATGGGGCATCATTTTTGAAGCAAAGAAAAGCAAAACAAACCCAACGTGTGAACAGGACTGTAGGGTAACCATTTTATTTAGTGACATGGGCTTTGATTGGCACACAGAGTGCTTTAAAAAAACATATCCAATTCCACATTTTGAAGCAAGTGTAAACAAGCCCTTGTAGTTATTTTTGTATGGTTATCATTTACTGTTTCCCAACCAAAGTATCACCTGTCCATGCTTCAGCCAGATCTCAGTTGTGTAGCCCACTGGGACCAACATAGCTGCTTCAGAAAACTCCCTGCGTCGGTACGTTTCTTCTTGTACATCTATGCAACCACTAAAAAAAAAAAAAAACATCAATTCCTATGAAGGGACAGCATATTGTGTGCCAACTGTGAAAGCCTCTCCATAGGAATGAATCAGGTTTTGCCGCAGAAGCACAGAAGTATAGGACTGGCCAGGAAGGGTTACAGTGGCGACTGGGTGAATCCATTATTCGTCATTTATTTTGATTAGAAAAAAAGGAAATAATACAAAGGCTCCATACAAGTGGAGCTGTGGGCTGGCAAAAGTAGTAAAATAAAGCATGCCTCCTCTACCTGCACATGAATCAAATGAAAGACAGGACCAATGCTTCATTTTACATAATGGTGTCAGAGGGGAGGCAACAAGCTCAGACGGAGACTAGCAAGAAGAGAGGCTCTACAGGATTGGTTATTGCAATTGAAACCGGGGTAGACTGCAGGACTTTAAAATATCATCCGTTTGAAGCCCCCAGAAATAAATGAGCATTAAACGTTTTAATCTGCTGGCTTTAAAGAATGCGTAATGCAGAAAATAGAGGCATTCCAAGTCCCCATAGCTAAGGAAGACACTTGGAAAGCTGCAACCTGGCCACATACAGTACAAAAAGTCTCTGATGTGCCTTCAGAGGAGTAAACTTGGTCTCCAAAATGCATACAGGTAAGTGTTAAAGTAGTTGTCAACCTGTGACAACCACTTTAACCTACAGGTAAGCCTAGAATAAGGCTTACCTGTAAGTGCACTGCATATTTCCCAAACCTGTACGGTTCAGGAGATATGCAGTGTTTTGCATGTACTGACGTCATGTCGGCACATGCAAAGTGAAGAAGCGACCTTCGTGACGTTTCTCCACTGACCCTGTGCAGTGACTGGTGGCTCCCGCGTCACGCGACTCCGGCCAGTCACAGCGCCGGAGTCGCAGCCCCGGAACGAAGAGGGGCAGAAGATGGATGCGGCCAGCACAGGGGACATCGCTGAACGCCGCAGGCTTCGTTTACAGGTAAGTGACACATAATGGGCTACTATGCAATGCACAGTAGCCCATTATGCTTCTACTTTACAGGGTTATATTGAGGAAGTAAACCCAATCTGGGTTTACTTCCTCTTTAAGATGGCAACAAAGTGCAAAAAGTCTCTGATGTGCGTTCAAAGGAGTGAACTTGGTCTCCATAGTGCATACAAGTGTTAAGATGGCACGCTACAGAGTGCAAAAAATCTCAAATTTTCCCTATAAAGTAGTAGACTGAATCTCAAAAAAGGTATATACAGATGAGTGATAAGATGGCACGCTTACCAGAACTGATGGACACACGTACTATACAGCAATACATTATTGCTCACCATTTATCGCCACTTTATTGGTTACAATTGTTTACACACTATATGTCTAGTGGAAAGTTGGCAGCTTAATAGTCTCTTTGCGCAATATTCCTGTTTTTCTCACATACAGTACAACCTTGCATGCATGCTTCAGAGAAACGGATTCATCCCCCTATGGAGCATAGGCATTGCACACCTTGATTACATTGCAGATATTCCCTAATTTGCATAAAGCAAGCAAGGTTTCCAAGCAGTGTCCTTAAAAAGAGCAGACAGAGTACTGCATAACTATAAATGACACCGAGCTTATAAGCTCCTTTGAAGCTTACAGCTACTAACATCTGCAGCATAATATGTTCACATTTCACTAGCGGCAGAATACTGCGGTAATCATAGGAAATGAAAACACCTTGTGGATGTATTTATATAGACATTTGCCTACAGTTGACCAATGACAACATCCAGGGCCTGGATAGAAGCACAATAGAACGCTATTGCTCTGTTTTACTATGCCAAATGCACCACACAAATAAAAATAAATACTGCATGAGATGTCTATACCAAAATGAAGCTTGTGTATTGCACACTGTACCGACAGGTTAAAGGTATACAAGTATGGCAGGCTCTGTTTACAAGTTCCAAACAAACACAATGAACATCAAGCTCCTCCATGGTGTTGTATTGTACAACACCTCTAACGTGGCATTAAACAATATCCTTATTGCTTTTATTATTGTTTCTACCTGTGTTTTTCTGCCTCCTTGTAATGTCCTCTGTAAGCTTCTGAACTTCTCCATTTCCCTCTCACTTCCATTATTTTGAAATGAACAGTGCATGTTAGTTGCAGTCATGTGCACTGCTCTGTGTACACTACAGATCCCCAGTCCATAGACCCTAGTCCAACTTATAAATGAGCAAGTATATAGCTATGTCCCTATTTACAATGGGATCGTGGAGAATAAACACAATCACCCTCAATTCAGATCACAGCAGCATAAAAATAGAAATTTGGAAATTTGCAGGAGGCTGAGAGCAATAGAAGGCTTTTTTTTGTTTTAACAACTTGCGCCTGCCTTTTAACGGCGGCAGTGTGGCGCTGTCTCGCGAATCGCCGTAAATAGGCGGCGATTCACACATGCGCAGCTAGCAGGCCGCCTGCGCGCTCTTGTACTCGGCGCACTCTGCAGTTAGATCTCTTATGCCCATAGCAGTCCAGCCCGCTCACAGTTAACCTTCCCTGCCCCCTGCAGGTTAACCCCTTTACTGCCAATGATATTTACACAGTAACCAGTGGATATTTAAATTTCTGATCGCTGTATAAATGTCATTGGTACCAAAAAAGTGTCAAAAATGTCCGACATGTCCGCCCCAATAAAAAAAAAAAAAAAAAATAATATATATATATATATATATATATAAAAATATATATATATATATAAATTGCAGATCGCCATTACTAGTAAAAAAAAAAAATAAATAAAAAAAAAAAAAGTAAAAACAGCATAAATTAATTCTCATGGTTTGTAAACGCCGCAACTTTTGTGCAAACCAATCAATAAACGCCGATTGCGATTTTTTTTACCAAAAATATGAGGAAGTATATAAATCGGCCAAAACTGATGAATACATTTGTTTTTTTATATATATTTTTTTGGATTTGTATTTTAGCAAAAAGAAATATTTCTTTGCAAAATTGTCGCTCTTTTTTTGTTTATAGTGGTGATCAGAAATGACCCAGAGGTGACCAAATACCACCAAAAGAAAGCTCTATTTGTGGGAAAAAAGGACGCAAATTTTGTTTGGGTACAACGTCGCAGGACCGCGCAATTGTCAGTTAAAGCGACACAGTGCCAAATCGCAAAAAGTGCTCTGGTCCTACAGCGGGAAATCCTTTCGGGGGTGAAGTGGTTAAGAATGCATAATGTGTTTTTTTTAAAACCAGAGTTTAGTGTCACTTTAATTAGAGCTGACTCCCACCGACAATAACTAGACAAATTTGTGCAGAGATTTACACCGAACAGTCATGACATATGACCACTGACAGGTAAATGAATAACATTGTTTTGTTACAATGGTATATGAAAGTCAGTCGGATATATTGGGCAGCAAGTAAACTTTTTGTCCCTGAAGTTGATGTGCTGAAAGCATAAGGATTTGACAAGGGCCAAATTGCAATGGGTAGACCCAAGCTGACCCATGTCCACAGCCAAAAGTGCCTACAGCACGTACATAAGCATCAGCACTAGATCATGGAGCAATGGAAGAAGGTGGACTGGTCTGATATATCCCATTTTCTTTTACATCATGCGGATGGTCGGGTGCATGCACATTGCTTACATGGGGAAGAGATTGGCATCAGGATGCAGTATGGGGAAGGAGGAAAGAAAGAAAGCTGTGATGCTTTGGATAATGTTCTGCTGAGAAACATTGAGTCCTGCCATTCATGTGGATGTTACCACTTACTTCAACATTGTTGGTGATTAACTACGCCCCTTCATGAAAACAATATTCCCTGACATCAGTGGCCTCCTTCAGCAGGATAATGCACCATGCCACATTACAAAATGTGAAGAATGGTTTGAAAAACACAAGTTGTTGTTTTGGCCTCCACAATCTTCAGATCTCAGTTCATCGAGCATCTGTGAGACATGCTGGAAAAACATGTCTGATCCATGGAAGCCCTAACTCACAACAGGATTTAAAAGATCAGCTACAGCTTGGTGCCAGATACTACAGCATACCTTCAAATGTCTAGTGGAGTCCATGCCTCGATGGATCAAGGCCATTTTGGTGGCAAAAAAGGGGCCTACCCAAGATAAGGTGGATGGTAATAATGACATGGCTGATCAGTGTATATCCATGCTGTATACCAGTGGCTCTTAACCTCAGTCCTCAAGTACCCCCAACAGGCCATGTTTGCAGGTTTTCCTTCTTGCACAGGTGCTTTAAATCAGAGTCAAAGGCTTGGTATCTTGGACAACTATTTTATCTAAGGGAAATTCCCAATACATGGCCTGTTGGGGGTACTTGAGGACTGAGGTTGGGAACCACTGCTGTATACTACACTAGCTACCATACACCTAAGGTTACATATACCTTTATAAATGAATATACCAACACAACAGTATTGCAATTGCAACCAAGAACAGCTATGAGGCTACAGGACAGGAGTGCCTAGGCACCCTCATACATCAGGTCGTGCACTGCTATTTTTTGGGAGGAATTCAAAAGAAAGGCAGATCTTTCAGGCTACTACTTAAGCACAACTTTTTTTTAGATGTTACTTATAAGGTAAAAATTTTCACTTTTTTTAAGTTCAGGTCCACTTTGAATGTTGTATTCAAACCAATGACACCTCAGGAAATAAGGTTTTATGATAAAGTGAAAGGAAAATGTGACTTTCAATTTCCTGTTTACATCTCTTTCTGGACAGGAAGTCTGCCAGGCCACATTTCCTGTATATGTCAGTCTGTAGTGGATAAATCGTTCTTTAGTGGATGGTCAGGAAGCACTGATAACCTTAGAAAAGATTTCGCTATGGATACTAGATTTATTATTTGTATTGTTTATATAGGATATGTTTACGTCTGACAAAACATTAATAGGTATGAACATTTGACCTACGACAGATAAAATGCATTTATGTGATAAAAAGACAGGCAAGATTCAAACTGCACAGAAGTAAAACATTTAAATACAGCTAGTAAAAGCACATGAATCTACCAGTATAAGCCTCCCATAATGCCCTGTGGAGCAGCACTTCCGCTGGCCATATACGACTCGAATTTGATCGATTCCTGCTGAATTGGCTAAATTCAAGCCTTTTCGACACCACCTGACTTGATAAACTTCAATCTGAAATTTGAAGGAGCCATGTGGGAAATTCTCAGCCAAACAGTGACTGCAGCCTATCAGCTGCAGTCACTATTCTGATAACAGGCAGGGGAGATTCCTCCATCCAGACTGTTTAACGTGAGTGACAGAATCTATTGATTTCTCTCATTCAGCCAAGTTTTGACATGTATGGCTAGCCTTAGGTTGGAAGCTGGAGAGTCAGGGCTATAGACTAATAAAATGTATTGCATTGCAGATTGCAGTCTAACACTAAAATCTAGAAATGATAGAGCAGAGCGATGCCCTTTTCTGTGTTCTGCTGTCGGTTTCTAAACTAAATTTATAATATAGCCTAGGGTTGCACAAATACAGTTTTTTTTACTGGCGAGTGTAATACTTTCGGTCAAGCACCCGCCGATACCGAGTACCTATATCTTTGCGGAGCAAAATTAATGATCTCAAATTGCACTGCGAAGAATCACATGTGATTTGAAGAGGAATGGTTTTGTGATTCCTGTCCGAATCGCATGCAGTTTCCCACAACGCTCCTGTGTGAACACGGGCCGAAGTCACTATGACAAGCCTGGGTTCACACAGGAGAGGTGGGGGAGCTGCATGTGATTAGGACAGGAAACTCATTGCATTCCTGTGCGAATCGCATGCAATTCATTGCAGTGCTATTTGAGCCCATGCATTTTGCATGGTCTTAAATTGCACCGCAAAGGTATTGGTTTTAGGTATCAAAGCATTTACGCGAGTATGAGTACTCGTGCAAATGCTTAGTATCGGCACTGATACCACTATTGGAGCAACCCTAATATAGCCTATTTCTGATTCAATAATATTTATTAATGTAAAACAGAGTAACAAGGAAAAGCACCTAATTCACCCAAGGAGGGGCTAGAACTAACATGAGTACAGTAATCCTTACATGGTGCTGATGGAAAAGGCGGCATAACAATAATCAAACAGGATAAGTATAATCTCAAATTGCACTGCAAAGAATCCAAGAGGGGGAGCGGAGGAAGTCCCATTAAGGAAGACTAATGGAAACAAGAAAAAGGAGAGGAAGCAAGGTCAAGAGCGGGAAAAGGAGCAGGGGCTCGGGATCATCAGTCAAAGCTGTCCCACACTATTTGGATTTTTTCCAGGCCTGGCAATCGTCATCTTAGCTGATAAAAATAGGCAGGATGGCGAGAAAATATGCCCAGGATAGAGCAATGCAATAAAGCAAATTTAGCATCCTTTCGGATGTTCAAATGGAGTATGCAAAAGGCCGAAGAATCGAGACCAAAAGCCTACCAGTTGCGGACATGTCCACCAGATGTGCAGAACATCTCCATATCCTCAAAAACAGCGGTCACTGGATGTCGGATTGGCATTGGATATTCAGGCAGGAACCCAATACCACAGTAGGAGCACTTTATATGCCGCCTCTAGGGTGGCAGTGTTAAATGAGCATTTAACAACAGAAGACTAAGCTTTGCTCCAGTCCGCCGGGTCTATCTCAGACACCAAGTCTTGGTCACACAAGAAAAAGAAGGAGGAGGGTGATTGACGCATCGAGAGTGGAAATAATAGTGTTGGCAGATATGTTCAAACATCATTTTCCATTAATAAGTAGGATGTAAGAGCCAATATAGCCAATGCCGAAGCTGAAGATACCAAAAAAAAAAAAAAACCTGAATGCTGAGCACCGTGGGTCCACGTCGGAAAAGACAGAGTGGTCAGAAAGTGTCAAACATGCCTAAGGCCACGAGAGAGCTAGCAAGAGAATGCCTGAGGCTAATCTAGACCAGGGGGAAACAGGGTTGTTGGTAATGGTTAACAGAGGCAGGAAAGGAAACATGAGAGAGCTTGAGTATCCCACTAAATCCCATAATTTCATACTGTGTCGCTTAAGTGGGCTCAGGGTAACGGGTCATAGTTTACATGGAAGCCATAGGAGGGTCTGCATGGTAAGGGGGTGCAATTAGTGAGCTCCAGATGCACCCAAAAAGGGACAACGGAGGAAGCGTGGACCATAAATATAGCCCATTTCTCACACCTAAGGATTTTGCTGTCAGTGAGATCTAAAAGTACAACTATTGCTATTTTGTCGTTGATAAACTTCCTATTATGTTATTATCATGCTCACATTCAAGAATATACTGTCTTCATTGTTTTTGCCCATTCTAAAGTTTTTACACTTTTGTTTTTTCACCTCTTTCAGGGATAGCAACTGGATTAACACTACGCCCCCTAATTCTGGTAATGTGCTTGAACTTGGTAACATTTCTATACGCCTCCCGTGTCTTTGCTTCTAAAGTATCTCTGTAGTGTAAATGAATAGTCTGGTAAGTGGGTAGCCCAACCAACCTACCTAATGTTAAAATTGATGTAAACCCAATTAATGAAATTTGAGATGGGCACATATCTGCAGTGTTTTCTTATCTCTCTTCAAAGCACTAAGTCCTGTGGCTTTCTCCTGCTCCATTCTGTTGTTGTCAGCATGATATCTTCTGACAAGTTCTCTGACGTGATAAAACCAGCCTGAATTTTGTGCCAGGGAGGGCACTATAAATAGATTAGCAGAAAGCTGCTCTACTCACAGGACAGCTCTGAAAGTCTCTGCCTATGTGGAGGGGGTGTGTGTCTTTCCTCCAATCAACTGTCTCCCAGTGTAATCCACCACTACACTGCTACTGCTGAATTAGGAAGTGAAAATTTTAACACCATGTGCACTTTCTAAACAGTATATAAAGCTGAAGAGAGCACATATACAGGGAGTGCAGAATTATTAGGCAAGTTGTATTTTTGAGGAATAATTTTATTATTGAACAACAACCATGTTCTCAATGATTCCAAAAACTCATTAATATCAAAGCTGAATATTTTTGGAAGTAGTTTTTAGTTTGTTTTTAGTTGTAGCTATTTTAGGAGGATATCTGTGTGTGCAGGTGACTATTACTGTGCATAATTATTAGGCAACTTAACAAAAAACAAATATATACCCATTTCAATTATTTATTTTCAGCAGTGAAACCAATATAACATCTCAAAATTCACAAATATACATTTCTGACATTCAAAAACAAAACAAAAACAAATCAGTGACCAATATAGCCACCTTTCTTTGCAAGGACACTCAAAAGCCTGCCATCCATGGATTCTGTCAGTGTTTTGATCTGTTCACCATCAACATTGCGTGCAGCAGCAACCACAGCCTCCCAGACACTGTTCAGAGAGGTGTACTGTTTTCCCTCCTTGTAAATCTCACATTTCATGATGGACCACAGGTTCTCTATGGGGTTCAGATCAGGTGAACAAGGAGGCCAAGTCATTAGTTTTTCTTCTTTTGGACCCTTTCTTGCCAGCCACGCTGTGGAGTACTTGGACGCGTGTGATGGAGCATTGT
>BLSH010331581.1:441886-463836 GCA_018402905.1 Glandirana rugosa | reverse complement strand
AGACTAGGGTCGTGGGGAGACGGAGACTAGGGTCGTGGGGAGACGGAGAATAGGGTCGTGGGGAGAGGGATAAGAGGCAGAGGGGTGCTGGGATAAGAGGCAGAGGGGTGCTGGGATCAGAGGCAGAGGGGTGCTGGGATCAGAAGCAGAGGGGCGCTGGGATCAGAAGCAGAGGGGCGCTGGGATCAGAAACAGAGGTGTGCTGGGATCAGAGGCAGAGGGGTGGCTGAGATCAGGCAGAGGGGTGGCTGAGATCAGGCAGAGGGGTGGCTGAGATCAGGCAGAGGGGTGGCTGAGATCAGGCAGAGGGGTGGCTGGGATCAGGCAGAGGGTTGGCTGAGATCAAGCAGAGAGGTGGCTGGGATCAAGCAGAGGGGTGGCTGGGATCAGGCAGAGGAATGATGGTAGTGGAGGAATGGGATCATGACACTGGCACTCAACTGCTCTCAGTGTCAGTTCATGCCCCTCCTCCATGCTGCTCAGTAGGTTTTCCCCCTTCTGGTGCCTCCAGTGAAGCCTCTCCTGATGTCGGGTCTCCTCCAGCTCCTCCCCCTGCATTGTATTGGCTGTCAGCTCATCAGGTGACTTTCTGCTTCAGTGAAGGGAAGGGGGCTCTATCCACCATGCAGGCTCTGCCTGTGTTTCTCCCAGGAGAGACAGAGCACCGCACGGAGGGACGGATGACGTCATCCGACATCGATTATACCGGCTTGCAGCCTCGTGGACGTTCAAATTGTGATACATCGATGCTGCGATTATATTCCACATCCCTACTGCTGAGTATATAGTGGGCAGCATGAGCCTTGCTGATAGCAAAGCTTTTGGTCTGACTCTGTAGGGGGCATGTCAAACCTCTGCAATGAGAATAATGCTTATCCACAGAGAACAAAGGTCCCACTCTCCAGCCTCTGGCAGGGGAAAGGCTTTCCTACTAAGGTTGTGGTTGCTTTAGAAAGAAAATGAACTGTATGACACTGAACACCTTTTGTTTTCATCCACCTGGAGTGCATTTAGCTGACTGAAACTGAAGGCTTATTGGGCTTTAAAGAGGAACTACAGTTAGTTAAAAAAAATAAAACATAAATAAATAAAAGTCAGCAGTTACAAATATTGTACTTACCAGTCAAGTGCTGTTTTCACCCAGGACAGTTTTTTGCTGGTCCTTGGATCCCAGCACCGCCGTCTTGGCTGTGGAAAGCCAGATGCTACTTCCTGCTGTTTCACAGCTGGCTCCTCACTGCACATTCGTGAGAAGTGCTTTGCTTTCAGAATGGTCCCGCAGCCTCTTGGGACTGTGACATGTCCCAGGAGGTTGCGGGCCTAAGAGGATAGTGAAAGTGGGGTACCTGCCAGAAAAAAAGGCATCCGCTCCCAGAAGAAAAAAAGTCACTGCCAATAAAGATAAAGGAGGAGAGGAGGAGAAAGATAAGTGGAACTTTCAGTTTTAAGTGAAGTTCAGTTTTAGGTATTCGCAGAAAAAAAATACATATGGCATATAATGTAAAGAGAAAAATATTCCTGACCCCATTAAGAAGTGTGAACAGTCTGATTGCAGAATAAGAGGTAATAAACACAGGCCATCACTTAAATCGGATATAATTTTCCCAAAGAAAAGAATATTGTTTCCAAAAACACCTCCAGCAATGCTCATGTAATCTGGTCCTTGGCCATGCAGAACCGCTCACTGTTGTTTCTGTACATAAGAACCAATTACAGACAGCAGTATTATATTATATGACTCATCTCTGAAGGCTATTAGTTGCTGCTTCTGCTATTTGCTGCTTTAGATTAGGCATGAATATAATGATTTAAGTGCAAGATACATCTCAGAAAGGGTCGATTATAAACAGTCAAAGAAGAAAAATGAGAAAACAACACCCAGGTAGTATTCATCAACAACAAGTATTGATCTGTCAGAAATCCAATTTCTAGGGTTAACCACCACAGACCATTGACTCTCATTCACCAACATTCACTATGTGAAACACACCTTCATGCTGCATCACAGGGCAATCAAATAAAACCACAGTTTTAAAACAAGTGTGTTCTTGATATGAGCACCAAGCCACTGACTAAGCGGAATCAATGAACTTAATTAAATTAAGTAAAAGAAAGGACTACAAGCTTTGTTAACATGCAGTTCCATAACACAAAGTTATACTTTTTTTGCAATTTACACGAGATATAAAAATTAGAAGTGGTTTGAAACATTCAAAGCAATTCTGTAACATGGAACATTTTAGAAACAATACACATTGCCCTGTCACCATATTTCTACTATCACAGCATACAATTCACTACCATACTGTATAAGCAGCATCTCCCTTCTATTGGACTAAATCAAAGCAAGTCAGACAGCATGAAGCAACACGTTTCCTGAACTAGGCACTGCCAACACTGCAGTGCAGCGCCTCTGTTCCACAGAACTTTAAATCTGTACCTACAACAGATACCCTTAAGGCATTCAAGAGACCACTGGTGGAGGAAACTTGCACCTACAGGAATTTCTCTGGCTACTTCCATTGGATCCTGGAGATGACATTGCTGAGAGGTTTCAATGAGCAGACAGAAGATGGGAGCTGTCCAAGCCTTCAGTTACCAGGCAGCTCCACTGAAGTGCATCCTCTATGCTGAAGAACAAAGGGACTGGAGAAAGAGATGCAGACAGCCTTGCTTTTAAATGAATCTTGCAGGGCTCTACAGTTTTTCAATTGGTTGCTGATGTACATCGGCTCATAAAGGGACATTACCAGCTCTGCCTCTATGAAAGCTGAATGTGAACTGTCAGGATCCGTGGTGCACACAGATTCATGAATCTATTAGGGGAATGTACCACATGCTGGTTGAGAGAAAGGGGTGGGTTAAAAGCTCTGCTATTACCTTACAATGGTACTCCTCACAAGTATTGCCTACATAAAATATAATAACCATTGTAGATCTAGGAAAAATTTCACTGGGAAATAGTGGAAAAAAATATTAATATTTTGCAGAAAAAATCCTGTGTGTTAAGGTACCATCCCCCCTTTACAGAAATATAAGCAGGTTTCCAAGGTCCTTCTGGGGGGGTGTTGGGGTTTAACATTCTTGTCACTGCTCGTTCCGATTCTATAGGAGGTTTTTCTGCATGTTCATCGGAAAAAATAAATATAATACTGATTTGAGGATTCAAAGGTCTTGACATTTGCAGTTCCACTGTTGTTCTGTTTTACTGATCATTTTTCATAAGCACTGCTATTTCCTGCCCAAAACAGAACATTAGTACATTTGTACAGCTTAAAGGCCAGTTCACACCACATGCAGCCCAGAAACGCTTATTAAACATACAAAACAAAGTGTTACACACAGCGACAACAGTGCATTTTAATCTGCATCAAAAACACATGGACAGTAGTTAACATAGATTCCAATAGCACAGTTCACACCAGTGCAGTGCATTCCAGTGCAGTCAACGAAAGTAAAACATTCTGCATTTTTTTTCTACACGAAATGCATCTGACAGTGGCAAAAAAATGCACCAGAACACATCAAAAATGTACTGGAACACATTAAACAAACAAAAAAAACACAGAAAACTTTGGCAAGAAAAAAGAGAGGTAAAAACACACTGGAATGCATTAAAAACACACCGCAATGCATAAAAAATGCATATGCAGAAATGCATCTGGACCGCAAAATTGTGGTGTGAACTGGCCCTGAAACACGCAAACTACTTAGTAATACCAATAGTATTTCAGTATACTGCAGTCAACTGGGTGTCAGATTTAAGCCAAAACCATTGAATAAAATCTGCTGCCAAACTAAATATGTACAGGTACTTACAGGTACGTTGCCCGGCCTGCCTGTACCGCCCATCCGCAGTAAATCTACTGTAGGCAGACGGCAAGAAGTTCCAAAGATTAGACGTTTTTTAACTGATTGTACACCTTTTTTTTTTTTTTTAATAGCTTACCTTAATGGAATTGCACAGAGAGAGCCTAAACCTCCTCACCTCTGTCCCTTGCCCGTGCTTCTGGCTCCTCCTCTTCTTGGTGTGCCCCCATAGCAAGCCACTTGTTATGGGGGTACACCTGTGGGCTCACTCCCGAACTGTGCTCCCTTGACTGGCAGCAGTGTGAGCCAATGGCTCCCGCTGCCTCAGTAAAGCCTGTGAGACCAGGAAGTGGGAGGAAAGAACTGCTACAGATGGGCACAGCTCTGGATATTGTGAGGAATCAAGTAAGTGAAAGGGGGTTGAGGGGGCACAATGCCACCTAAACATTTTTTACCTAAATGCATGGAATGCTTTTGAAGGTAAAAAAATGTTTAGGCTTTAGAACCACTTTATTGCATTCCCTGCATTAAGGTAAAAAATGTCACAGTATTTGTATTGCCCTCTCTGCCCACTGTATACATATCCGAGTCCTCTCTCAATCCAGTGCCATCTGCAGCAACTTTCTCCTCTCTCACTGCCCACAGAGACAGCAGCGGGAACCATTGGCTCCCGCTGCTGTCAATCAAATCCAGTGAGCAGAGAGCGAGCTTATCACTGCACAGAACAGGCAAGTATAATATCTTTGTTATATTAAAAAAAAAAAAAAAAGCCTTTACAATCACTTTAAGTCCCCGCAACAAAGGCCAGGACAAACAGAGAGAGAGTAATATTTCACCACTGTACTTACCTGATCCTCCCTGCACAAGACCAGTTCCTGCAGCCCCATGCTCTAGTGGTATTGAGTCCTGAAGTCATCAAGCTCAGAGCAGGCTACATAGACCTGCTTGGGACCTGAGGACACCAGGACCAGTCCACCACTGAATTGTGGGGGAGTGCTGTTTTCTAGTGGAGCAAAGGATCAGGTGAATAACAGGCTTTCTTCTCTCCCCTGGACAAATTGAGCACCTTACCCTAGTGTGGGCGCACTGCAAGAGAAATTTTTTTCCCTTCCCGGAGTTAAGTTTTAGGCCTCATACACATGGACATTTCTTAAAAAAAATAAACAAAACGTCGGGCCCGGCGTCAAGAAAAAAAAAAAAAAACAGCGTTTTTCTGGCGTTATGCATCGGCGTTAGTGAGTGTTAGCGTCGATAGGCGTTTTTTAAAAAAAATCATCCCTCTGCTATTTTTCAACCTAAAAATGTCGGCGTCAAAAAACGCTGGTTAACGCCGGTACGGCGTTAGTGAGCGTTTTGTGGCGTCGGCGTAAAAAAAACGCCAAAACGTTACAGCCTCAGAACGCGCTGGCCGTGGGTTCTAGTTTCAGCTCAATAACGCCAACGCCATCTACAGCTCAAAAACGTCAGTGTTTTTATGGGGCCATTGACTAACATGGAGAGCTGCAAAAAACGCCAGAAAACGCCGGCATCAAAAAACGTCTGTGTGTATGAGGCCTTAACCACTTGCCGACCGCCAACCGCAGGTTGACGGCGGCAAAGTGGCTCGTTATCGCAAATCGCCGTCATATGACGGCGGCTGCGATAACGCGCACCGTGAGCGCGCACCGCCGGAGGCGCGCCCGCGCGCTCACTGTGTTCGGGGAGGGCCAGGGAGCGGGTGCAGCGGCTTCGATTGCCGCCGGCTACCCGCGATGGCCCCCCCGGAGCGAAGGAACGGAGGTCCGTGTATGTAAACACGGACCTCCGTTCTGTGTGAGGGGGAAGGGCTGTGATCACAGCCTTCCTGTATACGAAGGCTGTGACCACTTCCCTTCCCCAGCTAGGGCAGCCCCCATACAGTTAGAACACGCCCAGGGAACACAGTTAACCCTTACAGCGCCCCCTGCAGGTTAACCCCTTCACTGCCAATGGCATTTACACAGTAAACAGTGCATTTTTATAGCACTGATCGCTGTATAGATGCCAATAGTCCCAAAAAAGTGTCAAAATAGTCTGACATGTCCGCTGAAATATCGCAGTACTGCTAAAAATCGCAGATCGCCGCCATTACTAGTAAAAAAAAAAAAAAATAATAAAAACCCCAAAAATGATTTCTCATTCTCCGTAAATGCGGCCACTTTTGCGCAAACCAATCAATAAACGCCGATTGCGATTTTTTTTTTATCGCAAATATGAGGAAGAATATAAATCGGCCAAAAACGGTGAAAAAAAAATTTTTTATATTTTTTTTTTGGATTTGTATTCTAGCAAAAAGTAAGAAATTTGGGTTTTTTTGCAAAATTGTCGCTCTTCTTTTGTTTATAGCGGCGATCAGAAATGACGCAGAGGGGATCAAATACCACCAAAAGAAAGCTCTATTTGTGGGAAAAAAAGGACGCAAATTTCGTTTGGGTACAACGTCGAAAGACCGCGCAATTTTCAGTTAAAGCGATGCAGCGCCGAATCGCAAAAAGGGCTCCGGTCCTAAAGCTGGAAATCCTTCCGGGGCTGAAGTGGTTAATATTATTCCACAGAAGTTTACTTCTAATATTGCTATTTTCTGAATGACAATATAGGTTAGGTTGTGTGAAGTATATCTAAAGTGTAAATTCACCAAATCTGTAAGGTGAACTTAGATTGTACCCCTTCCCCACCCTCGGTCCCACTGTACCAGTGTCCCGCAATCCCCCACTGTCAGACACCGGGATGCTACCAGGCACCGGGACGCTGCTTCACCGGTCCAGGTCCAAGGCTTAATCACCTATTGGTGATTAAGTATCGGTAGCTCTCAGCGTGTATGGATAGGAGGCATTCCAATTAGTCAGCACTGTAACATGGACAGCGCTGACCAATCAGAATCCATCTAGCATGTCCTGTGAGCACTGGAGAAAAAGACAGGAGGGTTTAAAATCCCCAAAACAGTGAATCAACATCCCGATGCCTGACAGCAGGGATTGCAGGACCGGGGGGATAGAGAGGGTGTCCAGTGTAAGTTCACCTTACAGATTTGTTTATTCTATAATTAATACAAATCAGATGTTGCTTTTGATTTTTTATTCAGCTGAAAATATTTTTTTTTTTAAATGGCATGGACAAAAATGTCCCATAACCGAATAATTTGTTGCACAACCTTTAGATGCAATTAATGCAACAAGCCATTTTCTGTGAGGGAGATTTACAAAAACTGGTGCAGACAAAATCTAGTGTAGCTGTGCACAGTAACCAATCAGCTTCTAGGTTTTATAGGCAAAGCTTAATTGAACAGGCTGAAGTTAGAAGCTGTGAACTAGAACTGTGTGCACCAGTTTTAGTAAATCTTTCCCTGTATCACTCAATACAATGTCTGCAACTGCCAACAAGTAGTTTGGCCCATTCTTCTTAAGCAAACTTCTCCAGCTATCTTATAGGATAGGATGCCTTCTCCAGACTGCATGTTTCAACTCTTGCCATACATATTCAAAAGGATACAGATCAGGGTTTGATAAGACCCAGGGCTCATAGAAGGCCACTTCAGAACAATCCCAATGTTATGTTCTTTAGCCATTCTTGGGTGCATTTAGCTGCATTATCATGTTAGTCATTATCATTAGTCATTACCCTGTTGGAGGAACTAGGACCTGCAACTAAGACAGGGCTTTCGGACACTAGGCAGTACATTTCACTTCAGAATTTCTTTGTTACTGTGACCTGTACATGGCACCCCTTTCCAGATGCAGCAAAGTAGCCCCAAAACACAACCAAGCCTCCTCCATGATAAAATATAAACAAACACGCTATGGTAAAGAAAAATGTGTGAAAATTATTGTGGCTGCTATACACAAAAGTGCTAACCACTCCAAAATGATACAATAATATATACAGCGCTGGCAATTATCCACTTACCAACCGGAAGGTTTTCCAGCTTTAGGACCAGAGCACTTTTTGCGATTCGGCACTGCGTCGCTTTAATTGACAATTGCGTGGTCGTGCGACGTTGTACCCAAACAAAATTTGCTTCCTTTTTTTCCCGCAAATAGAACTTTCTTTTGGTGGTATTTGATCGCCTCTGCGTCATTTCTGATCGCCGCTATAAACAAAAGAAGTGCGACCATTTTGCAAAAAAAAAAACAAATTTCTTACTTTTTGCTAAAATTTAAATAAAAAAAAAAAAAAAAATATATATAAAAAAACATTTTTTTTTTCACCGGTTTTGGCCGATTTATATTCTTCCTCATATTTGTGATAAAAAAAAAAAAAAAAAATCACATTTGGCGTTTGATTGGTTTGCGCAAAAGTGGCCTCGTTTACGGATGATGAGAATTCATTTCTGGGGTTTTTTTTTTTTTTTACTAGTAATGGCGGCGATCTGCGATTTTTAGTGGTACTGCGATATTGCAGCGGACATGTAGGGCATTTTTGACACTTTTTTGGGACCAATGACATTTATTCAGCGATCAGAAATTTAAATGTCCACTGATTACTGTATAAATGTCATTGGCAGTGAAGGGGTTAACCTGGGGGGGGGGGGAGCTAGGGGTTAACTGTGTTCCCTGAGTGTGTTCTTACTGTGGGGGGGTTGGGCTACCATGGGCATGAGAGATCTAACTGATCCCAGTGACAGGGATCAGTAGATCTCCCATGTCCCCACTAACAGAGCAGGGAACCGCCGTGTTTATATCGGCGGTTCCCCGTTCTTTCCCTGTGGATGCTCATCGCGGCTCGCCGGTGGACATCGGGTCCGCCTGAGCCGCGGGCACACTCCTTAGGAGTGCGGCGGGCGCGCGCCCCCTAGCGGCTGTTCGCAGATCGCCGTCTTTTTACGGCGATTCGCGCTCAGCAACCCGACTGCTGTCGTGAAAACACGCCAGGCGGTCGAGAAGAGGTTATAAAACAATGTGCATAAACACTCATATTGCTATTATTGTCCCAAATAAAGCATTGATTAAACTCCAAACTTCATAAAAGTGCTGCATGCTCAAATCTTCAACAAAGTGCTATAGTGTTTCAGTGCTTCAATCTTCAAGAAAGTGCTAAAAGTGATTCAAAACTTCACTCTGCGATGTGACACACACCCCTCCTGTCTCTCTACTCAATAGAGGTAATGGACTCCCAGCTTTTCAGTCTGGGGGTCAATCAGGCTTTAAATCTGGTGGAGATTAGTAGATCATACAGATCCCCAAATCATCACCGACTGTTGAAAAATTTGCATTTCATTTGGAAATCAAGGTCCCAGAGTCTGGAGGAAGAGTGGAGAGGCACAGAATCCAAGTTGCATGAGGTTCAGTGTGAAGTTTCTACAGACCTTGATGATTTGGGGAGACATGTCATTTGCTGGTGTTTGTCCAATAGGTGTTTTATCAAGTCCAAAGTCAGCGCAGCCCTCTACCAGGAGTACTTCATGCTTCCCTTTGCCGGCCAGCTTTATGGAGATGCGGATTTCATTTTCCAGCAGAACTTGGCACCTGCCCACACTGCCAAAAGTACGAATAAGCAAAGAGAGGCAGCGCCCATCTAAGTGCAGCAGAAGGTTTAAAATAATGACATATATTTCTGAATGCACTCACAGGATAGTGGATTAAACAGGCATGGGTTTAAGTTCACGTTCCGTGGTTCCATCCGTGTGTTCAGCTGGTGTCTGCAGCGTCCCACGTTACCGGCAGCGCCGGTGGTACCCAGAGCTCTGGGGCAGTGGGCGGGAGAGGTCACCTGGAAGACGGAGAGCCAGCGGTAGGCGTGGTTCAAGTGGCACGTCTTCAGAGCATGCGTGCTCCTTCCTCAGGCCTCCCCTGATCAGCATTGCACTGATCCCATTCCTCATTACCTGTGCCATATACCAGCAAATCAACCTGCATAGCGCTCACCATACCTATATTACAAAAGTACCAATACCTAGTTTAATGACCATGGCATCACTGTGCTTGATTGGCCAGCAAACTCGCCTGATCTAAACTCCATAGAGAATCTATGTGGTATTGTCAAGAGGAAGATGAGAGACACAAAACCAAACAATGCAGATGAGCTGAAGGCCGCTATCAAAGCAACTCGGGCTTCCATAACACCTTAGCAGTGTCACAGGCTGATCGCCTCCATGCAATCCCGCATTGATGCAGTAATTCATGCAAAAGGAGCCCCAACCAAGTAGCACATACTATACTGTACATGGACATACTGCTCACTAAGCCAACATTTCTGCATTAAAAATCCTTTTTTTTTTATTGGTCTTATGTACCATTCTAATTTTCTGAGATACTGAATTTTGGGTATTCACTAACTGTAAGACATAATCATCATAATTAAAAGAATGAAATGCTTGAAATAGTCCCTACTCGTAGACGTGAGGGGGAACACACTGACTACAGGGTGACAACACTGCTACAATTTTAGAAACAGCCTTGCAGCATTGACAGCCCTCCATAGGAAGTGATCACCAAGCAAGAAGAGGCGGAAGGAAAAGGAGCATAAAAACTGCAGATTTTTATGGATGGGAACATGGAGGGACGCACAGTTAATATGGCAAAATTGATTTTTGTCTGTAATTATACTTTTATGTCCCCAATCGTTATTTTTTTAGTTTTATGATTTAGAATTCTTCAGATAACATGAGATCAGATATGATGTGTAATTCCACTAATGTAGAGGATTTATTGAAAGGTATATCAGCAACAGGGAAAGTGTTTTTTTTTTCATTATATAAAAAAATAAGTAACAATGTCATCAGAAAAATCCAATACTTTAGTCAATCCAAGAAAAGGAAAAAAACCTTGAAAAGTAGCTCAAGCTAGACAATGTGTTACATTAGAAAGCTTATTTTTTAGAGTTAATTAAAGCAAAGCCTTTCTTGTCTAGTTATTTTGCGTGTTGTGCTAGCCTTCGACATATCCCTGATCTAATTAACCTAAGGGTCTGTAGGAAACAGTGGGATAAATCTGCAGTCAACATAGATACGATGTATCATCACTCACATTAGCAACCCTTTCTGAGCCTATGTTTAAAACAACATTACACCTAAAATACAGAATGAAAGAAAGGCACATTGAATTGGTCACATAGGTGAAAGGTTGTTTTATACATTAATAATATTTTTGTGCACAACTATTGGGTCATAGGATAACTCTATTAAAACACAGAGTAACTTCTTAAATATCCAATTCTGAGATAGCCAAAGATACCAAACAAATCAGCATTTTTGTAATATCTACTAGCCAAAACCCATCTAACGCTAAACCTACTCTCTGCCACATTCTATGCCTGATCTATCTAGCCCTGCAAAGAAAGTGTGCAGGGAAGGCAGCTGACAACGAAAGCCCCATAGTAACTCTATGGGTGACATCACTTCAAAGGCATTTCCCAGCTGTTGTCGGCTTCAGAAAAGGTAAGTATATTGATTTTTTTCTTTACAGGGTTAGATAGATTAGGTTTAGAATGTGGTTGAAAGTAGGTTTAGCTATAAAACTTCCAGTAAGTATGTAGACAAGGACTGAAAAAAAAACAAGAAATCTACTCAACACACCTGTTTGATGCAATATGATCCATGATTAAAAGTACAAAGCATATAAATCATAATTTATAACCCATAGCACTAGACACAGGGGTTGGCTGGTCGTAGGCACAGTGTTACATTGACATAAAATCGCTTGTTGTGGTAATTGCACAGCAAATATCATCACTTTGTCATCACAATGTCCTCCTTATCAACCGACGATGTAATTGGATGTTAGGACGCCAGTGGCTGGAAGGTTGTAATGGTGCACAATGAAAACCTGTGGTTTTGTGTAACTAAAAGGCAGGCTTCATCCACCCACTGGGCAATTTTTAGGCATTTTGCCAAGGCACCCCTGAAGAAACCTGAAAGCACCCAGGTTGAAAAAGCTGCTGTAGCACCTGCAAGCTTCAAACACTCCATTAACAGGAATAGTCAGCTTGGCCATCAATCTGGGGAACAATTAAATGGACAGGAAAACCTGACTGTTCCTCCAGATATAGATAGTGGATTTGGAGGCCTCCTATAGACATAAACTTGTCACCTTTTTATATGTTCAAAAGTCTCAGAATAGAGACATTAAAAACAGAACTAAACATTAAACAAACCAAGTTTGCTACACCGTCAATCTTCATGCATTATATTTTCCAGTATGGAAGAACTATCCTGACAACAACTCATCAATTTTACAATTAACACGATTTAGCCAATTATTTCATAATGTAATTATATGCCTCCTGCTTCAGTTTACCCATTTTCAAACTGTGCCATATTAATGAGGTAACTATAGTTGCAAATGTGTCTGCGTAAAATGCACATAAACAAGTAATTAGGACAAGTCCTCATTGTGTAGTAGTTACTTAGTCTTGGTTCATGTTAACGGTAGTTTGTGTTTCAATATCGCAGTAGCGGTAAATGCTGAATTGTAATTAGTCTTGCAGTTCTGTTCAGTAAATGAAATGCCATTTCAATTAGAACAATTTTATAAGCCCAGAGGGTGTGTGAAGAAAACACAATTTAGACTTGTAAAACTAAAACTGCTTATCCACATAGCATGGGAAAACATTATTCAGTTTTGTACTGCCTTTATTGAAAACAAACACAAATTGCCTCACTGTAATAATGTGAAAACTAATTGCTATCCAAATACGGTATGTCTAGTTGATAAGGAAAGAAATAAAGTTAATGAGTCAACATTTTCATTTCCCTACAACTATAGGCAAGTAGCTTTAAAACATGGATTTATATTGCACCCAGACCGGCAAATCTCTCATCTAAAGTAATGTGAGCTAAAGAAAACTTGTAATACATTACGGAGGGTGCCATTGACCTTTTCTGATGAAAAGTTCCATGCCCACATTGCTGATCCGGACATCCGGAAAGCGGACATTGCACCTGAAAAGCAATGTCTGTCCATTGCTTACAATTTCCCCTCTTGCTGAACTGTTGGGAAAAAAAAGTGTGTTAAAATGCATCTAAGAGAAAGTAGATGGTACACTTTTACCACAGCTTCTGCCTGCAGCACCTAGGCAAGGGTGATGTCATCTTCTATGTGGCGAGTTCTGGGAAAAATAAATATCCCACCTCTCACTGAGAAGAGTATATCCACACTGTGCTAAAACATCTTTTAGTGTGATTTGAGGTACTCAGCATATCCTGGGACCTCGTCGGAGGATAAAGAAGTCAACTATGCACCAAGGAAGCCGGGAAAAGGGTGACTATATTATAACTTTATTTTCAGAGATTTAGCAAAGGGGATGGGTGGCAAAGGAAATGCCAGACATTTCATGTACTGCAAGGTCAGCTTTAAGCAATAAGTTCACAACTGAAGAAGAATATAGATTAGGAGTTTTAACTTTGCTGATCTGCACATTTATTGCCAGTCAGTGTCTCAAAGTACCGAAGCCAGAGACAGGAAGTTAGGATATTTCGGAGGAGATCAGCAATGGCAACCTTTGTGTTTCTCCCAGTACAGGTGTAGCACTCACCCCACAAAGGGGCCGCTGAAATTATGCCAAAATAATACAGAGGCTGCCAGTCACACAAGCACAGTCCCACACACACCAACAATTCAGGCTCAGTCTAGAGGATGTCTTTTTAGTATTTATTACTAAACAACTTTTAACAGGAGAGGTGTTTAGGAGGACAAACCTCTCTAATCTTCAAATAGCAGCTTTTTGGGAGGTAGCAGGGAATGGCCAGTGAATTTAGGGCCCTACAGCAGAAATCAATATGACAACCTCTGTCACTCAGCTTCCTTTTCCTCAACGTCTTTACACACAGTGTTCCAGGAGATGTCTGTCACCAAGCATCTACAGGTAGATCCTTAGTGAGGGAGATAAAAAGCCCCTTTTCCAGACCCAGGACTTCAGTGTAGTGCTCTCCAGCAATCCATGTAAGCTTTGACAATCTTCTCCAGGCCCTCAGCTCAGCAACTGCAGAGGCCCAAACTGCAGTTTCTGGTCTTTCTGGTAAATCTTGCAAGGGCAGCACCCCCCAAGAGAACCTGAACCCTCCCTTGAGGGAAAAGAACAATCTGCTCAGGCTTCCTTTAACTCCCCAGCCACCTGGGGTGCGATAGTCACATTGATCATCTAAATCGCTCAGCCCTATGCTTGGGAAACTTCTTGCAGAGGCAAGGGTGTAATCAAACTCTCAGCTCAGAAATCCTGATCAGACCAAACAATTAACAACCACTCTACTCAGTACAGTGGAGCTAAAAGCTAAATTTACCTAGCAGCCCAACTAGGAAGGCGTTATACAGGTTTCCTATAGGAGATCTACTCACTATTAGGCTCACATAAGGATATAAAAACAGACTCCCAGCCAGCATAACCACCACAGTCCTCCCTGGGTAAACCTTTTATACTTCCACAGTTTGCCTTGGTGCCTGCAGTCTTTGCTTTTGGCAAATGCATGAATAGATCCAATCTGGTGCCCAGAGCCTTTGGTGCCTGAGCCCATATAGGACAAGGGATCACAGTATTCATAATTTCTAGTGACCATTAAAGAAAGAATATAGAAACGGAACTAAAAATAATATGGCTATCTACTAACAAACTTCCACTTTCAGTACTGCGGAGAGATGGTCTCTCTGCAACACCTCTACTTGCTCCCCGATTCCCAGCCTCAAGCAGAACTGAAGAGGGGCTGTCAATAGCCCCCTCCCTGCTCCCTCTCCCCTCCAATGTGACAACTTCAACAGCACTTAGCAGGGGTTTCTGCGGGAAAGTGGTAGATCAAAAAGTAACCTAAGGCACCTAGGGAGCCTGCTATTTAAAGCGGAGAGCCGACGCCCCTTTACAAATTAAAAGTCAGCAGATATACAGTAGCTGCTGACTTTTAACATTAGGACACTTACCTGTCCTGGAGTCCAGCGGTGTCGGCACCACTGCCAATCTTCGGAACAGCTGGTTGTGTGCTGCCACCGCCATTGGGGGTAAGGGAATCCGGAAGTGTAGCCTTTCCGCTTCACGGCTGGGCCCCTAGGTCCGACTTGGACGAGGGTGGAACGGGGCTGCTGATGTAAACGGCCACGGCCCGGGCTCCCGAATGTGGGAACAGGACACCAGTCAAAGAAAGGTATCCTCTCGCCCCTGAAAGGTGCCAAATGTGACACCTGAGAGGGGGAGGAATCCGACGAGTGGAAATTCCACTTTTGGGTGGAACTCCGCTTTAAAGTGTAAGTCCAGGCAAAAACTAACTCTAAACCTGCTCTCTGCCACATTCTAAAAGCTAATCTATCTAACACTGTAAAGCAAAAATCACTGTACTTACTATTCTGCAGCCGATCCGGTCCGGTTTCCAGCAGCGGAAGCCGTGTGCAGGAGAGGACCCACAACGGCTGTGAAATGGTTGGGAAGTGACGTCATCCATAGACTTACTATGGGGTTTCTGTTGTCAACTGCCTTTCCTGCACCTGCATCCACAATGAAGCTGCCACTGACAGCTGATGCTGGGACAAGAGGGGGTCGGCTGCAGAATAGGCAAGTATAGCAATTTTTGCTTTACAGGGTGTAAGATAAATCGGGGTGATGCGACTTCCAAAAATGTGTCACTCCGGACTGCGTTTTAAGGGCAAGGCAGCCCATTTTTATTAAAAGGAACGAAGGAAAGTTCAAAAGTAAACATAGTAGCTTCCCTCGCAGGGGTATTCATTTCTATATGGTTCAACCCTTCTTACTCACTTGCAGTACCGCTGCTTCAGACCTTATGCCTAGGCCTTTGGGTTGCTCCTCAGAGCGTATGCTCACACTGCCAGTTTCAGCCTCTCTCTCCTAGGGAACATGGGTGTTCTCCTGACACCCATACCCAGACATTTGGTCTGTATGGCGGAGTCCTCCTGACTCCTCAGCAAGACTTCCTGTCTGCAGGACGGAGCTGTCTCCAAGTGGGGGACCTGAGCTCTATCCCTGGGAAGAATATAAACCCAGTCCACAGGTGTGCAATTAGCATACCTGCTTCTGCCACAATCAGGCGTATATTTCTAATCCACAGCGTGACACGGGGTTGCCTCTCCACAAGGGTTAGATAGAGAAGGCTTAGAATGCGTCAGAGAGAAGGTCTAGCGTTAGTTAGGTTTTGCCTGAACTTCCACTTTAAAACAGTAGATCATCCACCTGTGCTCAAGTGCATGGTTACCTGCAACTGCCACAACAGCTGCCCAGAGACAAAGGGCTTGATCCCAAGGGATCTTGAGGCCATCAGCCCTTGCATCCTACCTCCCTCCTGAGACCTTTTAAGGTCTGTAGGAGGACCAAGCAGGCAGTGCTTTAAAAAAGCCTGAAATCAAAACTATGACAGGGCTGTCTGTCAATTTAAATAAACGGGAGGGGCTTTTGGAGTTTACTCAATCCCTGAGGCTAACTGGTAAGACAACTACTGTGCAGTAAAGGTTTTTAAGCGCACAATGGAGCTAGCAGTTCTGTTTCTACTCTGTTTTGTTAAGGAATGCTGGGACTTGTATTTCTATTTCTACTGTGTATTGCTATGAAACACTGGGACTTGCAGTTTAATTTCTGCTATGTTCAGCCATTGGACTCTGGTGTCACTGGTACTTGATATTCTTCAGGCACTGTGCAAGGGTCATCATTGTTTGGTCTAACACTTTGATTCTCTACTGGCATCAAGCTACATGTGCCCTCCTGCAGACCTCTTGTTTTGTAAACGACTGCACATTTGACCCTTGCTTGTTATTTTCTCCTCTTCACTCCTGTAATTTCTGCCACAAAATATACCAAATACCATTAAAGGCTTCACATGCCAGGTCTCTTGTACTTAGTCTCAATGTGCTCGATCTCTCTGCCGCCTTCATTAATCAGTCATTTACTTTTAAAGTGGTTGTAGTCCTCAGACATGAAATATGAACAAAGCGTGTCCCTCTCTAGTGTGTACTTATTTCAGTTAAGAGCACTAAGTGTCATTTCTGTCTGCTGCTTCGCTCCTCTGCTATCAGCATGAATCACTTCTGAGCAGATTGACAGCCTTAGTGCTGTTGCTGTGAGCTGTGTGGAGGGGAGTGTACTGTGAGCTGTGTGGAGCTGATCCTCCAATCAGCTATCAGAGCTCTCCTCACTGAGCTCTGCAAAGCATAACTTCAGCTCTCCTCCCCCTTTTTCCTGACTGCTTTAAAATTCAGCACTTTGAACAGATGTAGAGAAGAGAAGACTGTAGATAGACAGGTACAACTTAAGTAGGAGGCCAATTACTTCACTAGGTATATGGAAAGGTTCACAACCACTTTAAGCTTTGTGTACACTGTGCTCCTTTGGATGTATTTTCGCCCTACAAGGGAAAAGCATTAAAAAAAAAAAAAAAAAAAAAAAAAAAGAAGCTGTAAAAGCCACAGTTTTCACACACATTTCTAAGTGTTCAGCCTTAATGCATTCTATTGGCCAGGATGTTAATTTATAATTAACATATTACGTTATATAATGTGTATGTATTAACAGTATAACTAAAGGAAAAACTTTTTTTTAGTTTGGGATAGTCGAGAGGCATAAGAACATTTGTCAGTTTTTACTGCCGTCTGTGCCCCCGTTAAGGAGATTCACCCTTTCTATTTGTCTTTAGTTGTCTGTATTTTCCTATTTTATTGACTGTTCTCATTGAAAGTAAAAGATCCAAAGATTTGGGTTATCCCCAGAAAAGTAATAGTAGGGAAATCTTCCAATTTAGGCACTAGTTCTGATGACCTGCGGAACCCCCAGGGAATTCCCGTAATTTGCAGGCATTTCCTTGAACTTCCTGTTTGGCTAGGGGACAGGAAGTGAAAGGAAATCTCCGCAATAGGAAACAGATAACTAAAAACAATCCGACAGGGGTTATAACAAACATTCCTTGCTCTATCTAAAAAGAAAAAAAAAAACATTTGCCTATAGTTGTACTTTAAGCGCTACAATTATTGTTTCATATTCAGTAAGCTCTAACGAGCAGGGCCCTCTGATTCCTCCTGTATTGAATTGTATTGTAATCGTACTGTCTGTCCTAATATTGTAAAGCGCTGCGCAAACTGTCGGCGCTATATAAATCCTGTATAATAATAATAATAATAATAATAATAATAATTTACAGGGAATGTGTAGATCAACCCTTGTTGTTAGCACATTTATTTTAGTGCTGACTGGATGCATTTTTATTTAATTCTGGCAACTAGAATGCATTAACCAGCATAAATGTGCATTTTCTCTGCCCAAACATTCCTCTCTGAATGCAACAGTAATGTTTTTTTTCTGCCTCTAAAGGACTGTAATCACCTATGTGTACAAGAAAACACAGGCTAGCATGGAGGGGTGTTTAGAGGCAGAAGAAGAAAAACAATTCAACCACCTGTAAAACAGGCATTTTTGAACTGCAGTGTGCATGAGCCCTAAATCTGTTTCTATGACAGAAAGCCTAATGACTTTTTTGTTCCTGGACACTGCAGTTCATTATTTAAAATGACCATGCCCAGAGAGAACGACACTGGTAAATTAAGACAAACTAAGTGGAATCATGTTACTAGAATTAGTGATGCCCCGCATATTAAATCCTTCTTTTGATAGTTACCAGAAAAGACAATTTATGATTTAAATATACAACCCACAGAGCTGACTATTTTCAGCATTATTTTATACACAGACAATACATAGACATAGAGTGAGGCGGTGACACCAAGACATCTGCAGGCTATATAAAATATCCTGGGTGTGGAAGATAGAACCTGTAAGATGGACAGAAGGTGTGTAGACATCCATAGATATCCAGTTAGGCACATGTGATTTGGCTTATAATATTCTTGAGGTCTTGATTTTGTTAGTCGGTTTCATCATGTATAATGTTATGCAGGATGGGGCTAGTACTAAGAATGTTATAAAGAATTTACAACTGTAAAGCAACTTGTAAATATAAGTGTACATTTTGAGAAACTGTATTTAGTACTCTTATCTTTCTTAAATCTGTACTTTTTATTTTGCACTAAATATGTTTGTATATTTTTTTCACAGTAATGCTTTTATCACACACTAAATATACAGTACCTCACAAAAGTGAGTACACCCCTCACATTTTTGTAAATATTTTATTCCATCTTTTCATGTGACAACGCTGAAAGAAATTACACTTTGCTACAATGTAACGTAGTGAGTGTACAACTTGTATAACAGTGTAAATTTGCTGTCCCCTCAAAATAACACAATACACAGCCATTAATGTCTAAACCGCTGGCAACAAAAGTGAGTACACCCCTAAGTGAAAATGTCCAAATTTGGCCCAATTAGCCATTTTCCCTCCCTAGTGTCATGTGACTCCTTAGCGTTACAAGGTCTCAGGAGTGAATGGGGAGCAGGTGTGTTAAATTTGGATTATCTCTTTCACTCTTTCATACTGGTCACTGGAAGCTCAACATGGCACCTCATACAAAGAACTCGGAGGATCTGAAAAAAAGAATTTTTTGCTGTACATAAAGATGGCCTAGACTATAAGAAGATTGCCAAGACCCTGAAACTGAGCTGCAGCATGGTGGCCAAGACCATACAGTGGTTTAATAGGACATGTTCCACTCAGAACAACCTCACCATGGTCGGCACTGCATCAAATTGGTTTGCATTTCCATCGTCCCAGAAGGAAGCTTCTTCTAAAGATGATGCACAAGAAAGCCCGCAAACAGTTTGCTGAAGACAAGCAGACTAAGGACATGGATTACTGGAACCATGTCCTGTGGTCTAATGAGACCAAGATAAACTTATTTGGTTCAGATGGTGTCAAGTGTGTGTGGCAGCAGGTGAGGAGTACAAAGACAAGTGTGTCTTGCCTAAAGTCAAGCATGGTGGTGGGAGTGTCATGGTCTGGGGCTGCATGAGTGCTGCCAGCACTGGGGAGCTACAGTTCATTGAGGGAACCATGAATGACAACATGTACTGTGACATACTGAAGCAGAGCATGATCCCCTCCCCTAGGAGACTGGGCCGCAGGCAGTATTCCAACATAATGACCCCAATCACACCTCCAAGACGACCACTGTCTTGCTAAAGAAGCTGAGGGTAAAGGTGATGGACTGGCCAAGCATGTCTCCAGACCTAAACCCTATTGAGCATCTGTGGGGCATCCTCAAATGGAAGGTGGAGGGGCGCAAGGTCTCTAACATCCACCCACTCTGTGATGTCATGGAGGAGTGGAAGAGGACTCCACTGGCGACCTGTGAAGCCCTGGTGAGATCCATGCCCAAGAGGGTTAAGGCAGTGCTGGAAAAAAATGGTGGCCAAACAAAATATTGACACTTTAGGCCCAATTTGGATATTTTCACTTTGGGGTGTACTCACTTTTGTAGCCAGCGGTTTACACATTAATGGCTGTGTTGAGTTATTTTGAGGGGTCAGCACACTTACACTGTTATACAAGCTGTACACTCACTACTTTACATTGTAGCAAGGGTCAATTCTTCATTGTTGTCACATGAAAAGATATAATGAAATATTTACAAAAATGTGAGGGGTGTACTCTCTTTTGTGAGATACTGTATATGTATGTTTATTCTACACATAAGTGTTCATTGTCCTGTCACAAGTTGCTGAGCAATCCCAAACCACTTCAGTTGAATACACAAGTTCACTTCCAAGTAAACTCATACAACATAACTTAAAAGAGAAGTATGAATTTTCTTTTTTTTCAGATTCATACTTACCTTGGTGGATGCAGCATCGGTCCAACTCTGCATCTGTATCCCGCCATCTCTAATACTGAGAACCAAGCGATTGAACATCGTTGATCACTCGGTTCTTACAGCCCCCCCCCAAGCAAAGAGCTGCTGACTATCAGCATCTGGGATCACCCTAATTCCTGAAACTTCAGACCCCAGACCAGCCCCAATTCCAGCACCTTCCCACCTCAGATCAGCTCCATTTCCTGCACCTTTACACCTTAGATCACCCCGATTCCTGTACTTCACACCTCAGATCAGCCCAATTCCTAAATCTTCAGACCTCAGATCAGCCCCAATTACTGCACCCCCCCCCCCCCCCCCCGAGGCGCATCTAGTGAAAATGGCGCCTATGGCAAGCAATGAAACGGCACCCCTGTCAAAACATTTGAAACCCATCTTTCAGATTACCTTAACAACATAAACAGCTAACAAAACTACAAGTCAAGCTCTTTAATCTTTCAATTAACAAATTATGAATTGCCACTAGTATACAGAGGCTGTGGAGGAGAGGGGGGTACAGAGGTGGCTGTGGAGGGATACAGTCAGTGTCATTTGCAAAAGTGTCTCTGTATTTTATAATAAAATTGCAGCTGTATACCTCATTAAGAGTGCCGCTCTGCGCTCACATGACTTGCCGCCTCGCTCTTCTCCTCGTCTGACAAGTGCAGTGGGTGCGGGTGCAGCATGGCTCCCTCTCTCTGGTGACGCAGGTACAGCGTGGCTCCATCTCTCTGGTAATGAGGGTACAGCATGGCTCCCTCTCTCTGGTGGTGGTGCAGGTACAGTGTGGCTCTCTCTCTGGCTGGCTTCCCCCAGCACAGTTCTCTCTTTTTCCTTTTCTACTGCAGGCAGCACTCAATTTTCCTGGGTTCCAGGATCTTTTTCTCCACCCAGCAGAGTGCATGCCTGCTGTGGGCTGAAGCCTGCCTATGGACGACACTGGGGCTGCCAATCTTCCGGGATTACATCATGTCCCATGATTCATTGCTCCCCCAGCGCCTTCTGTTTGGCCTTCGCTGTGGCCAATGGGGAGAGAAATGCAGGCAGGAAGATGGGCGGCATCACAGCAAACCAGATGAGAGCCACTCTCTCTTCTCCTGCTCAGCCGAGAAGAGAAAAGGGAGGGGGTGAGCGGGAGAGATACACGAACAGCCCGTAGCTTGCCTCACTCCACTGCCGAGCTCTCGGGCAAACGGAGCAGGCGAAAATATCCCACCGCTGTCATCACTCACCGGTGTGGGGGGGGATCGAGGGCAACCGCTAGAACTGCTTCATAGTGTCATCCCTCTGGCGGGTGTCAACCAGGTGCGTTCGACCCCCCACCTCCATAGCGATGCCACTGCGTGCAGGTGGGTTTTTTTTTTTGTGCAGAGGGCAGCCCCCCCCCTCCCATGGAGCCCGTGGTACTTGCCATACCCTACATATGCCACTGCCCATATATATATATATATATATATATATATA
>BLSH010331581.1:415413-429552 GCA_018402905.1 Glandirana rugosa | reverse complement strand
CACCATTGTTTGGAGCACGAATCGTTTTATGAACTTTGGAGCACAAGTCACTCATTTGTCACTTTTACCACTCTATTATAAAGGACTATATTTGATTTTCCACTTGATATTAATTTTAATTTTATTTTTATTCACTATCTTGCTACAATTTATTTATCTTATCACAATATCACAGTCATTCAGATTTTATTGAATTTTGCATTTACTACTTTTTATCTCGGTATTATTATATATATTATATCCTTGTTTTATTATCATGAGTATGTATACACCTGTCTAGTATCGCCCAGGCAAAATCAGCAAGGTGCATTGTACACTTCGTTTTTTACCTATTTAACTACTAACAGTGAAATAGTGTGGCAATACATCCTAGAACCACTAGGGGCAAGGTTCTTTTACTTACACACTGGTATAGGCTGCGCAGTACCATCCTCATCCTTAGATAACCATATATATTGTCAGATATTAGGCACAGCAGCAACCTAGTCCTTTCTCCAGTGTGCGACCATAGTAGCGCGGGGATACATCCTCACATTGTTACAATCTCATACCATGCTACCACTTACGCAACAATGCCACTCTCAGTTGCACCCTGCACAAAGATTATCCAGCTTGCGGGACCACAATCTAGGTACCAGCAGCCTGAGAGCGATTGTCATTGGGTTGTTAATTAAGAAATTAACCCTTTAAGCTGCCACCACCATATTGCCAAGAAGCAGGAAACTCACAATCTTAGCAATAACTACTAAGATTTTAGAATAAATGTATGTCACAGACAGGTATATTCAGCGATTTATGCGACAGTAGCGCTCTTCTGTCTATATATGTTTATATCCTGGCTGTGCTGTTATGATATTAGAAGTTATGAAATATACTGGGATGATGGATTCTACTGATTTTACCCAAGTTATTTATGACCCAATGTCTGTTAACCCTCTCGGCAGTTTTAGGGGACCTGAGATGTGTATTGACAGATTGATAAGAAATGTCTGCCATGCAGCTAAGGGTTGTGGATTGTATGAACTGAAAGGAGGAGGGAGGAAAAGGTCACTGCGCTATGGCTTCTTGTGACAAAATCATATGGAAGACTTGTGACCTGAGCAAAATGGCTGCCACTCACACACAGCTATTTGTGTACCCAGTATGCAAGACCATTAGCGTTAGTGTCAGTGGGAGGAATAGTGCCCCATCATTAGTGTTCGTTGTGGATTGAATAGTGCCCCAAGGGCCAGATAAAGGCAAGCAAAGGGCCACATCCGGCCCCAGGGCCGCAGTTTGGAGATCACTGCACTAATGTATCGTGAGCTGTAGATATAGTATATTTTAGCAGGGGTTACCTGAGACTGGAAAGTTTTTTCAAGGGTTCCTTTCTGTTGAAAAGAGATAAGCTGATCCAGTCACTCAAAATATGTAAACAATTGAAGCTGTAACTGGAAGACCGCTATGGACTGCTGAATTCAACGTAATAATTTTATAGTTTGAAAGAAACTTGCCGCAATGCTTCCATGCATGTGACCACATTGTGCTGGATAAGCTCCAAGTAGCAATCACCATGGCTGCCACTGTAAAAGTGAGTACATGCATAAAATACAGGGAAAATTTTTGTTGCCCCTCCTACTTTATGATGAGCATGCCTGAGAAAACAATAGCACTGGAGCGACACCATCAATATGAATTTATACGGATTAGAAAGCAAAGGTATATGCCAAATGTAGAAGAGATTCTATGACCAGAATATCTGCAATTAACAGACATGTACAATAGTGTCATAAGATCAACATGCTCAGAAGTGCCAGGTTTTTCTTGGGGCTTCAGCAAAGTCAGAGCAGACATGATCAACCCCTTTCTAAAGATGCTAGTTATCTGGCTAGCATACTGATCCAACTGAGCGCAATAAGATTTGATTCACTGACCTGGAACAAATATGCATATCTATAAAAGTTAGACATTCTTTTTTACATGCTTGTTTCAGGCAAGTGACACAGAGTATTAAGGGCAAGAGTGTACACATGACAGCGAGGAACCTAGAATTTGAAGAATGAGTCATAATGAGTAAGAAGGATTAAAGTGGTTGTAAAGTCAGAAGGTTTTTTACCCTAATGTATTCTATGCATTAAGATAAAAAGCCTGCAGTGTGCAGCAGCCCACCTCAGACCCCCTAATACTTATCTGGGCCCCCACTCTATCCAGCGATGTGCATGAGTGTCTCGGCCATCCGGAACTCTCCCTCCTGATTGGCTGAGACACAGCAGCGGCGCCATTGGCTCCCGCTGCTGTCAAAGTCAGTTAGCCAATCAGGAGAAAGAGAAGGGGCGGGCCGAACCGCAGCTTCATGTCTGAATGGACACAGGGAGCTGTGGCTTGGCTTAGGTGCCCCCACAGCAAGCTGCTTGCTGTTTGGGCACTCGACAGGAGGGAGGGGCCAAAAAAGCCAAAGAGGGACTTGAAAAGAGGGGGCTGCTCTGTGCAAAAACCCTGCACAGAGCAGGTAAGTATAACATGTTTGTTTTTATTAAAGAAAAAATACTGAGACTTTACAATCACTTTAAGTGGCACCCAGGGTTCTCATCCATACACGTTGACAGGCTCTAGGATGGGTGTTTGGTCCTCTGGAATGGGTTCTGGAGCCCAGAGGCTTTGCAGAGAGTCCTTAATCCTAAATTCATGTTTTGCCAGCAACCAGCACACTGCAAGTGTGCACAGTCCTTTTAGGGCAGGTGTTGGCAACAATTCACAACTCCACCCAGAACAAAAGCGGTTTCTGCCCAAGGCTCTGGGTGGCAGGCAAGTGCAACTAAACGTGGATGTGTGCACAGAGAGTTTTGAGTTCTGCCTGGATGATAGCGATGAGAGCCTGAACAACAGGCTGTAGAATAAAAGCGAGGAGGCTGAAGTATTTGCTTCTGACAGAGAGATGCCGCACAACTCCTAGTGGGTAACCCTTTTGTGTTTCTGTGAACTATTTTTTAAACAAAAGTAGACAAAACAGCCCTGAAAAGAAAATTTTACTGATCAGACTGCGTCCTTGAAATCAATACATTTGAGCCAATTTCCCACAACACATGATAAAAAAAATATAAAAAAAAAATTGAATAACAACTTACCTTTAACACTCTCCAGCTCCTTCCTGTAAGAAAACAAATACATATTTGAACAAATTTCAAAACTAGGTACTGATAATTATGCCTGCCTAAAAAACACTGTTGTCATTGTAAACCTGGGGTAAGTCCCAATTCAATGAGTTTAAATATAATACCGATGAACACAGTTAGCAAGCTGAACAAATATAGTACAAAGTACAGGTTGAAGACAGAGAAGGAACACATGCTAAATACATAGTGTTACCCCTTTAAAAACTAGCTGGCAGATTTCACTTGCAAAACAAAGACATGACAAAGAGCATTGCAAACTGGAATTATCTCACTTCCTGCCTCTCTGGAGCCTTATTGTAGCTGTTCTAATCCCGTCCACAAAGCTCAAAGTGTTCTATTCTTAAAACAGAAACATTGAGTCTCATTTTATATTAATTTAACAGCCTCAATTCTGCCTCTTTTAGGTCTGGATTAAATGAATAGGTAAAAAGCTATTGTGAGGGTACAATATTTTGAGCATAGTTCTATAATTGGATTTTATTGCTGTGAAAGCGGTCATTAGTGGAAACAGCAGAAGTTACAAATTCTTTATCTGTGGTTGGCTGTTTAAACGTTCATCAAGCTGAATTGAAGTGAATGCAGACTGAACGCACACTAGCAGGTTTATGGAATAAAATCGTGCCAGGTGAGACATTCAGTACCCATAGTTAAAACATCTATATTGTTGGTTCACAGGATAAAGCTCTGATTATTTATCATACATGCATATATGGCAGCTCATTGTAACAAGGACACTGTGCATAAGGTTTTTCAACACAAGAATAGAGGCATTGAAAGAAGATTGAGGTACATGGCCTTTGAGAGACACAGTGCACGCCTTGAGAAGAATATATATATCATTGGATGCATATTTTACCAGCACTGCATATTTACACTTTACCTGCACACTCTCAGAAATAAGGAGCATAGAAATAGCTATCATTTACATGTATTTTTTTTTATTAAATGGATGATTAGGAAGTTGCAAGCCTCTTTAGGGATATGGACATGTATCCATTGTTCATTATGACAGTACATGAAATTAGTATTAAATTAAATTACTTATAAAAAACACTTCGCATTGAGCAATCAATAGTAGATTTTAAATGTTTTTTCTATGTGTGGTGTAATATTTAATAAGAGGTGTATATTTAGGATATAAACAGACATGAGCCCACTATGTATAGATTGTAAAAATTAAAGTTGAACTCCAGGAATTCAGCCAATGTGCTAGATTACTAGGGATTAAGTCCAACGAGGTACATGCCACCTTGTGGACTTATCTCTTTAACCACTTGCCAACCGCGTAATATACATTCAGTGCAGCAAAGTGGCTCTATTACACAAAATTACATGTACATTATTTTGCGCAATAGCCTCTAGGGGGGCGCGCGCAACCGAACACCCGATCGCAAGCTGATTAGACAGAGGGGGTGCCAATCAGCGGGTCTGGCTGACCCGATGTCTGCCATGCACGCGCGATCCTTCCAGAGAGGCAGAATGGCAGTCTGCCTATGTAAATAAGGCAGATTGCCGTTCTGAGAGAGGAAAAGATGGAGATCTTGTATTTCTGCTAAACAGGAACACAGATCTCTGTCTACCCCCAGTCAGAGCATCCCCCACAGTTAGCAAGCACTCCCAGGTAATCCATTTAACCCTTTGATTGCCCCTGATGTTAACCCCCTTCCCTGCCAGTGTCATTAGTACAGTGACAGTGCACAGTAGACAGTTTCATAGTAAATCTAAATTGGTCTTAAGGCATAGAAGGTCAACATCCCCCATTGTTCAAACATATGAGTCTCAAGGCAATAAAAGGGGGAGGAAATTTAAAGTAAAAAGAAAAAATGTGGAGAGGGGAGAAAGAAGAAGAGAACTGAAAGTGAATTCCAAATAATAAGAGAAAAGTTGCTCTGGCCAACTCAAAGCCCTACTCCAATAGACCACCCCATCAGATGGGTGATTGTAAATATATGATACAGGGATTCCGTGTTTTATCAAATTCAGCTTGTCTAAGTTTTTATGTAACATTATCCAGGACAGCCTATGTTTAGCTGTTGCAATGTCCACCCCAGGAGATATACAAGCTTTCGCAATGGACATACAGTTGTATGCAAAAGTTTAGGAACCCCTGACAATTTCCATGATTGTCATTTATAAATATTTGGGTGTTTGGATCAGCAATTTCATTTTGATCTATCAAGTAACTGAAGGACACAGTAATATTTCAGTAGTGAAACAAGGTTTATTGGATTAACAGAAAATGCGCAATATGCATCAAAATGAAATTAGACAGGTGCATTAATTTGGGCACCCCAACAGAAAAATCACATCAATATTTAGTAGAGCCTCCTTTAGCAGAAATAACAGCCTCTAGACGCTTCCTATAGCCTGTATTGAGTGTCTGGATTCTAGATGAATGTATTTTGGACCATTCCTCCTTACAAAACATCTCCAGTTCAGTTAGGTTTGATGGTTGCCAAGCATGGACAGCCCGCTTCAAATCACCCCACAGATGTTAAATGATATTCAGGTCTGGGGATTGGGATGGCCATTCCAGAACATTGTATTTGTTCCTCTGCATAAATGCCCGAGTAGATTTTGAGCAGTGTTTTGGGTCGTTGTCTAGTTTAAATATCCAGCCCCGGCGTAACTTCAACTTTGTGACTGATTCCTCAACATTATTCTCAAGAATCTGCTGATATTGAGTGGAATCCATGCGACCCTCAACTTTAACCAGATTCCCAGTACCGGCACTGGCCCCACAGCCCCACAGCATGATGGCACCTCCAACAAATTTTACTGTGGGTAGCAAGTGTTTTTCTTGGAACGCTGTGTTCTTTTGCCGCCATGCATAACGCCTCTTGTTATGACCAAAATGAAGCTGGCTTGTCCAAATGTGCGTTTGCATACCTCAAGCGACTCAGTTTGTGGCGTGTGTGCAGGAAAAGCTTCTTTGACATCACTCTCCCATACAGCTTCTCCCTGTGCAAAGTGCGCTGAATTGTTGAACGATGCAGTGACACCATCTGCAGCAAGTTGATGTTGTAGGTCTTTGGAGGTGGTCTCTGGGCTGTTTTTGACCGTTCTCACCATCCTTTGCCTCTCCAATATTTTATGTGGCCTGCCACTTCTGGCCTTAACAAGAACTGTGCCTGTGGTCTTCCATTTCCTCACTATGTTCCTCACAGTGGAAACTGACAGCTTATATCTCTGCGATAACTTTTTGTAGCCTTCCCCTAAACCATAATGTAGAACAATCTTTGTTTTCAGGTCATTTGAGAGTTGTTTTGAGACCCCCATGTTGCCACTCTTCAGAGGAGAGTCAAAGAGAACAACAACTTGCAATTGGCCACCTTAAATACCTTTTCTCATGATTGGATGCACCTGTCTATGAATTCAAGGCTTAATGAGCTCATCAAACCAATTGCGTGTTCCAATTAATCAGTGCTAAGTAGTTACAGGTATTCAAATCAACAAAATGACAAGGGTGCCCAAATTTATGCACCTGTCTAATTTCGTTTTGATGCATATTGCACGTTTTCTGTTAATCCAATAAACCTAATTTCACTACTGAAATATTACTGTGCCCTTCATTTATTTGGTAGATCAAAATGAAATTGCTGATCCAAACACTCAAATATTTATAAATCACAATCATGGAAATTGTCAGGGGTTCCTAAACTTTTGCATACAACTGTATTTGCAGATAGCTAGTAGTATGTAGAAGATAAGAGATTGGGTATGTCTAGGGATGTCATCTGCCAAGTCATTGAGGAGCGCCGTTTTGGCATTTTTGGTAGGGTAACAGAGGTCACAGAATAAATCAGATTGAATACTCTGATCCAAAAGTGCTTGAATTTTTGAGCAGGTCCACCAAATATTTTCTAACCAATTTTTTTGTGTTGAATGTCTCACAATTAATGTTGCAGCTTCAGTTTATGATTTGTTTGATTATAACACAAGCGCAGTATTGCTTACACAATTTTACACCAAACAGCGTACTGTCCGCATCCTCTGAAAAACAGAGAAGCAGCATTAGGGTAAAATTTAGCGAGTCCTGTACCAGCGAGATAGGACCTTGTAGTTCGCCTCAGCCAGAGCTGTATTGAGCATCTCTTTGTGCACCACGGAAGACCAGTCCTTCACTGTCTGTTTCCAGGTCCCAATCCCAGGCCACTTGATAGGGTAACTGTCACCGGCTCAGAAAGAAAAAAAAAGTTACATTGCTGATATAACCTCCTCTTGAGCCAGAATATCGAATACACTTGTCCTCAAAGAGCATCCACAATGAAATATTGTCTGTGTGGCTTAAGAGAATTTAAAAAAATGTATTTGACAAAGGTGAAAAGTTTCCATCAAGGACATCTCAAGAGTTTGGAGAAAACATGCTGTCGGTTTTATACCCTTACGGTCAATAAAATGTCCTATTCTATAAAGTCCCATGTTAAGCCACAAAGAGAAATGAGGAGATTGGCCTGGGGGAACATTGAATTGTTGAAGAGAGGGGCCACTGGAGTATGGGAAGATCGAAGCACATGTGTTTTACAGATAGAGTGCCAGAGGTGGAGGAAATGAGACAAAGTCAGGCATAGGATCACTCTGCAGTCCTTGGCGGGGATCCACAAAAGCAGATCCATGGGGAAAGCAAAACTTGCTTGAGTTTCTAGCTTGACCCAATTAGGTCTATAGCTAGTGGAGAAGATTTGTGTTAATTGGACTAAATATGCTGCCTTGTAATATCTCTGAAATTTTGGGATTCCTAGACCAGTGGTTCTCAACCCTGTCCTCAAGTACCCCCAATAGGCCATGTTTTGGGAATTTCTCTTAGATAAAATAGCTGTCCAAAATACCAAGCCATTGACTGATTTAAAGCATCTGTGCAAGATAAAGGAAAACCTGCAAACATGGTCTGTTGGGGGTACTTGAGGACAGAGAACCATTGCCCTAGACCATCTACCGATTTTGTAGCATACGCAATTTCACAAGCCAGTCAACAGCCCCTCCAACCACAGTTGGAGATGTTGGCTATTCTGCCCATCCAAGAAAGAGAATACAGAGACCACATCCGCAAGTCCCCCTTCAGGGAATTGTAAAGGGGTATGTAATTAGCTTGAAGCATCATAGATATGTCTGAAGTGAGTTTAATACCAAAGTATGGAAGAGAACCTGTACACCACTTGAAATAGAAAGATAGCTTCTGAGACACCCAAACATCATCAGGGAGATTCATGTTAAGTGCCTCTGATTTATCTGGACTTACTTTGGAAGCCAGAGATGTCTATAAACTCAGATAGGAGTTTAAGGAGTTTCGGCAAGGTCATCCATAAAGTATATTTATGCTCCATTTGTGCGCTCTGAATACCTTGAATGTCTGGGGTGGATCTGAGCGCTATCGCCAAAGTCTCAATCGCAATCACGAATAGTAATGGTGACAGGAGGCAACCCTGCCTAGTGCCTGTCTGTATGTGGATTAGGTCAGATTTGTAGCGGTGTATAGCAATATAGGCGGTGGGGTTGGAATACGAGGCTTGGAAGAGGGTCAGAAATTTAGGACCAAAGTTCCATTCTGAAGGGAGTGGAAGAGAAAGGGCCAAGACAGGAAGTTAAAGGCTTTCTGGGGATCCAAGATCAAAGCATCCCTTCACCATATGCATTTTTGATGAGTTTTCTTGCACTTCTTAACCTATTCATTTTAAATTGGTTCACACCAGCACACTGAATAAAAGTGAAAAAAGAACACATGCTTGATGCAATTTCAGGCCGCCAACCTGTATTTTGCAATGCTAGTCAATTGAAAAGGATCCTTGACATTGTGGATGAAAACAGGTCTAAAATATATATACACCTGGGGTGAATATAGCTTTACCCAGCTGAAGGAGTAATTTGATATGCAAGGTTAAAATATATATTTTTTTCTATGCAAAGTCCACTTTAAGAAGCAGCATGTACGCAAATAGTACTGAACAAATGTTACTTGGACACTTTTGCTGCTTTCTACAGCCATGCTACTGTTTGGCATTAGAGGCTTCTTCTTAAAATACAGATATGCTAGAAATAGTCTTCATTGAGGTTTTAGGGTTTTGGAGGCTGCACATCCATTGCTGGTTATACTTTGTGGTTATAAAAAAAAAACACACCACATTTACAGAAATGGTAAGACTTCCTGTAAGATGCTTTAGTATTCTAAACCACATTCTTTTTTAATAAAAATGCAAAGGCTATATCAAATACCTTGCAAATCTATACCAGATAAGCAATTAAAAATATGTAAAGTATGGCCAAAAATGTGATGAATTAGGCCTAATAAACGTGCGTATGCAAAAAAATAAGCAAAATGTTGGGCCCAACGTTAGGGAACAAATCTGCGTTTTTTTTCAGCGTTTTGCATCGGCGTCAATAGGAGTTTAAAAAAAAAAAACAAAAAACCGGTCTTCTGCTATTTTTTAACCTAAAAACGCTGGTTAACGTCGGCACGGCGTTAGTGAGCGTTTTGCCGGCTTAGGGTCAAAAATGCCAAAACGCTACAGCCTCAGAACACGCTGGTCCTGCGTTCTATTTACAGCTCACCAACACCGATGCCCTCTACAGCTCAAAAACTGTGTTTCTAAGGGGCCATTGAACAACATGGAGAGCTGCAAAAAACGCCAAAAAACGTGGCGTCAAAAAACGCCCATGTGTATGAGGCCTTATGGTTGTTTAATATTAACAAACTGCCTTGCATTTGCAGGTTCATGCTGAAAAACTAAATAAACTGCTTGTGACGTACTAACTGATAAAACAGCCAACAGCTGGGATATGTTATATTAAAGTGGTTGTCAACTCGTGACAACCACTTTAACCTACAGGTAAGCCTATGATAAGGCTTACCTGTAGGTGCCCTGCATATCTCCCAAACCTGCACGGTTCAGGAGATATGCAGTGTACAAGATGTGCCGACGTCATATCGGCACATGTGCAGTGAAGAAACGGCCTCCTCTCTGTCACTAGCCGGAGTCATGGCCCTGGAAGGAAGAGGGGCTGAAGATGGACGCTGCCTGCACAGGGGACATTGCTGGACGTCGCAGGCTTCGTTTGCAGGTAAGTGACACATAATGGGCTACTATGCGATGCATAGTAGCCCATTAGGTTTATACTTTGCAGGGGGAAATAGAGGAAGTAAACCCCATCAGGGTTTACTTCCTCTTTAACACTACTATAGCACCATGATTAATCCACAGAGTTACAGTGAGGAAAATAATTATTTGTTCCCCTGCAGATTTTGGGAGTTTGCCCACTTACAAAGAAATGAAGGGTCTATATTTTTTTTCATAGGTGTATTTTAAATGATAGAGACAGAATATCAACCAAATATCCAGAAAAAACACATGATACAAAATATTGCAGTTCAGTGAGCAAAAAAAATATTTGATCCCCAAGCAAAACATGACTGGTGGAGAAACCCTTGTTGGCAAGACATTTCTTGTAGCTGGTTACCAGATTTGCACACATCTGAGGAGGGATTTTGGCCCGCTCTTCTTTATAGAGCTTCTCTAAAGCCTTAAGGTTTCTTGGCGGACCCTTGGCAACTCGAAGTTTCAGCTCCCACCATAAATTTTCTATAGGTTTCTATTAAGGTCTGGAGACTGGCTAGGCTACTCCATGACCTTAATGTGCTTTTTCTTGAGCCCCTCCTTTGTTGCCGTGGCAGTATGTTTTGGGTAATTGTTATGCTGGAAGACTCATCTACAACCCATCTTCAGCGAGGGAAGGAAGAAGGTTCCCAAAATTTTACCGTACATGGCCCCGTCCATTGTCCCCTCAATGCAGAAAAGTCGGCCTGTATCTTTAGCAGAGAAACAGCCCAAAAGCATAATGTTTCCACCTCTATGCTTGACTGTGGGGATGGTGAGTCAAGTTAATGCCAAAGAGCTAAATTTTGGTCTTATCTGACCACAGCACTTTCTCCCAATCCTTCTCTGAATCATTTATTCATTGGCAAGCTTCAGACGGGCCCTGTACATGTGCCTTCTTGAGGAGGGGGACCTTGCGGGCACTGCAGGATTTCAATCAATGGCAGCATATTGCATAATCAATGGTTGGTTTGGTGACTGTGGTCCCAACTGCCTTGAGATCATTCACAAGCTCCTCCTATGTAGTTCTGGGCTGATCCCTCACTTTTCTCATGATCATCCTTACCCCCATGAGGTGAAATCCTGCATGTAGTTCCAGACCGAGAGCATTCGCGAATAATCGCTCCAACGGTTGTCTCCTTCTTACCTAGCTTCTGACCGATGGTCTTGTAGCCCCCCATTCCAGCCTTGTGCGGGTCTACAATATTGTCCCTGGCTTCCTTTGACAGCGCTTTGGTCTTGCCCATGGAAGAAAGAAATTCTGTGGACAGGTGTCTTTCATTCACATATTGTCATTAGGAGTACCGTTTTAAAATTGACAGGATTAAAGTGGTAGTAAACCCATCCATTTAACAGTTTAAAAACCAGTTACATTTCCGGCACGTGCCGGAAATGTAACAGTCCCATTGGTTGTGCTCTAAACCAAACTGTCAAACCATCCAATGGCTGGTGTCATAGCTGATCACATGTGCAGCATCATGGCAGTTGTAGATCAAACCGAGGCCAAGATGGCAGCTTCCTTGGCTGAAAATGATAGGAGGGAGGGTTTACTACCACTTTAACCTGTGTACCACATGAGCACATACTGTAGCCAGTCTGTGTGAGACAGAATTAATGTTTGTTGGTAGGGGATCAAATACTTATTTTGCTCACTGAACTGAAACTCAATTTATAACATTTGTAGCATGTGTTTTTTCTGGACTTTTGGTTGATATTCTGTCTCTACCATTTAACTACTTCAGCCCCGGAAGGATTTCACACTTTAGGACCAGAGCGCTTTTTGCGGTTCGGCACTGCGTCGCTTTAACTGACAATTGCGCGGTTGTGCGACGTTGTACCCAAACGGAATTTGCGTCCTTTTTTCCCCACAAATAGAGCTTTCTTTTGGTGGTATTTGATCACCTCTGCGTCATTTCTGATCGCCGCTATAAACAAAAGAGCAATAATTTTGCAAAAGAACCCAAATTTCTGACTTTTTACTAAAATACAAATCCAAAAAAATATATATAAAAAAATTTTTTTTCCATCGGTTTTGGCCGATTTATATTCGCTCATATTTTTGGTACAAAAAAAAAAAAAAATCGCAATCGGTGTTTATTGATTGGTTTGCGCAAAAGTTGCCGCCTTTACGGATGAGAATTAATTTCTGGGGTTTCTATTTTTTAATTTTTTTTTACTAGTAATGGCGGCGATCTGCGATTTTTAGCGGTACTGCGATATTGCAGCAGACATGTTGGACAATTTTGACACTTTTTTGGGACATTTGCATTTATACAGCGATCAGTGCTATAAAAATGCACTGGTTACTGTGTAAATGCCATTGGCAGTGAAGGGGTTAACCTGCAGGGGGCGCTCTAAGGGTCAACTGTGTTCCCTGGGCGTGTTCTAACTGTATGTGGGCTGGCCTGGCTGGGGGAAGGAGGTGATCACGGCTTCCATATACAGGAAGCCTGTGATCACCACCCTTCCCCCTCTAACAGAATGGAAATCCGTGTTTACTTAAACGGACCTCCGTTCTTTCACTGCGGGGGGCATCGCAGGTAGCCGGCGGCGATCGAGTCCGCCCTACCCGCTTCGCTGCCCCCCCCCGAACACAGTAAGCGCACGAGCGACGCGCGCTCACAGTGAGATATCGCAGCCGCCGTCATGTGACGGCGGTTTGAGATATCGAGCCACTTTGTCGCCATCAGACGCCGGTTGGCAAGTGGTTAAAATACACATATGATAAAAAAAATATAGACCATTCATTTCTTTGTAAGTGGGCAAACTTACAAAGACTGCAGGGGATCAAATAATTATTTTCCCCACTGTATGTCTGGTGCCATTAAGCTAAACCTGCTTACCTTGCTTCATTTACAGAGGAACATCTGGGACAGTGTGAATGTAAGACTTTATTTGGTAAGAAACACTCTTTATGCCAAGTTCCAAATAGGAGCTTTAGGGCTCATTTACACGTGCTGCGACTTTAACACACATTAAAGCGCTTACTGCGTTAACATGCTTTTTAATGCTTATGTGATGCTTTTTTTTGAAACTTTAATGAAGCTTGGCAAATGCCCTGTGCGTGTGTGTTGATTTTTGATTTGTTTTAAAAGAGCCCAGTAGCACCCCACTCAGCAAATCCCCAGCTCATTATTACCCCTGTTCAACAGATCCCCAGCTCATTTGAACCCTCATTCAGCAGATACCCAGCTTATTAGTACTCTTGTTCAGCAGATCTCCAGCCTTATCTTTATGTATCACCAATTAAGGAGACTGCACGATAGGGCAGCAAATTCCGACACTCGTCTGGCAGAAGTGATGGCAACCAAAAAGGCCACCTTCTGCGACAGAAGTTGTAAGGGGATCTCCCTGATCCTTTCATAAGGTGGTTTTTGAAGAACAGAAAAACACCAGATTCAGAACCCATGGGGCCATCGGGGATCTCACCCTAGGCGCCACATGTCACACACCTTGTACAAAGATACGAATCAGAGAGTGTGAAGCCAAAGGTCTCTGAAAAAGTATGGCTAAGGCCGAGATCTGGCCCTTAAGAGTACTCAAAGCCAACTGCTTAATCAGACCCTGCTGAAGAAAAGTCAGCACCCTGGAGACTACAAACGCGCGAGGGTTGTAGCCCTCCGCCTCGCACCAGGCAATATAAGCCTTCCAGGTACGGTGATAAATCTTGCGAGAGGTGCACTTGCGAGCTTTCAACAAGGTGGGGATCACGGAGTCGGCCACTCCTCTATCCCTCAGCACCTGGAACTCAATAGCCAAGCCGTCAAAGCCAGCGAGGGTAAAACAGGGTGCAAGATGGGTCCTTGAGACAGGAGGTCGTCTCGCATCGGAAGCCGCCAGGGGGCGTCTGCCACCCTTTGCACCACGTCGGCGTACCAAGTGCGCCGAGGCCAATCCGG
>BLSH010331581.1:400722-412817 GCA_018402905.1 Glandirana rugosa | reverse complement strand
ACTTGCTGTTTTTGCTGCCTGATAGCGCCAATCGTTCAGAAGAACTGCCTCTGTCAGCCGCCGTTTTCAGAGAGAAGAAGAAGCTGCAGCCACGTGTAGAATGCAGAGCATACAGTGAAGATGGCCGCCAGGAAGCACTAGAGGGTGAGCACACCTCTCAGGCAACTTGCAGTACCGATTATGGCCGCTCCGAGCGCTAGAGGGAAAGCCCCATAGACTGAAAGCGTCCGCGGCTACGGCAAAATGGCGGCGGTCCGCCGCAAAATGGCGGCCGAAGACCGCATGGCGATGCTGGACGAGAAGGCTGAACGAAGGTACAGCGCTGGGCAGGGGGCAAGATGAGAGGCTGATTCCCACCCGGTGGCTACCCTGGACAGCTACAGGAGCAGAGAAAAAATTGCATTCGCGGACGTCGGGCCCTCTCACTCCCCATGTGGGGAGGGAGGCAGGGCGCTCACTTACCAGTCCGACGCCACGGTAGCCACCTGGATGCAGACTTTCCACCCTTGGCGGGGGGTCGCTGCAGGCCCAGGGTCACCCTGCCGAACGAATCGGGAAGGGGGACCAATATGGGGAATCTCGCCCCGGGCCACCCGCACGGAACGGGTAAGATGCGGCGGGTCCCTGTGTTGGGGCCGGCTTCGCATCATGTTGGCCAGGTCGGGGAAAGAACAGAGCACGAAGACTCTCGATGCCCCGACCGGCTTCTTGATAGCAGATCATCTTGATTGCAGAAAAAAGAAAATAAAAAAGAAAAATGGGTCACAATAGGACCGCAGTTCCCATAGGGAAGCCAGGTCAACTCCTTGTGAACTAGGCATTGAAACTGGAGAGCTCCTCTGCGAGGGGGGGTTTTAATGTAGGAAAAGAGGACGGCCCCCAGGGGAGGGGCCAGCTGATTTCTTTTCCCTGCCTAGTTAACTCCTGGTAGGACGAACATAAAACCCCACAAAGTCATGAAGAGCTGCGTCTGTCAGTGAACGTAGGAGAAAAGTCATTTTTTTTTTTCATAAATTTGGGCCAAAACCTGTACTGCTACCCATCTTTGGTAAAAAATAACCCAAATAAGTGTATATTATTTGGTCTGTGTGAAAGTTATAGAGTCTACAAGCTATGGTGCCAAATCATTGAAAATTGATCACACCTGATGCATCTCATTTCTTGAGGCCCTGAAATGTCAGGAATGTACAAATCCCCCCCCAAATTACCCCCTTTTGAAAAGTATACATTCCAAGGTATTTAGAAAGAGGCATGGAGAGTTTTTTGAAGTTATACTTTTTTCCCACAATTCTTTGGAAAATTAAGAAATTATTATTCTTTTTTTTTTTTTGCACAAAATTGTCATAACAAGTTATTTCTCACACATAGCATATGCATACTTCCAATTACACCCCAAAATACATTCTGCAACTCGCGAGACTTTTTCACAGCCTGGCCACATAGAGAGGTCCAATATGCAGGGAGCACAGTCATGCATTCTAGGAGCAGAATTTTCACATCTAATTTCCTAACGACCTATTACACTTCTGAAGGCCCTACCCCATTTTGGAAAGCACACACCCCAACATATAATCTATGAGGCATTATGAGTCTTTTGAATGGTTCGTTTGTTTACACAAAAAGGTGGAAAGAAAGTGAAAACGCTTTTATTTTTACACAAAGTGGTCAATTTATAAGATATTTCTAACACATAGCATGTACATATCAAAAATTACCCCCCAAAAATAGGATTTTTTGACTTACCGTAAAATCCTTTTCTCTGAGTTCATTGACAGATGCAGCCCCTTATTCATGACACGTGGGGTTTATGCACCTTTTACCAGGAGTAGGCTAGGCAGAACGAAAGTTCAGAAAAGCAAGGATGGCCCCTCCCAGTCCTCACTCAGTGTATAACCCCTCCGCCCTGCAAAGCACACCAGTTCGTGACAAGCAGTACAAACAACCACAGAGGGGTGGGTGCTGCGTCTGTCAATGAACTCAGAGAAAAGGATTTTACGGTAAGTCAAAAAATCCTATTTTCTTTTACGTTCATTGACAGACGCAGCCTCTTATTCAGGACACGTGGGGACGTTCCAAAGCAGTGTCAAACAAAGAGGGGTGGGTAAACAATAGCAACTGTAGCCAATAGAATTTTCCTGGAGGCACCAGTCGCGCCTACACCGCCGCCTGCAAGACTTTGCGACCAAAAGCAGCATCCGCAGATTCGGACACATCAAATTTGTAAAACTTAACAAACGTGTGCACGGAGGCCCAAGTAGCTGCCTTGCACACCTGAGACACCGACGATTGGTGTCGAAAGGCCCAGGAAGTACTAATTGCCCTGGTGGAATGAGCCGTGACCGGGAAAGGGGGCTCTTGCCCCCAAACAGCATACGCATGGGTCAGAGTCTGTCTGATCCAACGGGATACAGTAGCCGACGAGGCCGCCAAACCTTTGCGCGGTCCTTCCGTCAGCACAAAAAGCGCAGCCGACCTCCGAAAAGGAGCTGTAGCTGACAAATACACCCGGAGGGCCCTCACTACGTCCAGGGAGTGCAAGGCAATCTCCTTAGGATGTGACGGGCACAAGGGAGGGAGGACAATGTCCTCATTAATGTGAAAAGAGGAAACCACCTTTGGTAGAAACAAAGGGGAAGGGCGCAGCACCGCCTTATCCTTATGTAGGACCAAGTAGGGCGACCTACACGACAAAGCCGCCAATTCAGACACCCGCCTAGCAGATGTAATGGCCACCAAAAAGGCCGCCTTTTGTGACATGATCTTCTCATAGGGCAGTTTCTGCAGTACAGAAAGCACTAAGTTCAAATCCCCCGGTGCCAAAGGCGACCGTACCTGAGGCGCCACATGCCGTACACCTTGTACAAATGTACGAATCAAAGAATGAGTCGCTAATGGACGCTGAAACAGAAATCGCCAGAGCAGAAATCTGACCTTTGAGTGTTCTCAATGCCAATTTGTGATCCAGGCCTTGCTGGAGAAAAGCCAGCACCCGAGTTACCGAGAAAGAACGGGGGGGGGGGGGGGGTTACCCCCCGCCTCGCACCAGGCAATACAAGCCTTCCAGGTGCGATGATAAATCTTGCGCGAAGTGCACTTGCGCGCCTTACGCATGGTGGGGATCACTGACTCAGAGACCCCCCTATCCCTCAGCACCTGGGACTCAATAGCCAGGCAGTCAAAGCCAGTGAGGGTAAAGCAGGGTGCAGGATGGGTCCCTGCGACAGCAGATCTTCACGAAGCGGGAGCCGCCAGGGAACATCTGTTACCATCCGCACCACGTCGGCGTACCAAGGACGCCGAGGCCAAGCCGTAGCCACCAGGATTGTCGGGATTCCCTCCACTTCTATCCTGCGCAACAGCCACGGTAAAAGTTTGAGAGGGGGAAAGGCATACATAAGCCGATACCGAGACCATGGGGCCACCAGGGCATCCGTGGCCACCGCCAGTGGATCTCTCGTCCTGCACACAAAGGTCTGCACCTTGTGATTGAATCTGGATGCCAGTAGGTCCACATCTGGCATGTCCCACTTTCGGCAAATCTGGCAGAACACCTCTGGGTGCAGGGACCATTCTCCCTGGTCCAGTGTCTGGCGACTGAGAAAGTCCGCCTGCCAATTTTCTACACCCGGAATGTAGATGGCGGAGATTGCTGGCACGTGAAGTTCTGCCCACCTCAGAATGTGGGTCGCTTCCGCAGCCGAGCTTCTTGTCCCGCCTTGATGGTTCACGTACGCCACCGCCGTGGTGTTGTTCGACTGAACCCAAACCGGGAGGCCACGCAGCCTCCCCGACCAGTGGGAGAGGCAAAGTCTGATCGCCCATAGCTCCAGCACATTGATCGGAAGGCGAGATTCCTGCGCCGACCAACGGCCCTGGGCAGATAATTGCCCCAGGACTCCCTCCCAGCCCGATAGGCTGGCATCCGTCGTGACTATTGACCATTCCAGGGGAAGAAACTACTTCCTCAAGGTCAGCGTCGAGGCCCGAAGCCACGAGGTCAACGACCCCCTGGTCTGATGATCCAACCTGATCAGCCGATCCAGGGACAAGGAAGACTTGTCCCACTGCAGCAGGATAGCCTGCTGCAGGAGTCGGGTGTGACTCTGGGCATACGGAATTGCCTCGAAGGCCGAGACCATGAGCCCCAACACCCGCATGCAGAAACGTAAGGAGGACCACCGTCGTGACAGCAGAGTTTGCACCGCTGCTTGCAGCGTCAGCAACTTGGCTGGAGGTAGGAATACCTTCGCCTGCTCTGTGTCAAATATCAGACCCAGATATTCTAGGCGACAGGACGGGGTCAGTGTCGACTTCTGTAGGTTGATCAACCAGCCGAAGTCCCGCAGGGAGGTCAGGATGATAGCGACATTGTCCTCCAGACCTGGAGCCAACTCTGCTCGCAGGAGCAGATCGTCTAGGTATGCTACCACAGCAATGCCTCTCTATCTCAGCAGAGCCAGCACCGGAGCCAACAGCTTGGTGAATACCCATGGGGCAGAGGCCAGACCGGAGGGGAGTGCCACAAACTGGTAATGGAGATCCCTTACCGCAAAGCGCAGGAAGCGCTGATGCCGCACACAAATGGGAACGTGAAGATACGCATCCCTGATGTCCAGGGGTGCCAGAAAGTCCCCCTGGTGTAGGGCGACCACGACGGAGCGGACTGATTACATCCTGAATTTTCACGCCCTCACAAAGTGATTGAGCGCCTTCAGGTCCAGAACCGGTCTGACTCCATCCTTCTTCGGCACCACAAAGATTCGAGTAGAACCCACAGGGGGGGACTGGCACAATTACCCCCTGCTCGGACAGTGTCTGGATGGCTCCTAGCAGAGCCTGCCGACGCCCCGGAGGAAGACCCAAATTTGATGGAAAGAACCTGTCTGGGGGGAGAGTACGAAACTCTATCTTGTACCCGGAGGACGCCACCTCTTGCACCCACTGGTCAGAGATGCGAGCGGTCCACGAACCCCAGAAGCCGGCCCCCCACCCGAGAGTCGGGCGGGGGCAACCCATCATGCAGAGGAGGACTTTTCCTCTGTCTTCTCGGACTTGCGCTGCCAGGGCCGCTTACTGGTCCCCGTGGCAGCCTTGCCGGGACCGGAGCCCTTGCCTGCAGAACTGGGCGCACGAAAAAAAAAACGCTTCTGGCCAGAGGACAAAGGTCCATGTTTCCGGCGATGTTCCCGTTGCCTCGGTTCCGGGAGGAAGGTACTCTCCCCCCCCCCCTGAATTCCTTAATGATTTCATCCAACTGAGACCCAAACAGCCGACCGCCCTGAAAAGGCAGGTCAGTGAGGCCACAGCAGCCGTCTAATAATGACCGCAAAAATGGACATCTTAGACATTATAGGGACTAAGTCCAGCGCTGTGTCACACAGGTAACGAAAACCCAGGACCAGCTGGTCCACCCGCTGCACCGAATCTGGCGAATACCCGAAGTCCCCCAGATCCCTGTGGAGCTCCGTTGCTTGTTCAGTGAGCGCCTGCGCCATTATGGCCGACGCCAGTGCCGGCCTCATGACTGCCCCTGCCAGCAAGAACAAGGCCTTGGACACTGCTTCCGTCCGCCTATCGGCCGGATCCTTAAAGGATGGCGACCCTTCCATGGGAATGGTAGTCGCCTTGTTCAGGCGGGCCACCGGCGGATCCACCGCGGGGGACGCCCATTTCTGTATCAGGCTGTCCTCAAAGGGATAGTGCACAGAAAAACGTTTTGGCAGGGTAAAGGAATTTTGCGGACGCTGCCATTCCTTATAGACAAACTGGTCGAAAAACTGGACATAAGGGAACACCTTAGGAGCCCGGGCTGGCTTACGGGACCCAAAGACGTAAGCAGTCTCTTGTGGCTCCCCAGCCTGGCCCAGCCGCAGCGAATCATGGACAGTAGCAACCAGGGAGCCCATCAGCGCCTTTTCACGCGCTCCTGAGGCCCCCTGGTCCTTCTCATCATCCGAGGGCTCCAGTTCCTCGTCCGAGAGCTCCACGGGGGTGGAAAAACATTGGGGACCTGCAGATCCCATCAGGGAACCAGGTCTAACTCCTTGCACTAGGCAGAAAAGACTGGTATGCTTTGCAGGGCGGAGGGGTTATACACTGAGTGAGGACGGCCCCCTGGGAGGGGCCAGCCTTGCTTTTCTGAACTTTCGTTCTGCCTAGTCTACTCCTGGCAAAAGGTGCATAAACGCCATGTGTCATGAATAAGAGGCTGCGTCTGTCAATGAACGTAAGAAATATATTGTGCTACTCATCCCGAGTATGGCGATACCACATGTGTGAGACTTTTACACAGCCTGGCCATATAGAGAGGTCCAACATGCAGGGAGCACCATCAGGCATTTTAGGAGCAGAAATTTCACATCTAATTTGCTAACCACCTATTACACTTTTGAAGGCTCTGTAGCACCAGGACAATGGAATTACCCACAAAATGACCCCATTTTGGAAAGCAAACACCCCAATGTATATTCTATTATGCATTATGAGTCTTTTGAATGGTTTATTTTTTTTCACAAGTCTTCGAAAAACGTGGAAAGAAAATGAAAACGCTTTTATTTATACACAAAGTGGTCAATTTATAAGATATTTCTAACAGATGGCATGTACATAGCAAAAAATTAACCAACAAAATATATTCTTCTACTCGTCACGGGTATGGCGATACCACGTGTGAGACTTTTTCACACCCTGGCCACAAACAGAGGCCGAACATGCAGGGAGCACTGTCAGGCATTCTAGGAGCATAAATTACACATAAAATTTCATTCATACCTATCACACTTTTGAAGGCTCTGGAGCACCAGGACAGTGGAATTACCCACAAAATGACCCCATTTTGAAAAGCAAACACCCGAGGTATATTCTATGAGGCATGGGCTGCAGATAGGTACTCGGGTACTCTGATGGGCTGCAGATAGATACTCAGGTAATCTGATGGGCTGCAGATAGGTACTCGGGTACGCGGGTGGGCTGGTGACAGGTACTCAGGTACTCTGATGGGCTGGTGACAGGTACTCTGATGGGCAGGTGACAGGTACTCGGGTACTTTGATGGACAGGTGACAGGTACTCGGGTACTTTGATGGACAGGTGACAGGTACTTTGATGGACAGGTGACAGGTACTCTGATGGGCTGTGTCAGGTACTTTGATGGGGTGGTGACAGGTCCTCTTTATTAGGGGGGAATCAGTGTGCTTGGTGTACACAGTGGGCAGTAACGAGCTGTTACCGCAATCTCCCTCTCACACATGATCGGTGTGTGACAGGGAGAACCGCGGTAACAGCTCGTTACCACGGTTTGTTTACATCACATGACCGGCTGTTATTGACACAGCCAGTCACATGGTAAAGAGCCAATTCTATTGGCTCTTTACACTGATCGGAGCTGGGCTTTGTCCAAGGGACAAGCCTCAGCCCCGATCGCCACGCTGCGCGCCCCCCCAAGGGCGCGCATGAGCGGCATGCACGTGGAGGTTGGTAGTGACCGGCTGTGATTGGACACAGCCGGTCACGTGGTTTAGAGCCAATTTTATTGGCTCTTTACCCCGATTGGGGGGGGGGGGACACGACCCCCGGCACGCGATCGTTCTGCGATCGCCGCTCTGTGGGCCCCCATGCGGCTGACGTCATTTTAATATGACTCGGTAGGGAACTGGTTAACAGTGGCTTCTAGACACCAGTATGCCCTCTGCTGGATTTTGCCTGAGTGGTGTGGCCACCTGATCCTTAATTGCATTATTTGATTAATTGCTTGATTCATGTAACATTTTTGTATATATTTCACACAAATGCATTTGGTACTTAGGCTATGAGTAAGTGCCCATAGGAGGGTGTGAAACGCGCTACCCTAGTACTTTTTATCTACCACTATATGGACTGATTTACAATAAAGGAATTAATTGGAGTGCGGCCATTTGGGTCCTTCTTTTCCTAGGGCTGTAAGCTTACCATTTTATTTAGTGACAGGTGCTTTGATCGAATATATAAGAGTACAGCACTTATAAATTTATATATTTAGTTACAGTGAGGGTTTTGGCATGTTTACCCTTAGTGCTAGCAGCTACCATCTTTCTGCTGAGCAGCGACTTTCTAGATCTGTAGGTGCTTTGATTGGCATTCAGAGCGCTTTAAAAAAGCTTGTCCAATGCCACATTTTGAAGGAAGTGTAAACGAGCCCTTAGTGAAAAAAAATCTCTGTGGGCTGCCTGTTTGTGGTAGAAGACTATAACACTAGACATTAGAAACTAGACAATATACTAAAACTAAAAAAGCAGGAGAGAGATGATGGTGATCACAACAATGACTTATAGACACATCTTGACCATCTACAGTCTGGTCATGATACAAACACTAACCTTTTCTTCTTCTTGTAGTTCTCTAGTTGCATATAATGTATGTGTTGACACCTCTGAAACTCACACTGTTCACACAAGTCCTCCAGTTCCGACAGACATCTCTCTACATCCCCAAAACTTTGTTCTAGCAAAGCTGTTTGCAGTGGCAGAAATACACAATTACAAAGATATCCAGCATAAAAACATTTTTTAATTCCAAATAATGAATGTTGAAAAAATCTGTAAAATATTTATTGATAAAAAACAAAACAAAAAACTTTTACATTAAAATTGATCAAAATTGTACTTCAAATAAACTTAGTTGTACACTGCCATTTGGAGTTTGCCCAAGTCAAGCTTGCATATGTGCACAGGACCTCATACCCACCTGAACCCTTGTCCATTGAGTTGAGGGCTGCAATCCCATTAATTCTTACCTTAGCGGATAAGGTATATGCTAACTTTGGTTCCTTTTTTTTTGTGGAAAAAATTCTATATTACTGAAACATTCCAAAACAGCAGATGATGCAGAGAGATGAAACAAATCCTCCTACATAAGTTTTACATGTATATCTGCAGTCTTCCCCTCTCTACACCCTTTGAAAAGTACAGATTGTGTTAAAAAGGTTTCTTCATTATTCAGCAGTACTTTGGGGTGGGAGGAGAGACTGTATTTGCAGTGTGAGAGCTGATTGAAGGAAAGGGACACCCCCCTAGACATAAGCAGAGGAACGAAGGGACATGCAGAGCTGTATTCTGAATAGAAAAGCTCCCTGCTTATCTCCCTCTAAGCTCCCTCCCCGACACAAATTTTCAGCTGCTGTTATCTCATGTGTTGGAGAACTTGTCAGAAGTGACTCATGCTGATAAAAGAGGAATGGATCACCAGAGAGAAACTTCACTTACAGCTTTGGAGACAGATAAACACTACAGATATATGTGCTTAGATCAAATTTCATAAATGGGGTTTACAACCACTTTAATGCATAGAATGCATTAAGATAGAAAAAAAATCTTCTGCCTTTACAACCACTTTAATGAATTCCCCTCATAGTGTATAGTATTTCATTCAACATTGGATGCAGAAATATACTTAAAAAGAATAGGATTTGGGGTTTAAATATGACAGTAGTGCAGGAACTACGTTTTCAAATAGGAGTCAGCGTCAAACCGAAATTGAACAGTTCCATTGTTGACAATAGGGTGCAACTTGTCAAAATGCATGACAAGTCGCACCGGTGTGAATGGGGGCTTAAAGGATAAGTGCACTTTGCTTCAATCCCTGACCTTAGTAACAATACCCGACCGCTCCCTCCACAGATGCATACTAACCTTTATCAGACAGCCTCCACTTCTGCCCCTCTGTTACATGCAGTGGCACAAGTCTTCACTGTTCTGACCATGTCTGCTCATTACAAACCCATAGACATCTCTGAGTCAATCTTCTGAGGCTAGAGATGTTGGAGACATGGCCCCCATAGGAGAATATAGGACTGTAATGTGCAGCTGCAGCCAGGACACTAAAGACCTGTGGCACCGAATGCAAGCCAACAGCAGAGGCAGCAGTCTTTAGATTGAGGCAAGGCTGCATCTGTGAAGAGGAAGGGTGGGTTAGGCAAGAGAAGGGGAGATTAAGAGCCTGTTCACAGAACTGTGGTCCGCTATAGTGCATGGCCTTAGGGCAGCCTATTAATTTTAAATTGAATATACAGCAAATTTGAAAGAACAGTACAGCATAGGTTTACAGTGTGCTGTAATCCATGTGTGCTGAAAAGGTGCGTTGAGCTGCCATTTAGAATGAATGGCACCATATAGAACCAATGTACCCTACCACAACACAATGGTCTGAACAGCCCTAAAGGATAAATATACGTTATTTAAATGGCACTTATCCAACTCAAAAATCATTCTAAAGAACTGCATTCATTTTTAAATTATTTTAATTTTTTTATCCTAAATTTTACATAATCCATAATACCATGCCACAACTTTGTGACTAGCATTTGGCACGTAGTTGCTACACAGTTCCACTGACGTCAGTTAGTGCATTTGTCAAGCATAATGCCTGCCAAATGCAACATGGTGAATAAAAATTGCAGCACTGTAAAACATCAAGGGTGCAGCAATGTTAATGGACCTGAGCAGCAAAACAGATCAACCGACATTTTTACTGCTTCCTTGCTGCCTGTGTGAACGGGGCCCTACTGTCGCAGTGACAATCATTTTACCAGTCAAGGAGATCTCCAAATCACATAGACAACAAGGAAAGGAAGGCATACTGTACATCAACCTCAACCAGCTATGAAGTAGAGAGGGAGTGACTAACATACTTTTTGATTACAACTGTAAAAGCAAACAAATGTCCCACCCTAACCCAAGTGTGGGCAACTGTGGCCCCTAGCTACTGCAGAACTACATGTTCTATCATGTTTCTGCCAGTAACTGTCAGTCTTTCTATCATGCCTCAGCAAGTTGTAACGGTCCATCTTTTAATGCCTAATGGGACATGTAGTTCAAACAACAGCTGGGGGGTGCAGTTGCACACCCCTGCTGTGACCACTTGGAAGAAGCTAGCCACATGGTCATGAAGGAGAATAACTGCCAATTGTCCCTAGTTGTTATATAATTTATGGAGTTTGTTTTATCTTAATTTGTAAATGATGCCAACAACCCGGTCTAACATAATCCTTTCTGATAATTTGTATGCTACCATAGTAAAAAGACATTAAAATAAAGCAGTATGCGCTTGTCAAAAATTCTGCCTGAACACAGATTTAAAAGGAAGATCTGAACAAATGGTGTTATGCTAGCTATACGTCCTCCTCCTGATTTGCCACACTTGACCTGTATGTAATAATTATAGAAGATCTTAAAGAATCTGGGGTATACGTACAAATTCAGAATAACAATGAGAGCACAGGCGATGGAATAAAACCCTCCTCTAAAGCAGAGAGAAAGCATGTCAGAGCAATCTACAAGATTTATTAATCCAACCAAAACAGAACATACACCGAAACAACTCCTCATGGAAATGAGCATCACACATACTGCCCACACAACAGCACACATAAATTAAGCAAAACACAGAAAGGAAACATGGTTGTCAGAAGAATAACACCATGAATTAAACCTCTGTAATAGTAAGCAATGCATGCAAAATCTCTAAGAAAAAATCTACTGTAAAAAAAAGCCTTATTACACAAATAGTATTTTCCAGTATGATAGCAATATGCAGGCCCTAATCTGCTACTTCTAATTGCCCAGTCCACTGCTTCCTATAGGTATAGGTCAACGCATTGGTGTATTAATTAGGAGCAACCTGAATATTTCACCTGCCATTCTCTAAGGACAGCTGGGAAACATGCATTGTGAACCATGCCCAAGATTGACTTGCAAGAGCTGCCCATAGAAATCAATGGCTGTTGTCTTCAATGGGTGGCTGTAGGTGGCCATAAAAGACAAACAGTCATGACATGTAGTTAGGTGAAGCTGTTGTTTCCCCCTACATAGGAGAAAAGGGATTTTATTAAAACTTACCGTAAAATCCTTTTCTCCGAGTTCACTGACAGACGCAGCTTCTTCATTAACTTCATGGGGTTTTATGTTCGTCCAACTAGGAGTTAACTAGGCAGGGAAAAGATCAGCTGGCCCCTCCCTTGGGGGCCGTCCTCTCTTCCTACATAAAATCCCCTCACAGCATAGCTCTCCAGTTCGTACACAAGCCGTACCAAAACAGAGCTCAGAGGGGTGGGTCTCTCCTGCC
>BLSH010331581.1:384142-396010 GCA_018402905.1 Glandirana rugosa | reverse complement strand
TCCCCCTCCTACGTATGTTCACCTTGAAGGAGAAGACCCACTTCAAGGCGAAATTCACACAAGTCTTTTCAACTTGGATATCATACTATTAACAGAAAAAGAGGAATGCAAGTGACTGTCTGCGTCGAAGAAGTAATTGAAGTACCCCAAAATACAAGCAGGTTGATCCTCAATTGATCCGTCCCTTTTCTAGTCGACCGGGGAGGGAACCCCCGGCAGGAGAGAAGGATGTATTTTAGGGGAGTGTCGTATCGAGGGGTCAAAGTTACGGATCAAGCGTTCCTCAACTGGACCGAAGGGGTATCCCTTGACGCCAGGACTCTACTGGTAAAAGAAAAAATAAAAATGAAATAAAAAAATGACGTTAGTTCTACTAGACGATAGTTCTTGGGGCCAGCTGATCTTTTCCCTGCCTAGTTAACTCCTAGTTGGACGAACATAAAACCCCATGAAGTTAATGAAGAAGCTGCGTCTGTCAGTGAACGTAAGGAGAAAAAGACAATTATCATACTATAGGTTCAACTTTTCTGAACACACTTAAAGCGGAACTTCACCCAGAAGAGGAAGTTCCACTTGTATGCATCCTCCCCCTCTCTGCCACAATTGGCACTTTTTTTGTGGGGAGGGTATCTGGTTTTGACAGGTACCTGCTTCCACTTCTGGTCAGATGTGCTGTGGTCCCCCTCCTTCCCCCACATCCCCCAGAATACTACGGGACCATTCACAAATCGCAGCGTGGCTTGTGCATGTGAGGTAGGAAACTAGCTGTGAAACCACAAAGCTTTACTACTGGTTTCCCTTACTTGAGATGCCAGTGCCTACAACCAAAGCCGATTGAAGAATCAGCTTGGGTAAAGACATTGCTGGATCCCTGTAGAGCTACTGTAAGTATCTTTCTATTAAAAGTCAGCAGCTACAGTATTTGTAGCTGCTGGCTTTTAATTTTTCTGGACGGAGCATGGAGCTCCTCGTTATTAGATACAGTCAGTGAACTTAGCATAAAATCACACAAGGTCACACCAAAGCAAGGATTAACATATTTGCCCTTCAAGGTCTGCATTCCTTTACTTCAATAGACTACCTTATATGACTGAGTATACAGGCTATTTTTATTATCTACAAAGAGGTAAAGTAACAAAAAATGAAAGACCATAGATCACCATTATCTTATGGCTGCAATTTCAACAGTTGCAGATGCAATAGAAAATGTTTATGGGATACTTTTCCCTGTAGCAGACATTCTAGGGTCACCTCCATGGGGTTTCCTTAATCAAAGCCGCAATAAACCAGCAAAAACAGTGTTTCTAAGTTCCAGCCCTTAAAGGGGACCTTTCAAGAAAGAAAAACATAGGCTGCCTTTGCTGGCTTCCTAAATGCTGGCTCCCTTGCCATCATGCTGATAATTTTTAAATCAATGAAATGGAACCATTCTGCAACCAGCAAAGTCAAAATTTCCACATAATCCTAATGCTTTTTCACAACATACTGCATTAAACATACGGGCTGCTTTTATGCCATGTGCAATAAATATAAACTGTGCGATCCAGTGCACTCTTGCCGCATTCAAACCTCTTATAGAGAGAGTGCTATGGTTAACATATAATGTATGGTGCGGTGTTCAGCCAGAGTAGCAGAATGTCATCAGCATATTACGATTAGTATAGTATGCAGGGAAGCAAAGCGTTTAGTGGTTAGCACTTCTGTCTGAGGTCCTCCATTTGAATGCAAACAAGGACACTACCTGTGTACTGTTTACATGTTCTCCCTGTGCTTGCCTGGGTTTCCTCTGGGTACTCTGGTTTTCTCCCACACTCCAGAGACATACAGCTAGGTTACCGGTTTTCTGTCTATATTGGTCCTAGTATGTACTTGTGTGCATGGTAGACAAAGACCATAAGACTGCCAGCTCCTTGAGGACAAGGACAGATGTGAATGTACAAAATGTAATGTGCTGCATAAATTGTTGGCACTATATAAATACCGGTAATAAATAACATTTATAAAAACCAAAGTACAAAGACTTGGAGGTGCAAAAAACAGCTTCCTCAAGGCAGTAGTTACTACTTCCTTAAATAAGGGAACCTTTGCAAACCTGGCATGGTTGTAAATAAGCCCCAAATACTTTGGAGTGCACCCAAACAGGCACTTGAGCAAAAAAGACAATGTAAGAAATGGATTAAAAGTAATGTATTTTTTTTAATACGCATCTTATATCTTTATCATCTTTCTTTATCACACTTCGTTATTAATGAAAAAAAAAAAAACCTTAAAGCAGAACTTCACTCCAAAATGGGAGTTGGTTCAGTTTTAACACCCCCCAAGCAGAAATGTGGAGATTTTTACCATTCATTTTCTGTTTTTCAATTTTTGGTCCTGCCCTTCACTACCATTTTAAGCTTGGGACAGAATTATGGGTCCCTGGTCCAACAGACTCCTGGAATACTTATATTACATTTCCCAGGGAACTGCAAGATCAGCACACAAAACACCCAAAAGAGGCAGCAAGCTAAAGGGGTCCAAGATGGCAGTAGGAGACCTGATGCATTGTGCCTGAACAGCAGATCACAGCGGGACAACCCTGGATTTGTTGTGTGGGTAAGTACGTGTTTTGAAAAGAACCCAGGAATGCAGGCAAGAGGGAAAAATGCACATGTAAGAATGGAGGGAGTAGAGTATCTCATTACCTTTTTATATTAATGTACATTTAATATATATATTTTTTTTTGACAAAGCTATTCTCAACAGTTCTGAATAAAAATTCTTAAAAAGCCAGTTTACAAAGCTGAATACACTCAAACTGGAATTTATATACATGACTGAATGGGTCAGAGGAGTGACCCACCCCCACCTGCTACATTTATAATGGACTTGATGACATTAGAACAGGGGTCTCCAAACTTTCGAAAAAATACAATTTTAGGGGGGGGGGCAGACTGTGGCCAGGGAGAGTAGAAAATACCTTGGCATCGGTGGTAGTAAACAATGTCATAGGCTTGGTGATCAGTGGGAGTAAAATTTACACCAAGAGTGTCAGTGGGAGAAATAGTGCCCCATCATTGGTGTCAGCAGGAGAATTTGTTCCCTATGGTTGATGTCAATGGGAGGAATAGTGCTCCATCTTTGGTGTCAAAGGAAGGAATAGTGCCCCAAGGGCCGGATAAAGGCAAGCAAAAGGCCACATCTGCCCTGCAGTTTATAGACCCCTGCATTAGAATTAGGGCTCATTAACACAAGCTTTGCTAGTGAATGACTTTTATGTAAAAAATAAAGCCAACCCAAACCATTATACATTCCCTACAATGTGCCACAAACATAAGTGTACGTGAACCTTTAATAAAGGTTACAAAAAAAGACAATGAGCTTCAAAAAGCAAGTCAGCAGTTCTGCTATAAATGAGATGTAATTTCTGTGGAGCAAACTCAAATATTGATTCCAACAGACATAAGCTGCTCCATTACAACATTAAACAGTTTAGACATTGGGAGGATTAATCCTTGGGGATTAAAAGAAATACTGTATGAGGTATGGAAGCTGGTACGGCTGGTACACAAGAAGACTGATGCTCTTAGATCGATGTGTTGAGTAGACAGTGCCAGATTAATACAAACGCTTCAGTGTTGTCTTCAGCACAAGAGCAGCCGCAGGGAGAGGGGAAACTTCAACTGTTTATCTCTCAGCAGCTGAGCTTATAGATGTGCAATGTGTAATTTTAGCTAACAACAGCAATTCACAGAAGTCTAAACTCCATGTTAGGAAAGAACATCCTGAGAAATGACAGCCCTGTGCGATTTGGGATTAGGAAAATCTCTGCTGCACGATGAAAACGCTTTCTCACATTTTCCATTTAATAACTGGAAGTGGAATAAATATAAAAAGGAAGACATGCTTGCGATTTAGTTTATATATTGCGCCTTGTGCACTAAGAAAACATGTTAAGAAAAATCACCTGCTGTGCCACATTCACTTAGTACTCAGTCTATAAAATAACTTGATAACTATGCTAAGTTGGGAGACAGCTTCTGAGCGTTATAGTGTGCAGTGAGCCCTCCTAGGCTGGATTACTCTCTGCATTGCAGATTCACATCACAGGCATGCTTCCAGGCAGAAATGAACAAGAGAGATGGTTTTTCTAACATGATGATATGTCGGAGCAAACACAGGTTTTGATAAATTGCATACCTCAGCCATTGCCTATAAAGCTATTAATTATGTAATCCATCTTCAGCTGAAATAAATTTATTGATAGGGCACCTTAAAATACAACTGAACTGATCATGCTTGTCTTTTGAATTAAGTTAAAAAAAAAAGCCTGTTTTTCCCCAGTATTCATAAAAGTCACGTGTCACCCATTTCTGCAAGGCAGTGGGCATATGTCAGTATTTGAAGGAATGGAGATATCAGTAGTAAGGATAGGCTTGTAAGTCCTCTGAACTCGCAATCTTTTTTACTCCAGTCAGCTATGGATCGTTTTTTTCCCCACGCATATACAAAAGAGTGCTGATGATATCTATGCAGTTATATAGATACATGCCCATATAAGGGTACGGATGTCACCAGCATTCCACCCCTTTGTTTACATGTACTGCAGGGTGGGGATCTGGTCAGCAGCCAACTGAAATAAAAGACAGCATAACTTTGATGCTAAGATAGAGAGGGATTCGGGGGATGCCCAGGCTAATCTCTAATCAGAAGAAACACAATTTAGTTTGCTTAAGTCGGCCATAAGTGGATCGAAATACAGCCAGTTCAGCAGGGATCGGCCAAATTTGAATCCAGATATGGGCATTGTGGTTGTACAGAAGCTGATCAACTTCTGTATAATTGCCCTGTTGGATTTTCCTCTCTCAAGCAGTGCTGCAGGCTATAGCGTATCGATGTATTCTCACCTCACTGTTGAAGTCTGCCTGGGGGCCAAGCACATATTGGTAGACATTGACCTTGCCACCTGGTATGCAGAAGCAATACCTCTCACATGTTTCCCCGTACTGGTATTCCTAAGGAAATTTTGGCAGGCTAAGGAACCCTTTTATGTCAAAGGTAGCCAAGGAGCTGTGACGGTTGTATAAATGTACTCACCTATGCACCATCCCTATACCAGTAGACTGGTAGAAAGTTTCAATGGAACCCTGAAAAAGGTATGCTTAAAAAATTGGCTTATAAGAATAGAAAAAGGCTGGGACTTCCGGTTTCCATACTGAATGTTTTCAGTAAGGGATGTGTCACAGTTGTCTACAGGGTTTTCCGTTTGAACTTTTGTACCATAGACGTCCCTGGGGGCAAATAGATATAGTCCAGGAAACATGGGGCAAGAGGCCCACTGAAAGGAATATATTTCTAGCAACGTGACAAGTCCTCTATGACTTCAACTACTAGGCATAGCTGCCTGGAAAAAAAGAGCCCCTTCAAATAAATCATGTTAACCTAATAAAACCCTAGAAGGATCAGGAGGCTCTCTCAGCAGACGGATAACACTGAAGTATTACCAGAAAACTTTATACCAGAGGTTAGGACGTCAGAACTGTCTGCTGCTTTCAAATTCAGGAGGTGAGAGTGTTCTTGCAGAAAAATAGTGAGATGTTTTTAGAATTACCTAGCCAAACTAATGTAATTTACCATTGCATTGTGCCTGAGTTAAAGTACAACCAAGACCTTATTGGGTACCTGAAGCTCAGGGAAAAGCCATTTCAGATAAGGTACAGAAAATGTTAGCCATTGGGGTTACAGAACTTTACAGCGAGTAGTCAAGCCCCACAGTACAGTTCCATAAACTGATTAGCACCCTGGGACTCGGCAAAAACTTCAGAAAACAAAACCAAAATATCCAAATTTGATGCTTTTCCTATGCCTCAGGTGGGTGAGCTGAGAAAAAAGGGTATTGGCAGTTTCCATTGAGAGAGCAAAGGCAAAGACTACTTCTGTGACACCAGATGGGAAGCAGCAGAATGTGATCCTCCCATTCGGCTTACCTGGGGCCCTGAACCACCTTAAGTGCCACAAAGCATATACTTCGGTATATCTAGATGACGACGTAATTTTTAGTCTTCACTGGAATTACCAACTACAGAAGGTCTATGCAGTTCTAGATTCCATTTATAAACTCGGGTTAGCAGCCAATCCAAAAAAATGCACGATAGGTGTGGAAGAAACCCAGTATTTGGGCTACAGCATTGGGTGGGGGTCACAAAGCCTCTAATGGATATGACTGAAGCATTAAGTGTGTCAAAAAACAAGTAAGGACTTTCTAGGGATTGCCAGATTGTACCAAAGGTTTATGCCCATCTTAAATATCCAGCTCTACGTAAGAATTGTACTACCTTGTGAGTCACTTGGGTATCACCTTATGGGCAGATGGGTCTAACTGATAACATACACCATTCTCCCTTACCATGGATGACTCAGAAGAAAGAAAACAATGCAAAAGGTCACAAGATGGCTTCTGTCTGTACAAGACTTTAATTTTTATGTAGAACACAGGCCACGGATCAAGCAAGAAAATGCTGATATACTGCCTTGCTGAATGTTGACAAAATGTTCTGCCTACAGATCTGAGCAGAAAATGAGGGTATGTGCGGAACTGCTGGGCAGAATTGTGGAGGATTTGTCACCTGGGTTTCTCAATACACGTGATGAGAGGCTCTGGGGTTAAGGGTTGATGCAGTGAAAAGCTTATTGTTTACACATAATCTTAATATGTTCTGGGTCCTGCAGTCTGGATGTTTTGCAGATCATTGGCTGGGATAAAGCCTACATTTCTTGCTCCACATCTTTCCAGGTAGTCAGTCCTTAATATTAGTCTCAGTGCTCCACAAGTCTTAAAAATATATGAGCTGACTGATGATCAGGTCTCTCTGTGGGAGCCTGCTGCTGGGTGAAGAGGCTGAGCGATGACAGACCGCAAAAAAGATAAAGTGCTGCATGTTTGTATTGGGGAACCTGCTGAAACGGTGTTTGCTTGCTGCCTTGCTGAAAAAATGCAGGGAAAACCTGATTGGACTGTTACAGGATGTCCCTGTCTCATGCATGGTTTACCGCTGCCAATAACAGTTGAGCCTGTCACCTTACAGTATCCATGCACAAACTTTCTGAATATATAAATTATGGCACAGGTCATTTGAATAGTGGATAATTTGTTGACACTAGAAGATAGACATAAGACAATCTGCATAAACGTATTAAATCAAACAGATGCCCCAGAGGTTTGGAATTTCACTGAAAGACTTTGGAAATGTAAAGTGTATTTTAAGCTACAATTTACTTTTTAGCTTTGGATAAAATGTGGAAGGATTAGAACCCATGTCAGGTTGGTATTGATTTCGGAGTCTTCCTTTGAGCTGGTATGTTCTGTGGAAGTGCAGGGGGAAACCTTCTGAGATAGTCTCAATATTTCTGAGACAGGTAATAAAAAGGGAAATCTCCCTGATGGGACAAACAGCAGAAAAGAGACCTGCGTTTATAACCCCATTCCTAAATGCTGGGTGACAAAAAGGACACTTAGGCATGTGGTACTTCAAAATGCAAATTTCATAATTCCTCATGTATGGGTCTAATGTCTATATTCTGTTTATTTCATCTTAGCTATGGTGTCATTAGGGTTACAAGTGGCCAATTTAACATTTTAACATGGAATATTATCTTTGCTACTATCCAACAAGTTGTCACGATGACTGTCATGACAACTTGTTGGCTAGTAGTAAAGATAATATTCCATGTGAAAATGTTAAATTGGCCACTTGTAACCCTAATGGCACCATAGCTAAGATGGAATAAACTGAATATAGACATTAGACCCATACATGAGGAATTATGAAATTAGCATTTTGAAGTACCACATGCCTAAGTATCCTTCCATCTTCTAAATAACAAATATTAAAACTGATACTTATAGGTCTGCTTCAAGTGAACTCACCAAGTTTTGCAGTCACAGACTGTAGATCTGCCAAAAATACAGGAACATGTTGTAGCTGCTCCTGAAGCTCCATCAGACCACTTCTCTTCTTCTCCCAGTGAGCAGACAGCATCACCACCTCACTATCCACCTGCTGAAAGACCAAAAGACAGTGTCTAAAGGTTGCACCTCAAAATCCTAGACCAGTGTTTTATGGGAAACTTTTATGCCAACCTAAAAGTTTATCAATCTAATAATCCAAAAAAAGCCTAAAATTAAAAAACATTCCCTTAAAAGAGGACCTAAAGTCTCAAAAGAAAACAATGCAAATTCTCATTGTTTTCCCACAAAATAGTTAAAAAAAAACCTTAGAATGTGAAAATAAATATAAAAAACGATTCACTAGCACTGGTTTTATTAGCAGCCTAGAAAGAGCACTGACTTCTAGATGCATGGCTGGAGATGGTTTTATTTATTGTTTTTGTATTGTGAAGCGCTGCGCAAACTGTCAGCGCTATATACATGCTGAATAATAATAATAATAATATGCAATACAAGAAAAACGAGAAATAAAAAAAAAAAATACAGCTTCTTGCCTCTCATTACAGAATGCATAGAACTTTACACAGCAGTCATGGTTGTTTCCAAATTTCAGTGTGAGCTGATAATGACCGAACTGAGTTAAACAAGCCTTAAACCCAAAACAAAAATGTATTATATTGCAGCTCATCAATCATAAGATTTTGTGGCTGCATCAGATTTTATTCTTTGGCTTTTTTCCCTCTGATAATGAGGAGAGCTACAATATGTAAAATATCAAATCAACATCAGTGAGCTGGCATCTTCAAGCAGAAAGAGGACTTTGGCTCACAATTAGACAGGCCACAATATGCCTTATATCACGTATTATTATTAGTGGTCTGGCTTCTCCAAGTAGGAAGGTAATGTCAGCTCATGCTGAGAAGTGCCGTAATATGCCTAATGTTCCTTCTCAACATCTACAAATTGCCAAAAGGGCTTATGATGAGCAGTGACACAACATGCCTAATCTCATGTATCAACATCAGCGAGTTGGGATCTCTAAGCAGGAATGTGACATTGGCTCACAATATGGCAATAGGTAGTTCGGATAGAAAACACTGCAGTAGCCTTGTAAGAGCATGCAAGAAACACTTTGGCATTGTGATTATATAACATGCTTAAATAAAGAATATGCTGTAGAAATTTAGGCCTGCTTTAAAACTTATTTTGAATAGAAAGTCCACCTAAAACTGATATTTTAAGCCCACTGGATACATATGTCAATGAAGCAATAAAATAAAAAATTTGTATAGTACTATGTACATTTTTATCAAAAAAAAAAAAGCTTTGCATAATACTGAAACCTTACAGAGCTCTATTGTTCATCTTCACTGGAAATGCAGACATAGACATCTAGTGGTAAAAAATTGTAACTACAATAACAATTGCACACAATTTGTAGCAACACACAGAATATCTTTAAGGGCATACATGTATGCAGGCTGGGAGCTATGCATTATTGAAGCTCACAAGTTTTCAAGTTTTGCAATCAATCTTCATTTTGCATGTAACCTTTTTTTTTTTTTTTAAATGTTACCCATAATAAAAATAGGTAACATTACATAATTAATTTACTTAACCACTTCAGCCCCGGAAGGATTTCACACTTTAGGACCAGAGCACTTTTTGCGATTCTGCACTGCGTCGCATAAACTGACAATTGTGCGGTCGTGCGACATTGTACCCAAACAAAATTTGCGTCCTTTTTTTCCCACAAATAGCGCTTTCTTTTGGTGGTATTTGATCACCGCTGCATCATTTTTGATCACCGCTATAAACAAAAGAAGAGCGACAATTTTGCAAAAAAAAAAAAAAAAAAAAATTTCTTACTTTTTGCTAAAATACAAATCCAAAAAAAAAAATGTAAAAAAACATTTTTTTTCAACGGTTTTGGCCGATTTATATTCTTCCTCATATTTGTGATCAAAAAAATCACAATCGGCGTTTATTGATTGGTTTGCGCAAAAGTTGCCGCGTTTACGGATAATGAGAATTCATTTCTGGGGTTTTTATTTTTTTTTAATTTTTTACTAGTAATGGCAGCAATCTGCGATTTTTAGCGGTACTGCGATATAGCAGGGGACATGTCGGACCATTTTGACACTTTTTTTGGGACCATTGGCATTTATACAGTGATCAGTGCTAAAAAAATGCACTGATTACTGTGTAAATGCCATTGGCAGTGAAGGGGTTAACCTGCAGGGGGCGCTCTAAGGGTTAACTGTGTTCCCTGGGCGTGTTCTAACTGTGTGTGGGCTGCCCTAGCAGGGGAAGGGGATGATCACGGATTCCATATAGGAGGAAGGCTGTGATCACAGTCCTTCCCCCCTCACAGAACGGAGATCCGTGTTTACATATGCGTGCGGACCTCCGTTCTTTCACTCCGGGGGGCATCGCGGGTAGTCGGCGGCGATCGAGTCTGCCGCAACCGCTCCCTGGCCCCCCCGGAACACAGTGAGCGCGCGAGCGTGCCTCCGGCGGTGCGCTCACAGTGCTCGATCTGGCAGCTGCCGTCGTATGACGGCAGTTTGCCTAGCAGAGCCATCTTGTCGCCGTCAACCTGCGGTTGACGATCGGCAAGTGGTTAAAGCAATATACAGTGCCTTGCGAAAGTATTCGGCCCCCTTTGAACTTTGCGACCTTTTGCCACATTTCAGGCGTCAAACATAAAGATATAAAACTGTAATTTTTTGTGAAGAATCAACAATAAGTGGGACACAATCATGAAGTGGAACGAAATTTATTGGATATTTCAAACTTTTTTAACAAATAAAAAACTGAAAAATTGGGCGTGCAAAATTATTCAGCCCCTTTACTTTCAGTGCAGCAAACTCTCTCCAGAAGTTCAGTGAGGATCTCTGAATGATCGAATGTTGACCTCAATGACTAATGATAAATAGAATCCACCTGTGTGTAATCAAGTCTCCGTATAAATGCACCTGCACTGTGATAGTCTCAGAGGTCCGTTTAAAGCGCAGAGAGCATCATGAAGAACAAGGAACAAATCAGGCAGGTCCGAGATACTGTTGTGGAGAAGTTGAAAGCCGGATTTGGATACAAAAAGATTTTGAAAGCTTTAAACATCCCAAGGAGCACTGTGCAAGCAATAATATTGAAATGGAAGGAGTATCAGACCACTGCAAATCTACAAAGACCTGGCCGTCCCTCTAAACTTTCAGCTCATACAAGGAGAAGACTGATCAGAGATGCAGCCAAGAGGCCCATGATCACTGTGGATGAACTGCAGAGATCTACAGCTGAGGTGGGAGACTCTGTCCATAGGACAACAATCAGTTGTATACTGCACAAATCTGCCCTTTATGGAAGAGTGGCAAGAAGAAAGCCATTTCTTAAAGATATCCATAAAAAGTGTCGTTTAAAGTTTGCCACAAGCCACCTGGGAGACACACCAAACATGTGGAAGAAGGTGCTCTGGTCAGATGAAACCAAAATCAAACTTTTTGGCAACAATGCAAAAAGTTATGTTTGGCATAAAAGCAACACAGCTCATCACCCTGAACACACCATCCCCACTGTGAAACATGGTGGTGGCAGCATCATGGTTTGGGCCTGCTTTTCTTCAGCAGGGACAGGGAAGATGGTTAAAATTGATGGGAAGATGGATGGAGCCAAATACAGGACCATTCTTGAAGGAAACCTGATGGAGTCTGTAAAAGACCTGAGACTGGGATGGAGATTTGTCTTCCAACAAGACAATGATCCAAAACATAAAGCAAAATCTACAATGGAATGGTTCACAAATAAACATATCCAGGTGTTAGAATGGCCAGGTCAAAGTCCAGACCTGAATCCAATCGAGAATCTGTGGAAAGAACTGAAAACTGCTGTTCACAAACGCTCTCCATCCAACCTCACTGAGCTCGAGGTGGTGGTACAAAGTG
>BLSH010331581.1:361940-381568 GCA_018402905.1 Glandirana rugosa | reverse complement strand
AGTAGGAATAATTAATGTCAAGACATTTTGGCACAGTTCTGTATTTTTGGTTATGTTACAATAATGTCAGTGATCATTGTGGTATTTGTACACTTTGGAATGTATTACAAAAATAAGCTAATGTTAGTGGGGATTCCCGATCAAATGTGAACGAAGTCGAAGTTGCGAGTAATTGGTGAATTCCTGGCCTTCCTAAAGGTCGAAATCCGGGAAAAACGCTAAGCCGCGACGCAGCGAAATTGACTGTTAACGCGCCAGCACACTGCAACATGGGTTTGCTTTACACGCAGGAAAGAAATGACGCAGAGGGGATCAAATACCACCAAAAGAAAGCTCTATTTGTGGGAAAAAAAGGACGCACATTTCGTTTGGGTACAACGTCACACGACCGCGCAATTGTCAGTTAAAGCGACGCAGCGCCGAATCGCAAAAAGGGCCTAAAGCTGGAAATCCTTCCGGTCCTTAAGTGGTTAATGAGCGTTGAAGCTGAAGCAAGTGTAAACTAGCCCTTAGGGGTGATTGTAATCGAATAAAAACATTATGTAAGGTTTCACATGTTTATGGTGTTACTAGTGACTGTAATAACATTGTATTGGTTTTTATGTCTTGACACGGTTTTACAGAACTGTAATTAATAAGGATGACTTATTTTTATATGTTTAGGTGTATGAATTATTCATGTAGATTGAGATAACTTAAAAATCCAACTTTTTGGAAATATATTGAATAATCCACTATTGTTGGAATGCGGTGTCCATATGTACTGTTCATAGGATCCATATTTTATCAAGTACTGTATGTTAGGAGAGCATGGGTATACTGTAAGGGCACATTCACACTGTTTGATAAGTGTTAACATGGGTTTTTAAAAACTTCTGCAGCCACCACACCCAAAGAATAGTAAGCTGTAATATATTGAAGTTTTGTTCTGGGGTTTAGGCATACTTTTGATATGAAATAATATGTACAGTATTTTGTATACATCAGTCTGTTTTAAACTGCAATTAATTTCCTAAAGATTAATTCCAGGTAAACAGCAAACTATACATTTGAAATGCAAATACTTGAAGAGTGTACTGTGCTGGCATTCTGCTGTTGGGACATGCTTTATACCTCATGTTGGATTAGTCTACCAGTATTTTCTTTAGACGTAACGCACTGGTCTATGGAAGTATGTAGGATGCAAACTCTACATATTGCCCTCATATATGCATAAGCTGTATGGTGGTAATGCCCCATTGTCTACTTTGGCAATATTGCTTGAATTCTTATTTAAAGATTGTTTATGTTTCTCCATGGAGACCTCTGCTTAGTCCCAGAGTTTTTATGCTGCCTCCCTTTTTCACATTGTAAACTTTCGGTACATCCACAGATGTCTACTCCTTCCAAGCTCTACTCCCTCAGCTAGGAACTGGTTTAGAAAGTCACAATGGAAATATTTGCCTGCCATGCCTATTGAAGGGCCCTGCATGGCTCCAAAACATTGTACTGCTTTGTGTTGTGATCATGCAATAAAAAAACAATTGGACGCTACTTTGTTGATCCATGGTGTGCTGGCAAATATCTATTGTGTCTCTGTTGGTGCACCACTTCATACAATGGGAAAGTCTACATGTTAACACTGACTCTGAGGGTAGATGTATATTTGTATACGTAAAACTTTATTCTCTACTATTTGTGCTCATTGGCAGCTATAATCCACGTCCTGCTACATTACAATTTCTGAGAGAAGCTTTTGTTTATGTTGCCAAGTATCCCGATGCCTATGCTTATGTATGGGAGAATTTAACCACATCAGTACCGGGCACAAAAACCCCCTTCCTGTCCAGGCCATTTTTCGGCTTTCAGCGCTATCACACTTTGAATGACAATTATTCAGTCATGCAACACGGTACCCATATGAAATTTGCGTCCTTTTTTTTACACAAATAGAGCTTTCGTTTGGTGGTATTTAATCACTAGGGGTTTTTTTATTTTTTGTGCTATAAATAAAAAAAGATTGAAAATTTTGTGAAAAAATGCCTTTTTCTTTGTTTCGGTCATAAAATGTTGCAAATTAGTAATTTTTCTTTGTAAATTTTGGTAAAAATTTATACTGCTACCTATCTTTGGTAAAAATAACCCAAATAAGTGCATATTATTTGGTCCTTGTGTAAGTTATAGAGTCTACAAGCTATGGTGCCAATCATTGAAAATCACACCAGATATACTGACAGCCTATCTCATTTCTTGAGACCCTAACAAGCCAGGAAAGTAAAAATACCCCCCAAATGACCCCTTTTTGGAAAGTAGACATTCCAAGGTATTTAGTAAGAGGCATGGTGAATTTTTTGAAATTGTAATTTTTTCCCACAATTCTTTGCAAAATGAAGATTTTTTTTTTCTTTTTTTTTTTTCCACAAAAGTGTCATTGTAACAGGTTATTTCTCACACACAGCATATGCATACCACACATTACACTCCAAAACACATTCTGCTACTCCTCCTGAGTATGGCGATATCACATGTCTGAGACTTTTTCACAGCCTGGCCACATGCAGAGGCTCAACATGCAGGGAGCGCCGTCAGGTATTCTAGGGCAGTGTTTTTCAACTCCAGTCCTCAAGGCACACCAACAGGTCATGTTTTCAGGATTTCCCTCAGATGAAACAGCTGTGGTAATTACTAAGGCAGTGAAACTGATCAAATCACCAGTGCAAACTCATGGAAATCCTGAAAACATGACCTGTTGGTGTGCCTTGAGGACTGGAGTTGAAAAACACTGTTCTAGGGACATAAATTACACATCTAATGTCATGACGACCTATCACATTTTTGAAGGCCCTGGAGCACCAGGACAATGGAATTGCCCACAAAATGACCCCATTCTGGAAAGCAAACACACCAATGAATAATCTATGGGGCATAATGAGTATTTTGAACAGTTCATTTTTTTCCAGTAGTTTTTGGAAAATGTGGGGGAAAAAAATGAAAATGCATTTTTTTTTTACACAAAGTTGTCCATTTATAAGATATTTCCAACACATAGCATGTACATAGCAAAAATGACACCCCAAAATAAATTCTGCTATTCCTCCTGAGTATGGCGATACCACAGTTGTGAGACTTTTACGTAGCCTGACCACATACAGGAGGCCCAACACTGAACTAGCACCTTCAGGCGTTCTACAAGCATAAATTACACATCTCATTTCTCAACCCCCTATTACACTTTTGAAGGTCCTGGAGCACGAGGACAATGGAATTGCCCACAAAATGACCCCATTTTGGAAAGCAAACACCACAACGTATAATGTATGAGGCATTATGACTCTTTTGAACATGTCATTTTTTTTCCAGTAGTTTTTGGAAAATGTGGGGAAAAAATGAAAACGCTTTTATTTTTACACAAAGTTGTCCATTTATATGATATTTCCAACACATAGCATGTACATAGAAAAAATGACACCCCAAAATACATTCTACTACTTCCCCCGAGTATGGCGATACCACATGTGTGAGACTTTTACAGGGGATGTTTACTCATGGGTGTGACGGTCACTAACAGGTGATTGGCGATGGTCACTGATGGGTGCCGGGTGTCCGGTGGTGGTTACTGATGGGTGTCTGGTGGTGGTCACTGATGGGTGACGGGTGCCTGGTGGTGGTCAGTGATGGGTGACTGGTGGTGGTCACTGATGGGTGACTGGCGGTGGTCACTGATGGGTGCCGCGCATCTGGCGGTGGTCACTGATGGGTGACCGGTGTCTGGTGGTGATCACTAATGCGTGACAGGTGACTGGTGGTGGTCACAGATGCGTGACGGGTGACAGGTGACTGGCGGTGGTCACTGATGGGTGACGTGTGACTGGCGGTGGTCACTGATGGCTGACGGGTGACTGGCAGTGGTCACTGATGGGTGACTGGTGGTGGTCAGTTGTGGGTGACGGGTGACTGGCGGTGGTCAGTGATGGGTGACTGGCGGTGGTCACTGATGGATGACAGGCCACAGTCACTGATAGGTGACATGCCACGGTCACTGACGGGTGACAGGTAAACTTTACGATGGCAGTCTGATGACAGGTACACTTTATGACGACAGGTGCACTTTATGATGACAGGTGCACTTTATGGGGGCAGATGGGGTGACTGTTGGGTGACAGGTGCATTAGGGGGGGCAGAGGAGGATGTGACGGTCACAAGGTAACAGCCGCCGGCCGGTGGCTGGTACCAGTGTCGGTGACAGGCAGTGTTCCCTGGGAACACGCCGCCACCGACGTGCACACGCAGCATGCTCCCGATCGCGCACATGCGCCGTGCGAATGGGGGATGTGCCATTTGTGATCAGCCGTGATCATGCGGTAAACAGCCATAACCAGTGTCCTGGGGACACGCCGCCACCGACAGAGCCGGGGGCGCGCGCAATCCCGGCTTAAAGGGGTGACATCATATGACGTTCGCCTGCAACAATAGCCGTTCCGCCCCGCCGTCATTTGACGGCAAGTGGTTAATCTCTTTCTCTCAGGATGCACTCTTAGACAGGCAGGGGGGCACCTCATTCTTTCTCCCCTGGTTCTACCGCTTTTAACCATCTCCTTGCAGAAAATGGATTGGTAGACCTATGGTAGTACACTTACCCCCACGCTAGAGCATACTCCTAGTCTATGCTAAGCAAAGGCAGTCTTTCTCATATTGATATGGTGTTGGTGAATGATAAAGATCTCCCTAAATTGCACTCTGTCTCCTATCTCCCCAGGGGTGTGTCTGATAACTCCCTTTTATTGGTTGGATTACCAATATACCCAGTTCGACATTGACCAGTATGCAAAATACACCTCTTTTAGCTGTCCTTGATCAGATCCTTTGCTCGTATTCCTGACCAACTGACATTTTTTCTGGAAGCTCATGGGGAATCCCAAATGGTTGGCATGTTCTGAGATACATTCAAAGCTTACCTACGAGGGGCACTGAAATCCACTCTTATTAACCGTGCTTCTAGACAGGAAGAGGGAAACCTCTTACAGCTTATACCCAGGCAGAGGCAGATTTCATATCTGATCCAACCTCAAATAAACATACACGTCGAGAAACTATATCCCACTTTTAACCTAAACCATATGATAGCTACTGCTGAGTGTAAAATGTTTTTCAAGTAAAAAAAGTTTTTTTGAATATGCCAGCCAATCTAGTAAAATTGTTGGCATATATTGCACAGCAGCAATTGTCTATTATGGCAATTCCCACGGTTAGTGCTGGCACTGGGGTGTTGGTCCACATGACAGATGAGGTACTTTCCTTTTTTTTTTATTCCCTCTATGAAAATCTATATGCCTCATCCCTGACTTGCTCAGGAGAGGTTATTGATGACTGTTTATCTGACTTAACATTGTCTACCCTCACGACAGACCAGGTCAATCTCTTAGAGACTGATATCATTAAAGACAAAGTGAAAAATTCTATTGTGTCTTTGGCTGTCAGGAAGGCCTCTGGCCCACATTGTATCCACTTAGAAGTATATACTCTCTATGTAGACATTATAGCCCCTGTTTTTGTCACAGTGTTTACTGAGGCCTATCGCCAACAGGATATACCACCTTCCATGTATGCAGCTACAGTGGTCCTTAGCCTTAAACCTGACAAAGACCCCACCGTTTGTGCATCATGTAGACGGATATCCTTTTTCAATATCGATTATAAAATTCTGACAAAACGTCTTGCAATGAGGCTAAATAAGGTTAGGCTAAATAAGGTTATATTTGCCTTTTATACATGGAGGACCAGACTGTGCTCATGCAAGACAAGTCTACAGTCTACAGGTATGTCCCCTGCCTCCCCTATTTGCCATAGCAATTGAGACTTTGGCCCTGAGATTCCAACAGTCCTCCTGCTTCTCGGGCATTACTTTGAGTGGCAGAACTGACTGCATATTCCTTTATGCTTATTTTATATATGTGTGACTTGAATACGACCCTAACAGTGGCCATGCAGATTAATAATACTTTTGGTTCTTTCTCAGGGTTAAAAATTCTCTATTATCCAATTATTCTTTCATTGTACACCCACTAACTGAATGGCAAAGTGGGGAAAACACCACTGCCTGTTAAGACTAAATGGCAATCTCTGCTTTCAAATATATCAGATGAGGATTTGGAAGAAATAAAGGTGTTTCCTGCAATTAACAACATCCAATTATATATTATCCATCAAACTTTTCTCACCCCATCTCATCTATTTGCTATGGGTAGGACGCCCACCTCTAACTGTTGATGTGCACAACCTAGCGCAGATTTTATACATGTAATATGGGCCTGCCCAATTATATCCAGTTATTGGAAGCCAATTTTAGGTGTGCTCTCCTTAATATCATCCCCTATTACATTCACCCCAGGGATCTGCCTATTAGGACTACTTGATGTGGAACTTTGGTCTATACGAGACACGATTTTCCTACGTGAAACATTATTTCTGGTACCTAAACAAATTACACTCAGATGGATGCAGGCTGCTCCCCCCCCCCCCCACACTTTCTCAGCTGATATTAGCAGTCAATCAGATAATCCCATATGAGAAAATCAGTGTATGAGAACAGGGGTTACCCTCCTCAATATCACAGAATCTGGGACATCTGGTATAACTCAGACCATACCCTGTAGAATACTAAAGCATGCAGGTATTTGTCTTTTTTGAACATGTGTGTGTGATGCACAAGATTAGTCTTAATGGAAAGAAGTGTATTGGTTTACTTATATGGAATGGGAGGCAATGGTTTCAGATTTTATAGTTTTTAAACTGGCATTGTATGGAACCTATGCACCAATTCTGCTTTCCCTTGCCACAGTTTTGTATTCTGTATCTGTGCTTCTCATGCGAAAAACAGAGTTAAAAAAATAAATAAGTAGTGACCCAATAATAAAACACATATAAGGATTAAATTGTGTTCTATTTACCTGCATTGTAGGGGTGTTGAAAATAATCGTCGCATTGATGCATTGCAATGCAGCCTTAAACGATTCTGCACTGATGCAGAGAACGGCTGCATTGTGATTGCACGATGACGTCATCCCGGTGGGACACATTAGGGCCCTTAGAGTGCTGTCAGGCCTGGGGCTTCTTTGATCTGGGGCTGTCAGGGCCCCTTACCTCTCGGGGCACATTCTGGCCATCCTCTCCAGGGACCATGCAGCAGGGTGACTGGGTCCGAAGTGCTCTCCAATTACCCCGAGGCCAGCCTGGCCCTGTCGGGGAAGCAGCAGCAGGAGGAGGAGGACGGTGAAGAGGAAGAGGAGGAAGGTCGGGACAACCGCCGGCTGGGAATGACATCTCAGAGGGCCCCAACCGTCTATATCACCCACCTCACTGGGCTCATCACCAGGGATCTGTCCAAGCCTTACTCCATCTACACCTACCACTACTTCATCAACAACTGGCCGCAGCTCTGCTTCCTGGAAAGTCAGGGAACTACAAGGCCCTGCACTCCTACTCACCAGGGTCTGCTACGCTACATCTGGGGGGACTACAGGTCCCAGCATTCCCCCTCTGTGTCCTCATCAGGGCCTGCTACAGTAGAACTTGAGGGACTAAAAGGCTCAGATTTTCCTATGCCCTAATCAATGCCTACTACACTGCACCTAGCTGGGCTACAAGGCCCAGCATCCCTCTCTGTCCTCACCAGGTCCTGCCACACTACAACTGGGAGGACTATAGGTCCAAGCATTCCTCCTCTCCTGACAAGGGCCTGCTACACTGCAACTGGGGGGGGCTACATGTCCCAGCATTCCTCCTCTCCTGGCAAGGGCCTGCTACACTGCAACTGGGGGGACAACAAGTCCGAGCATTCCTTTTCTGTCCTTACAGGGCCTATTACACTGCAACTGGGGAACTATAGTCCCAGCATTCCCTCTGTTCTAACCAAGGCCTTCTACAATAAATCTGGGGGGGGGGGGGGGACTACAAGTCCCAGCATTCCTCTTCTGTCCTTACTAGGGCCACTACACTACAACCGGGGGGACTACAGGTCCCAGCAATCCTCTCCTTATCAGGGCCTACTACATTGCAACTGGGGGAATTACAAGGCTCAGCCTTAACAGCTGTGTCCTGACCAGGGCCTGCTATACTACAACTGGGGAGACTACAAGGCCCATCATTTTTCATCTGTTCTGATCATGGCCTAACACACTGCAACTGTGGGGACTTTAAGGTCCTGCATTCCCTCTGTCCTAACCAGGGCCTGCTACACCACAGCTAAAGAGGGGGGATGCAGCCTTTAAAAGATTCTGACTGCTTGAATTTTTTGATAAAAACCATGAGCAATATTCGTGATGCATCACAGAATCAAATCGAATTGATGACAGGATAAAACGTAATCTAATCGAATCATGAGACCAGTGAAGATGTGCACCTCTACTGCATTGAGTTTGGCTTTAATTATATATCCAATTCATTTTTTCTTATTTATCAGTTTATGTTTTTACTAAATATGGCAAATTTGCATCTTCTTTTAATATTGACCACAACAAGCATTCTATAGAGACCTGACCCTTTAAGTTCTGGGTGGGCATAGATATTTTGCATACATGCTCTGAGTTTGCTTAAGAAAATTTTGTCCTTCTGCACATACAGCAGCTCTTTATTAAGCACTTGCCGACTGCGTACTGTATTTATACGGCAGCAGTGTGGCTCTATACCGCGAATCACCGTATATAAGCAGCGATCCGCGCATGCACAGTTAGCGGGCGGGAGTGCCCGCCGCACTCTGCAGGTGTGCACTCGCGGCTCAGACGGACCCGATGTTCGCTGGCGAGCCGCGATGACCTGTCAGAGAGAAAGAACGGGAAACCGCCGATGTAAACACGGCGGTTCCTCGCTCTGTCAGTGGGCATCTAAGAGATCTACTGATTCCTGTCACTGGGATCAGTTAGATTTCTTATGCCCATGGTAGCCCAGCCCCCTCACAGTTAGAACACGCCTAGGGAACACAGTTAACCCCTAGATCTCCCCCTGCAGGTTAACCCCTTCACTGCCAATGACATTTATACAGTAATTAGTGGATATTTAGATTTCTGATCGCTGTATAAATGTCATTGGTCCCAAAAAAGTGTCGAAAATGTCCGACATGGCTGCCCCAATATCAAAGTCCCCATAAAAATCGCAGATCGCCACCATTACTAGAGAAAAAAAAAGTAAAATACGTCAGGAATGAATTCTCATGGTGTGTAAACGCGGCAACTTTTGCGCAAACCAATCAAACGCTGATTGCAATTTTTTTTTTTTACCAAAAATATGAAGAAGAATATAAATCGGCCAAAACCGATGAATAAATTTGTTTTTTTATATATTTTTTTTTGGATTTGTATTTTAGCAAAAAGTAAGAAATAGTTTTTTTTGCAAAATTGTCGCTCTTTTTATGTTTATAGCAGTCATCAGAAATGACGCAGAGGGGATCAAATACCACCAAAAGAAAGCTCTATTTGTAGGGGGGGGGGGGGGGGGGGGAGGACACAAATTTAGTGTGGGTACAAAGTCGCATGATGGAGCAATTGTCAGTTAAAGCGACGCAGTGCCGAATCGCAAAAAGTGCGGTTAACTACACGTAAATATTTCTTTTTTTTTTTTTCTCTTGGGGGGTTTTTGTCTATAGATTTTTAATATTTAATTTAACTTTTAACCCTTTTATGGGTTGAAAATAGCTGAAATAAATGGATTGACTCCTGATGTAATGATAGTAAACGAGTCCAAGGGAAGAACTTCTTCATACAGTTATCCACATAGAAACCAGTTCCACTATTCTATCCTCTCTCCTCTACCACTCTAACTCTCTTCTTTGTCTCTGAATTATGTTGATTTTCTTTTCTTTGTTGAATGCAAAGGAGGATCATCAAGGATTTAAAGTTAAAGTAGGATACAAATTGATTGTGTGTGATCTGACCATTGTATAGCTGCAATTAACATTCTCTGTCGACCGCTGTGGTGTCACAACACAGAAGACATTTTATGGGGGGGGGCAGCTCCCACCCTGCCTGGCACAGTTAGCTCCCGGTTGGGGTGCCGGCGGGGGGGACCCCACTGCCCCTAGATAACCATGAAGATAGACATCAGACTTTGGTCATTTATGGGTACCTGTGGCGGGACAATGTCTCAAAATAGGTCAGACACATTTGTATATGTATCCTTGTTTTACCACCATTGCCCCTATATGGCTATATGTAACTTTGTTTGTGTATTTTATGTCTTGAAAAGTAATAAAAATGTATTATATAAAAAAAAAAAAAAAAAAAAAAAAAAAAAAAAAAAAAAAAAAAAAAGAGAAGAAGAAGAAACCAGTTCCTACCTCTAAATGAAAGAAAAAAAAAATCATACTGAATACAGTGAGGCAACACAAGACAATTTTTCCCTTAGGCTGTATTCACACCTTGGCGTAGCGTTTTCAGGCAGAAATACATGGGTTTTCTGCTGCGATTTTGTAAAGGTCACCAATGTAAAAAGTAGAAAAACGCCGAAATCAAGCTGCAAAAATACCTCCAGAACTTTTTTGAACTTCAGGTGTTTGGCTTCAAGCGGTTTTCAATGGAAATGTAAACGGACTCCATAGAGAATCACTGATTTTTTTCCCCTCAAGCGTTTTGTAGCTTCAGGCTTCAAGCTACAAAATGCTCAGGTGTGAATGGGGCCTTTGATATTGATAAATGATACATTATTTCTAACCCATCATTGTTTTAGTATTAGGCCCGGTTCACACTGGTGTGACATACATTCTGACTTTGGGAGCACATGTCGCATGACGTGTATAAATCAATGGTTCCCTATGAGAGCAGTCTTAACTGGTCCAGCTTGTGTCAGTCCGACTTTGAAAAAGGTTCCTGCACTACTTTGGTACGACTTGGGCCCGATTTCAGTCCAATGATTTGAATGTAGGTGGCAACCAAGTCAGATCATCATCTTAACTGATCCGACTTGTGGCATGCAACAACTTGTGCTCTGAGGATCCTGAGGGAGGAACGCCACATCAAAATTTTCAAAAATGGCTTGGGGCCCCCCCAAAATCCATACCAGACCCTTAGCTGAGCATGCGGCCTGGCAGGTCAGGAAATACCAGGCCACATGCCCTCAACATGGGGGGGGGGGGGGTGCTTTGGGGCAGGGGAGGCTCTGCGCCCCCCCCACCACAAAGCCCCTTGTCCCCTTGGTGATGGGTACAAGGGCCTCTTCCCGACAACCTTGGGCGGTGGTTATGGGGGTCTGTGGGCTGGGGGCTTATCAAAAATCTGGAAGCCACCTTTAACAAGGGGGTCTCCAGATCCTGGCCCCCACCCTATGTGAATGAGTAGGGGGTACATTGTACCCCCTACTCAGTCACTCAAAAAAAGTGTCAAAAATAAAAACAGTACACAAATTTTGATTAAGTGCTTTATTAAAAATTAAGAATGACCCCGTCGTAGCTCCATGTCTGCTTTCTCCGGTGATGTCTTCTCTTTCCGGTTCTTTTCCCTCCACTGTCTTCTTCCTCTGGTTCTTCTCCCTCCACTGAGGTCTTGACGCTAGCTCCCGTTGTTGTGTTGGCTCCGATGTGTGCCATTTATTATATAGCCATGGGGCATGGCCATCTGGTGACGTCATCCAGAGACCCAACCCATTGTGACGTCAACACCCTATCATGCCCCGGAAGAACCAGAGGAAGAAGACATCAACAGAGGGAGTAGAACTAGAGGGAGAAGACATCACCGGAGAAAGCAGACATGTTGGAGCTACAATGGGGGACATTCTTCATTTTTAATAAAGAACTTTGTCAAAAACCTGTGTACTGTTTTTATTTATTTTTGACACATTTTTGGGTGAATGAGTAGGGGGTACAATGTGCCCCATACTCCGTCACATAGGGTGGGGGGCTGGGATCTGGGGGCCTCCTTGTCCAGACTCTGATAAGCCCCCTGCCCGCAGACCCCTACAACCACCGCTCAGGGTTGTCGTGACAACATGAGAAGGTGATTGGGGGGGCGCAGAGCCCCCCCCCCTGTCCCAGAGCACTCACCCTCCCATGTTGAGGACATGTGGCTTAGTATTGCTCAGGAGGGGAGGGGGCCGCTCGCTCGTACCCCCCCCTTTCCTGACTTGCCGGGCTGTGTGCTTGGACAAGGGTCTGGTATGGATTTGGGGGGGGGGGGGGGCCCAGGCCGGTTTTTGTTTTTTTTATTTTGGCACGGGGGTTCCCCTTAAAATCCTCACCAGACTGGAGGGCCTGGTATGGACTGGGGGAGTACCCCCCACCATTTATTTTTTTCAAATTTTGTAGGGCAAAGTTGGATTGGTAGTCGCCCGACTTCCATGTCGGAGCAGTGTGAACCCGGCCTTATTCATGAATATGTATGAATAGTTAAGGTTGCTATTCCTCAACAGGAAAAAAAAATGAACACATACAACACCTTAAGTCAATGACCTGGAACATACATGCAAATTAAGAAAGTCATAGAAAAGTCAGAACTCCCTATCATTTGTTTCAGGTCAAAGATTTCAAAAACCAAAAGAAGGGACAAAATGACAGCCAGGTAAATAGCATTTTCAGAAAAAGACATTAGCTTTGGAGGCCTCCATGTCACTTTCATGTCAGGTTTACTTTAAATCATTTATGTGTTGCAGACCACAGCCACCTAATACCTACATTTACCTTTTTTTTAAAAAATCAGTAAAAGTATTTATTGATTTTCCAGTAGCAAAAATATACAGAATTCATCAAAAGGGTAACCATAGCAACATATTACAAACATACAGAGAAGTACGTATTATTGTAGTTTTTGATAATCTTCACTGTATGAAATGGTTTGTAACCCATGGTTCAGAGGGATTACACAGTAGGCCACGAACAGAACATTCTATTTTGGCAATTAGATCTATTCCTAGAATATCCAACACAACCCTTTAGGGCTTGACAACACTAAAACTGGGCAAATCAAATGGTTCATCCAGAAAAGATAAAAAGAAAGAAAAGAGATGAAGAGAAGACGAGAAAGAAGAGAAGAATAACCAGGAAGAGATTGGTATGTTATTTCCTCTCTTGAGTTTATAAGTTCGAGTATTGGGTGACCCATCAGCTAGCCAAACCACAAAACTCACAATATAAATTTGGGTGTGTAGTGGCCCATCAGATGGCCTAGTCTTGTGGTTTAATGGAGTTGTTGGAAAATGACACCCTAAGCAGTCTGTCTCGGATCAATAGAGTAGGTGCGAGGTCTGGGACATCTAGCCATTGTTGCCACATTGTATAAAATTTTTGGGGGACGTTTCTATGCTGGTATGTGATCTTTTCCCGTATAAGCATAGCGTTCACCTTTTACACCCACTGACATGTAGTTGGTACTCTAGAGAGAATCCAATAATGTGTAATTAATTTGTGCGCAGCATATAATAATCTAATTATTGCTGTATGATTTTGTGGGGTTAATGACTCATCCTCTATGGCACCCAAAAGACATACCACTGGGGTTCTTGGAATGTGAATGCGTAGACTGGTGAGATTGTATACAGTATTTATTTGCAGTAGCGGGCCAGTTTGGGGCATCGCCATGTCATGTGGATAAGATCGCCATGATCCCATTCACATTTTGGGAAGAGAGGAGTAGCCCTCCTCCCCATCTGTATAATTGGTCTGGAGTTCTATATGCCTTGTGAAGTAGGTACATATGTGATAATTTATGAGATACCGACACTGATACCATAGGGGCTGAGAAAAGGGGAAAGTTCCCATGTTTCACCCTCTATATCCCTATCCCTATCACCCTCCCTGTCCCTTTCCCAGACCTACATTCACCTTTAGCTTGGTATGCACCACGTTTCATGAGTGCATTTTCTATTAGTGGTTCAGTAAATAACTATCATTTATTAGACAAAACAATATAATTGGCATCAACAAAAAACAAATGCAATGAAATAGGTAAAAGAATGTGTATTCCTTAAAAGAACAGTTAAAACACATCAAAAGGTATACACTGATAACCCTTACCTCTCCAGCTCTAGCACATTCTCTTGCACCTTTGTGAAGGGAAGCCCAGGTGTCTTCGTACCTGTCAGGATATAATTAGGATACTTTTAAATGTACTTCAAAAGGGTTGGTTTATTTAAGCAAGCCACTAGCTAAATAGCCTTCTTTTTTTTTTACTGTGTAATATATCTCGTTAAATATATGTTATATATATATATACACATACACACACACACACACCCCATTTACGTACCTCATGAGGCCCGACTTTAAAGACCCTCAGGATGTTGCTATGACCTTGCTAAGTGAGGCTCAGCCATTACTGCTCACCTTCACCAACACAGGAGTGGGCTTTCAAACTCTGAGCTCAGAGCTACTGCATAAGGGGAGAGAAAGTGCATGTGAGGGGAGTTGAATCAGAGAAAGTTTACACCTGTGATGGTGAAGATGAATAGTGATGTCTGGGCCTTGCTTAACCACATGCCAGAGTGGCTCGTTATCGCAAACCATCGTCACCTGACGGCGGCTTCGATAACTAGCATTGTGAGCGTGCGTGGCGCCACCGGAGGCGCGCTCACTGTGTTCCTAGGGGGCCAGGGAGCAGGTAGGGCAGACTCGATCGCCGCCAGCTACCCGCGATCCCCCCTCCCGGAGTGAAAGAATGGAGGTCCGTGTATGTAAACACGGATCTCCGATCTGACAGAGAGGGAAGGGCTGTGATCACAGGCTTCCTGTATATGGAAGCAGTGATCACTCCCCTCCCCCTGCCAGCCCAACCCCCAAACAGTTAGAACACGCCTAGGGAACTCAGTTAACCCTTAGAGCGCCGACTCCAGGTTAACCCCTTCACTGTCAATGGAAATTACAAAGTAATCAGTGCATTTTATAGCACTGATCGCTGTATAAATGCCAATGGTCCCAAAAAAGTGTCAAAATGGTCCAACATGTTCGCTGCAATATCGCAGTACCGCTAAAAATCGCAGATCGCCGCCATTTGAAAAAAAAGTTTTTTTTAATATTTTTTTCTGGATTTGTATTTTAGCAAAAAGTAAGAAATTTTTTTTTTGCAAAATTGTCGCTCTTTTGTTTATAGAGGCGATCAGAAATGACACAGAGGTGATCAAATACCACCAAAAGAAAGCTCTACTTGTGAGGAAATAAAGGATGAAAATTTTGTTTGGGTACCACGTCACACACACGCGCAACTGTCAGTTAAAGCGACGCCGTTCCGAATCACAAAATGTGCTCTGGTCCTAAAGTGTGAAATCCTTCCGGGGCTAAAGTGGTTAACGCCCTAGCAATGTTCTGGAAGTTTTTAGATCAGAAAATAATTGGGAAAGCTGGGTCACAAAATGTTGCATGACCATGCCAAGAGGGCCCAGCCACATCATACAAAGTAAAGAAACACTCCAAGGTGGAAACAGACAAAGATCAGAGGATAACACAATTCCAGATTGTAGATGTCAGCACCATCAGAAGGCACACTGCAGGCAGCTCTAGAACAGTTAGCAAAATGTAAGCTCTAGGAGCAACTGGTAAAGTGGGAACATCCCCTCGTGCCTAGAATCAGACATGTTTCGGTAAGCCAATATAGAGGCTCAGGGAAAGAGGCAAGGCCTCAGGTACTCAAAAAAAAAAAAAAAACAACAGGATAGATGGTAGCAAGTGAGGGTCAGATAGCCAGAGAGCCAAAGTCACTGTAGGCAGGCATCAATAATGGATCAAAGTTCCAAGGGGCTGATTTCAAACAGGAGCAGCAGTGGATGAATCATCAAAAAAAAAAAAATCTTAACAGCCAAACTCTGGAAAATACATCCATCCTACTAGGATACTAGCAAAAACTAAGATAGGCTGATAGTTGAGGGGTTGGTGTACAGTGTTTTGGTTGCCAATGTCCAATCCTCTTGTAGGTGGCCATTAAAAACGGAAAATGTTAAAGACTTCCAGTGTCCCTCAATGAACGAGAAAAAAACATTTTACAGTTGTCAAGTGCAAGTGGGTGAGGAGAATTTGCCCCCATCCCTTTGCTCTTAAAGGACTTCCTGGTAGACCGCCCCTCTTGTAGGTGGCCATTAAAAAAACAGAAAATGTTAAAGACTTCCAGTGTCCCTCAATGAACAAGAAAAAAACATTTTACAGTTGTCAAGTGCAAGTGGGTGAGGATAATTTGCCCCCATCTCTTTGTTCTTGGATAAAGGACTTCCTGGTAGACCGCCCACAGGTGGTCAAACTTGGCAAGCATGTTTCTTCCCAGTGTGTGGTTAGCATAGGTGTACCACAAGGTTGTGTATTGAGTCCCCTTCTTTACTCTCTATACAGCTGTGATTGTACTTCTAGCTTTTCTACAAAAATAGTATCAAAATTTGCCACCATTGTAGGTTGCATCACAAGGGGGGGGGGGGGTGAAACATCATAGGGAGTAGGTGGCTAATCTAGTAGAGTGGTGTGAGGTAAACTATTTGTCCCTAAACACTGGGAAGACCAAGGAATTAATCAATATTAGGAAGAGTAAAACTGACATGGTTCCACTCTATCAGGAGAATTGGTAGAGCAGGTGTCCATTTTTAAGTTTTTAGGTATTGAAATGTCAGAAAATTTATCCTGGTCATTAAACCTTATAGCTGTCACCAAGGAGTGTCAGCAATGTTTATATTTGCTAAGACTTCTTAGGAAAAATGGCCTAGGGGAACACATCTTTGAGTCCTTCTATCGCTCCTCCATTGAGAGCATGCTGACATACTGCATTTTAGCTTGGTATTCCAACTGCACGCTAGCAGAAAAAGCTTCCCTTCAGAAAATAATAAATGTTGCACAGAAGGATGTGGGATGCAGACTAGCTTCTCTAAATGAAATTTACAAGTCCCATTGTGTCAATAGGGCAGGCAAAATAGTGAGCGCTCTGTCCCACCCTGGAAGCTATATTTTTGAACTCCTGTCATCTGGCAGGAGGTTCAAAAATATCAGGCTTCATGCACATAGGACATTTAAAAAAACGTCCTAAAAACATCAGTAGCTTATCAGTGATTTTTTTCAGCTTTTACCAGCGTTTTTTCGTGTTTTTAAAAGGGCCAGCGTTTTTGGGTTTTTTTCCCCAATTGATCTAAAACATACAAAAACGTTGGGTATTGACATTTTTGAGCATTTTTACAGCTGAAAAACGTCTCTCAGAACCCTCTGGTCTTGAGTTTTTTTTTTACAGCTCAAAAATGTCACTGCTAAAAACAGTTGATAACAGCCTATGTGTGCATGAACGCATAGGATAACATGGAGGGTTTATTGACCGTAGAAAAAAATGTCTACAGCTAAAAACAGCTGCTGTAAAACAGTCAAAAGACGTCCTGTGTGCATGAGGCCTAAAGGTGAGAACAAATAGATTCAAGGAAAGTTTCTTTCCAAGAGCTATCAAAGCCCTAAATAGTAATTTTTGAAAAAAATAGTATTTAATTGTAGGTGACTTAGCTTGCTGCTATAGTGGGGGTTCTTTTTTATTTATTTTTTTATATGGGGGGTAAAATTGTCTAGATTTGTGCATGCTGAGATTGTTATATGTTTTCATGTGTGGAGCTTTTTATAGAATATTGTCATTGCAGCGCAAATCACAGTGAAAAAGTATTATCTACCGTACAAATCTTCCAATGGGGACACCAGTTCCAATGACAGCTATCCCCTCACATCTGGGAGATTTCCTCAAACTTCCATCTTCAGGACAGGAAGTAATGGAAAATCTCCCCAGTGGAATACCAATAGTAAACATAACCTGACAGGGATTTTAACCCTTAAGAAAGCCTGAAAGGGTTTGGAAAGAAACGCAAGTTTGACCTCTATCGCACATTATCCTTAATTATTAGAGGAGTGATCTAAGGGAAACAATCCAGGTGCTCTTTAAGCAAACCAGTGCATAGAGCAATGGCTGTAATCAATTTTATTTATATCAGGTACAATAACCTGCAGTATACTCTGCAGCAGGTTTTAGAGCAGCCAAGGTCCTGGTAGATGCTTGCTGACTGGTTGCTGTGGTTTTCTGCGCATGCACAATACTTCTTTATTAAAAAAGATCTAGCGTCACAGCATGCACTTGTAACATGAGCATTCTAATACCAATTCAAAAAGTTATTTTGACAATTTAATATAAGCTTACTTGATAAATCTATCATACTGCAAGTGTTGCCTGTTGGCAATTTCATGCCACAATTTCCTAGATTCACTGCATGCTATGCAGCTTCTCTTCTGCGGTTTACTTTCAATTTCTAAGGACTATATATCCCATGGTACTTTGTTGCCTGTAAGGAGGGATTACCGCACTGGCTCCACCTCCTGAAGTTCTTCCTCAGCACCTCTGTAGATTTAATCTTATCTGACCAAAACACCTTTTTCCAAGAGGTCTCAGAATCTTCAAGATGTGTTTAAGGCGGTCAGACTAAAATTTAAATTTGGCCTCAATACCAAACAATATGTCTGGCGAAAATTCAATACAGCTCACCATCTAAATAACAACATTCCTACAGTAAGGTATGAAGGTGGTAATATCCTGGTATGGGGATGTTTCTCTGCAGCAGGGACTGGAGCACGTGTCAGGATAGAAGGAAAAATGGATGGGGCAAAAAAGGGATTTTATTATAACTTACCGTAAAATCCTTTTCTCCGACTTCACTGACAGACGCAGCCTTCTTATGACACATGGGGTTATGCTCATATCACTAGAAGTAGACTAGGCAAAAATAAGACAAAAGCATAGGTTGGCCCCTCCCAGGGGGCCGTCCTCACCTTAGCATATAATCCCCCTGCTCTGCATAGCACATCAGTTCGTAACAAGCCGTACAAACTCAACACAGAGAGGTGGGTGCTGCTTCTGTCAGTGAACTCAGAGAAAAGGATTTTACGGTAAGTTATAATAAAATCCCTTTTACTCTTCCGTTCACTGACAGATGCAGCCTTTTTATGACACGTGGGGACGTCCCAAAGCTGTGCCAATCAAGAGGGGTGGGCAAACTATAACAACTGTACCCAACAGAAAAAGCCCTCTCAGGCGGCGCTAATCGCGCCTACACTGCCGCTTGTAATACTTTGCGGCCAAAAGCAGCATCCGAATATGCTGAAACATCAATTTTGTAAAACTTAGTAAACGTGTGCACTGAGGCCCAAGTAGCCGCTTTGCACTCCTGAGACACCGAGGCCTGGTGTCTAAACGCCCAGGAAGCACTAACTGCCCTGGTGGAATGAGCCGTGACTGGAAACGGGGGAACCTTGCCCGAATCTCGGTCTTCCTTATCCAATGAGAAATGGTAGCTGACGAGGCCGCCATGTCTTTGCGCGACCCTTCCGTCAGCTCAAATAAAGAATCAGATTTCCGAAAAGAAGCTGTAAAAAATAAATACAAAGCCCTCACCACATCCAAAGAATGTAGCTCAACTTCTTTGGGATGCGACGGGTGCGGGCACAATGAGGGAAGAACAATATCCTCATTTAAATGAAAAGAAGAAACCACAGCAAAGAAGGCTTCCACCAAAGAAGAAAAGTAAATTTACTCCTATAACAAGAAGGGAGTAACACGGGCGTGGGCAGCGTAGGGTTTCTTCAACTCGATGTAAGAAACCTACACCACTCCCGAAACATAAATAAAAAATGTCGAAGAAAAGCCTTTAGACTAAGAAATAAACTCGACTGCCTTCCCAGCGCGTTT
>BLSH010331581.1:334854-352939 GCA_018402905.1 Glandirana rugosa | reverse complement strand
TCCGGTTTATTAAATTTAAAATCAGACTGGCGGAATTTGAGTAGAACTTCTAAGACTCCGGAGTACCTTTTTCCACAATACCAGTCTACTCTGATTTAGATGTCTCCACGACTCCTTCTTGAAGTCCTCCACCTCGGTCACGCCATTAGGGAGGAATGTCCGTTGTTTCATGGTACCATATATATAAGGAATCTTTAAATTTCATTTGGCGTCTTCTCTTCGACGTTTCGTACGTCACTTAGATCCCATGCACAATACTTCTTTATTAAAAAAGATCTAGCGTCACAGCATGCACTTGTAACATGAGCATTCTAATACCAATTCAAAAAGTTATTTTGACAATTTAATATAAGCTTACTTGATAAATCTATCATACTGCAAGTGTTGCCTGTTGGCAATTTCATGCCACAATTTCCTAGATTCACTGCATGCTTTGCAGCTTCTCTTCTGCGGTTTACTTTAAATTTCTAAGGAATATATATACCATGGTACTTTGTTGCCTGTAAGGAGGGATTACCGCACTGGCTCCACCTCCTGAAGTTCTTCCTCAGCACCTCTGTAGATTTAGTCTCATCTGACCATAACACCTTTTTCCATGAGGCCTCAGAATCTTCAAGATGAGTTTAAGGCGGTCAGACTAAAATTTAAATTATTTGGCCTCAACACCAAACAATATGTCTGGCGAAAACTCAATACAGCTCACCATCTAAATAACATTCCTACAGTAAGGTATGAAGGTGGTAATATCCTGGTATGGAGGTGTTTCTCTGCAGCAGGGACTGGAGCACGTGCCAGGATAGAAGGAAAAATGGATGGGGCAAAAAAGGGATTTTATTATAACTTACTGTAAAATCCTTTTCTCCGAGTTCACTGACAGACACAGCCTTCTTATGACACGTGGGGTTATGCTCATATCACTAGGAGTAGACTAGGCAAAAATAAGACAAAAGCATAGGTTGGCCCCTCCCATGGGGCCGTCCTCACCTTATAATCCATATAATCCCCCTGCTCTGCATAGCACATCAGTTCGTAACAAGCCGTACAAACTCAACACAGAGGGGTGGGTGCTGCGTCTGTCAGTGAACTGAGAGAAAAGGATTTTATGGTAAGTTATAATAAAATCCCTTTTACTCTTCCATTCACTGACAGATGCAGCCTTCTTATGACACGTGGGGACGTCCCAAAGCTGTGCCAATCAAGAGGGGTGGGCAAACTATAACTGTACCCAACAGAAAAAGCCCTCTCAGGCGGCGCTAATCGCGCCTATACTGCCGCTTGTAATACTTTGCGGCCAAAGGCAGCATCCGAAGATGCTGAAACATCAATTTTGTAAAACTTAGTAAACGTGTGCACTGAGGCCCAAGTAGCCGCTTTGCACACCTGAGACAACGAGGCCTGGTGTCTAAACACCCAGGAAGTACTAACTGCCCTGGTGGAATGACTGGAAACGGGGGAACCTTGCCCCGAATCTCATATGCATGAGTCACGGTCTTCCTTATCCAACGAGAAATGGTAGCTGACGAGGCCGCCATGCCTTTGCGCGACCATTCCGTCAGCACAAATAAAGAATCGGACTTCCGAAAAGAAGCTGTAAAAAACAAATACACCCGCAAAGCCCTCACCACATCCAAAGAATGCAGTTCAACTTCTTTGGGATGCGACGGGTGCGGGCACAATGAGGGAAGAATATCCTCATTTAAATGAAAAGAAGAAACCACCTTCGGAAGAAACGAAGGGGAAGGTCGCAAAACCGCCTTGTCCTTCTGAAGGACCAAGTAAGGTGACTTGCAGGAAAACGCTGCCAACTCAGACACCCGCCTAGCGGATGTGACAGCCACCAGAAAAGCCACTTTCTGCGGCAACAGTACAAATGTACGGATCAACGAATGAGACACCAAGGGTCGTTGAAAAAGAACCATCAGGGCCGAAATCTGACCCTTAAGCGTACTGAACGCCAGGTTCTTGTCCAGTCCTTGCTGCGAAAAAGTCAGCACTCTGGACACTATATAAGAGCGGGGGTTCCAACCCCCTGCCTCGCACCAGGCTATAGGCCTTCCAGGTCCTATGATAAATTCTACGTGAGGTACCTTTACGTGCTTCAATCGTAATAGGGATCACGGAGTCCGAGACACCCCTATCCCTCAACACCTGGGACTCAATAGCCAAGCCGTCAAAGCCAGCGAGGGTAAAGCAGGGTGCAAGATGGGCCCCTGAGACAGTAGGTCTTCACGAAGTGGAAGATGCCACGGAACATCTGTCACCATCCGTACTACGTCGGCGTACCAAGGACGCCGAGGCCAATCCGGAGCTACCAGGATTGTCGGGATTCCTTCTGCTTCTATCCTGCGCAAAACCCGCAGTAGAAGCTTTAAAGGAGGAAAGACGTACAGTAGCTGATACCGACCCCAGGGTGCCACCAGCACGTCCGAGGCGACCGCCAATGGATCTCTTGTTCTGCACACAAAAGGTCTGTTCCTTGTGATTGAACCTGGAGGCCATGAGGTCCACCTCTGGCGTGCCCCACTTGAGGCAAATCTGGCGGAACACTTCTGGATGTAGGGACCATTCCCCCTGATCCAGAGTCCAGCGGCTGAGAAAGTCCGCCTGCCAGTTTTCCACGCCTGGGATGTAGATTGCAGAGAGAGCTGGCACGTGAAGTTCTGCCCACCGAAGGATCAGAGCCGCCTCCACGGCTGCTGCCGAGCTTCTTGTTCCGCCCTGATGGTTCACATATGCCACTGCCGTGGCATTGTCTGGCTGAATCCGGACAGGGAGGCCTCGCAGCCTTTCCGACCAACGGGACAGACAAAGTCTGATCGCTCTCAGTTCCAGTACATTTATTGGAAGGCAAGCTTCCTGCACTGACCAACGACCCTGGGCAGAGAACTGACCCAGGACCCCTCCCCAGCCCGATAGGCTGGCGTCCCTCGCTACTATCGACCAATACAAGGGGAGAAAACATTTTCCCAACTTTAGAGCCGGAGCCCGAATCCACCAAATCAAGGATCCTCGGGACTGATGATCCAACCTGATCCGTCTGTCTAGGGATAGGGGAGATTTGTCCTATTGCGACAAAATCACCTTCTGCAGGAGCCAAGTGTGACTCTGGGCGTAAGGTATTGCTTCGAAAGTCGACACCATGACCCCCAACACTCGCATACAGAACCGTAAGGAGGACCACTGGCGTGATAACAGGGTTCGCACTGCTGCCTGTAATATCAGGAGCTTGCTCGGTGGTAAAAACACCCTTGCCTGCACCGTGTCCAGAATCAGACCAAGGTATTCCAGCCTGCAGGATGGAGTCAACGATGATTCCTGTAGGTTGATTAGCCAACCGAACTCCTCTAACGTGGACACCGTGATTGTCACGTTCTCCTCCAGAGCCGCAGCAGACTCTGCTCTCAGGAGTAAATCGTCGAGGTATGCTACTACCGCGATACCTCTCTGTCTCAGCAGCGCCAGCATCGGGGCCACCACCTTGGTGAACACTCGGGGAGATGAAGCCAGCCCAAAGAAAAGTGCCACAAACTGGTAATGCAGGTCCCCCACTGCGAAGCGTAGAAAACGCTGGTGACTGTGACAAACTGGAACATGGAGATACGCGTCCCTGATATCCAGGGACACCATGAATTCCCCTTGGTGCAGGGCGGCCATGACCGAGCGGATGGACTCCATCCTGAATCTCCTCGTCTTTACGAAGCGGTTTAATGCCTTCAGGTCCAGAACTGGCCTGACACTGCCCTTTTTGGGCACCACAAAGAGGTTTGAGTAAAACCTGTGAAATCTTTCCACCATGGGTACCGGTACAATCACCCCCTTCGGCAAGCGCCCGACCGTGCCTAGAAACGCCTCCTGGCGCCCCTGAGGGAGTCTTAAGTTTGAAGGGAAGAACCTTTCTGGGGGCAGAGAGATAAATTCTATCCTGTACCCGGAGGACACCACCTCCAGTACCCACCGATCGGTGATGCGGGCAGTCCATCTGTCTGCGAACCCCAGCAACCGACCCCCACCCGTGAGTCGGGCGGGGGCAACCCATCATGCGGAGGTTGATTTATCCTTTGCTTTTTTGGACTTATGCTGCCAGGGCCTTTTACTGGGCCCAGCGGAAGCCCTACCGGACTTGAGGCCCTTACCCGTTGAGCCGGGTGCCCGAAAAAACGTCTTCTGACCTGAAGAAACAGGGCCCTGCCTACGGTGAAAATCCCGCCGATTTGGCTCTGGAAGGAAAGTACTCTTCCCTCCCGTGAAATCCTTAATGATTTCATCCAACTGTGGGCCAAACAAACGCCCTCCCTGAAAGGGAAGGTCTGCAAGAGCTTTCTTCGAAGCCTGGTCGCCCGACCAAGAGCGTAGCCACAGCACCCGCCTGATAACAATTGCAAAAACAGACATTTTTGACAATATGGGAAGAAGGTCCAACCAAAGCAGCCTGGCATATGTAGCGGAGACCCTCTTCCAAATGTTGTGCCCGCTGCACCTCAACCTGTGCACACTCACAAGTTAAACCAGTGTGCAGTGTGGCAGCGTGCTCGTGAAGAGATTGTGCCGCCATCGCAGCCGCTAGAGCCGGCCACAGAGCCAAGAACAGTGCCTTAGACACTGCCTCCATGCGGCGATCGGCCGCCTCCTTAAAAGATGGAGACCCCTCCAAGGGAATGGTCTTTGCCTTATTCAGACGGGCCACTGGGGGGTCCACTGTTGGGGAAGCCCACCCCTCTTGAACACCGCCTGTTAAAACACCTGATCATAAGGGTAAGCCCTAGGGGACCTAGGGGGATTAAGTGATCCACAAATATATGTGGACTCATGCGACTCCCCTGCTTGGTCAAGCCACATGGAGTCGCGGATATCAGTGATCAGAGTGGCCACTATCGCTTTATCATGCGAAAAAGGAGCTTCCTGATCACCTTCGCCTTCTGAGGGCAGTTCACCCTCTAATAGGTCCACAGATGTGACCATTGTGGTGCTTTCTAGATCCAAATCCTCCCCTGAGGAATGAGGGGGGGGGTGGGCGTTTTTTGGGGCCCCCCGACACCGGGTCCCCCGCCGTGGAAACAACTCCCCAAATACTGCCCTCAGCTGTTCCAAGGACACCAAGGTTCCCGGGGTGGATTGTTGATCCGCAGGTACACCTGCCATAGCCTTGCCGGCCTCTGACATCCCAGCCTTCCGGCACCCCCACTGTGTGACCACCACCTCTACCCCACCAATCAGCCAGGGAGACCCGGGAGGATTGCACCCACCGCTACCAGCACCCAGGGAGAGCCAGCTATACTTGCTGTTTTAAATGCCTCAGCACTGTGACTGGAATGAGCAATGCCCAAAAATACACTGCACTTCAAGAGCCTGCACCACCGAGTGTCAGCCACGTTGTCCAAGTGAAACCAGAAGTACTACTTCCGTTTTTAACACTTCCTGTAATACCAAAAACGACCACTGGGGGCCGCCAGAGGACAGGCTGAATACCGCATGGGCTACCAGACAACGGATGCTGCCATTAACACAAGTAGAGCTTATAGAAAAATGGTGTGGTCAGCGGACAAACGAACGGTGATCCACATCAAATGGCGGCGAACCGCTTAATGCAGTGCTCCGAACGGTCAGTGCAAGGTGCGGTACTGCGGGGGGTGGGGGGGTGGGGGGAGAGGGACGGGAGATAATCCTCAAAGGGGTACCACCCAGTGTGTCCCCACAAACGGACCCCCACCGGCCGGCTACCACAGAAGCTGCTCAGGTGCCCACTCTCCGCGCCCCTAGGATGGAAGAGGGGTCCACTCACCAATCAGATGGGTGCAGCGGGTAGCCACCCAGAGCAGACTTACCTCCCCATAGAGAGGCATGCTGCTGGCCAGGCCCCTGGACAGGAACAAAACCAGTCACTGGGCTCTAGTGGGTTTTAGTCACTGGCCGCCCGCACGGAACGGGCGATATGCGGCGGGCCCCCGCTAAGGGTAGCTCGCATAGTGTCGGCCGGACTGGGGAAAGTTTTTGGATTCTAGATATCTTCTATACCACCAGCCGGCTTCTTGATAGCAATCTTCATCAGAAAAAATCTTCAGGAGACCGCAGATCCCATAGGGAACCAGGTCTACTCCTTGCACTAGGCAATTTAAAACTGATGTGCTATGCAGAGCAGGGGGATTATATGCTAAGGTGAGGATGGGGAGGACTGGGAGGGGCCAACCTATGCTTTTGTTTTATTTTTGCCTAGTCTACTCCTAGTGATAGGAGCATAACCCCACGTGTCATAAGAAGGCTGCGTCTGTCAGTGAACGGAAGAGTAATACCATCAAATTCTTGAGGAAAATTTGCTGCCCTCTGCCAGAAAGTGGTCAATGGGAAGAAGTTTAACTTTCCAACATGACAATGACCCAAAGCACACAGCAAAAAAATGACCACGCAGTGGTTGGAGAAAAAGGTAAATGTCCTTGCATGGTTTAGTTATACCCCAGGCTTAAACCCCATTGAAAATCTGTGGAATGACTTGAAGACTACAGTCTACAAACAGCTAGCATCAAATTTAATTGAACTTGAGCAGTTCGGCAAAAAAGAGTGGGCAAATATTGCAAAGTCTAGATGTGCAAAGTTAGTAGAGACATATGCCAACAAACTAAAGGCTGTAATTAAAGCAAAATGTGGTCCGACAAAATGCTGACATATGGAAGATAATTATTTTTCCAACTCAGTGATTCTGTTTTTGATTTTTTTTTCTGACATGTTGGTGTTCTATCTTTCACTTGGGTTTTATAAATTGCACTAGTTAATACAGCTGGGCAAAACAAAAATTGTGCATGTCTTCATGTCAGACTGCAAAGCAACAAAATGTAATTATTTTAAAGGGGTTGACTCTTTTCTATACCCACTGTAGGTAGGACACCCAACATTAGAGGTGATTTATTCTTCTAAAGCAAAGACACCTTTGCACACTGGTACTGGCTAGTATTTCAATGTTTCTCTTCTCCCTCAGTTTCTCTCCCTCCTTCACAGCAAATGTGACCCCAGTGCATACAGAAGGGGGAAGGGGGGACAAACAAGGATGCGGTGCAGGCACCCAACATCCTCCTTATCAACCAATGAGGTCAAAGGTTAAGATGCCGACGACTAGAAGGTTGTAATGGTGCACAATGAAAACATGTGCATTGTGTAGCTAAAAACTGACGGTTAGTTACCGATAGCAGTGTTTCTACGAACCTTCCAGGACGGCAACACCTGGGAGATGAGAGGCTCCTACAGGAAACCCAATCAGTTCACAGCTGTTTATAAGGCCCCACGTTACCCCTTGCTCCTCAGTTGTTGTAAAGTAAGTCTCCCAACCGATTCACAAGGGTTATTCAACCACCTAGGCACTTACCCCCTAATGTATACATTCTCCTCCACCATTAACAGGGTGGGAAGAAGGCCTGCCACCCTGGAAGGTTTGTAGAAACACCTTTATTAGTAAGTAACGGTTGGTTCTCTCATCTCACCTTCCAGGACGGCAACACCTGAGATAATAAAGAAATCCGCAGGTCTACCTTTGAGTGAGACCTCTGCAAGAGCTTCCTGCCAAATGCCAGGTTCTGCAGCCCATTTTACCTCCACTTTATTATGACTGATGAAGGTATCTTAGCTGGATCAGGAGGCTGATCAGCAGGTTTGCTCCACCATGTTCCTGCCTTCTCCGCTTCGGATGCAGGATCTATGTGGAGTTCTTTTAACCACTATCCTACCGCCGAATGCAGAATGGCGGCCGGGAAGTGGTTCTGTTATCCTGACTGGGCGTCATATGGCGTCCAGCAGAATAACAAGCTGACGCGGAGATCGGTGGTGTGGAGTGTCAGTCTTCTGACAGAAGCTCTTTACCACGTGATCAGCTGTGACGAATCACGACTGATCACAGTATAAACAGGAAAACATCAGCTTTTCCTCTACTTGTGTCTCCAGGAGCGACTAGATGAGAGCCGATCTGCGTCTATAATGACAGGGGGCTCTGCACTGATTGTTTATCAGTGCAGCCCCTCCTAGGATCACCACCTAGGACCACCAGGGAATGCCCACCCAGGGACCACCAGGGAGACAACCAGGAAAGTCCACCCTGACCACCAGGGAGCCCACACAGGGGCCACCAGGTAAGGGGCACAGTGCCCAACAGGGATGGCACTCAGTGCCATCTTGGATGCCACCCAGGACCACCAGGAAAGGACCACCAAGGAAGTGCTATCTAGCATTGCCGCCTATCAGTGCCCACCAGTGCCACCTATCAGTGCTCAGTGTCACCTATCAGTGCCGCCTATGAGTGCCCATTAGTGCCGCTTACCAGTGCCACCTATCAGTGCTGCATATATGTGCCTCATCATCAGTGCCGATCAGTACTGCCTCATCAGTGCCCGTCAGTGAAGGAGAAAACGTACTTATTTACAAAGTTTTGTGACAGAAACTAAGAAAAACTTTTTTTTTTCCAAAATTTTCGGTCTTGTTTTATTTGTAGCGCAAAAAGTAAAAACCCCAGAGGTGATCAAATACCACCAAGAGAAAGCTCTATTTGTGGGTTAAAAAAAATGTATAAAAATTTTGTTTGGGTTCAACATCGCATGATCGCGCAATTGTCATTCATAGAAACATAGAAAAGTAACGGCAGAAAAAGACTGAGTAGTCCATCGAGTCTGCCCCTTTTTATTTATTTATTTATTTTTATATATTTTTTTTACATTAACCTTGTTGTCTGACTATAGATTTATGTTTATCCCAAGCATGTTTGAAGCCATTTACTGTTGACTGTCTCACAACCTCTGTTGGTAGTTTATTCCAATCATCAAACACCCTTTCAGTAAAATAATACTTTCTAAGATTAGTTTTGAACTTCCCCCCAGTTAGTTTGAGGTCATGTCCCCGTGTTCTTGATTTTGGTTTTTATATTGAAAAGACTGCCCTCCTGAACCTTATTCACCCCCTTGATGTATTTAAAGGTTTCAATCATGTCTCCCCTCTCCCTTCTTTCCTCCAAACTGTACATATTAAGTTCCTGAAGTCGCTCTTGATAGGTTTTATCCCCCAGACCTTTCACCATTTGTGTTACCCGTCTCTGAACTCGTTCTATTTAATCAATATCTTTTTGTAAGTACGGTCTCCAGAACTGGACACAGTATTCTAAGTGAGGTTTCACTAAAGATCTATATAGAGGAATCAGAACCTCCTTCCTCCTGCTGGTGATCCCTCTACCGATACATCCCAGAATTCTATTTGCTTTTCCCACTGCCTGGTTACACTGTTTGCACATTTTGCAATCATCTGAAATAAGCACCCCCAAATCTTTTTCTTGTGTAGTGCTGGCTAACACTGTACCCCCAATGCTGTACTCTCTAAGCGGATTCTTTTTCAGACAGCGCAAAATGTGACAGCGCTGAAAGCTGAAAATAGGTCTGAGCGGGAAGGTATACAAGTGCCTGTTATTGAAGTGGTTAAAGGTGGAATCAGAAAACCTGTGAAATTAGTAGATTAGCACAGTTTACTGTCTCAAACATCTAGCAATTGTGGCCTAACATACCTGTGAGCACTTCTTAGGACCACTAAAAGGACTCAAAAACTTGCTTTGTGATACAGGGACACTACTTTGATCAACAAAGAGGATCTAGCTTAAACACTACTCTGTTCAGGAGAATGATTTAAAAAGGACTCCCTGGACCATAAAGCCACTACAGCTCAGCTTGAGTCCCAGGAGGCTGAAGCCTCCGCGGCCTTCGCTGAGCACCCCGCTACAGATAATTTTCTCCACCTGGCTCAGGCTAGAAGAAAGTTGACCCTACATTTTACCTCTCTTACTCACTCCGAGGCTAAAGTGCTGGCGGGTAGATTGTTTGAGTTGGGGAACAAAAATGGCCGCCTACTAGCCAACTTAGTGGCAGAACCCCAGTATCAGACGGTTATCTCTGAATTACTGTCTGATAGTGGCGCGTGTATAGACATGAGCATCCTGCAGGATCCTGGTGCCTTCTTCAGGGAGCTCTACCGACAACCGCAACATCTTGCCTCTGATAAGATCTTACCCGAGTTGCAGAAATGATCCTTACCAAGTTTGTCTGAAGAGGAGGCAGAGATGTTGGATGCACAGATTTCCATCCATGAGGTGGAGTCTGCCCTTGCCTCCCTCCCTCAAAGACTCCCGGTCCGGATGGACTCCCTGGGAGACTGGTATCGGCAGTATGCGGCGAGGTTGGCCCCTAGACTGCAGAGGTTGTATGCTCATTTCTTCGACTTGGATCCTAAGCCTGGCAAGGACCCGAAGCGTTGCACCTCTTATCGCCCCATCTCTCTGCTTAACTGTGACCTTAAAATTCTAGCTAAGGTCCTGGCTAACAGACTGGTGGAAGTGCTACCTGGCCTGATAGATATAGATCAAACGGGCTATATGCCAGGTAAATCCACTGATATTAATTTAAGGCGTGTCTTTACCCATCTACAACTCCCCTCCTCCTCCCAATCTTGTGTATTAGTTGCCTTTGACATTGAAAAGGCGTTTGATATGGTGGCGTTTGATATGGTGACGTGGGAATTTATGCAAGCAGCCTTGAAAGCCTTTGGTTTTGGCCCAGCCTTCTGTAAATGGATAAACATACTATACAGGTCCCCAACCACGCAGGTCAATTTGGGCGGCCAACTCTCTGCTCCCTTCTCAGTTGAGAGGGGCAGCAGACAGGGTTGCCCCCTGTCCCCGTTCCTGTTGGCCCTGGCCATGGAACCCTTAGCTGTGGCTTTGCGGCGTTCAGAGGCAGTGACAGGCATTAAGGTGGGCTCCATTACTAAAAAATTGGCTTTGTATGCGGACGACCTCCTTCTGTTTCTCAGTGACCCTGGACCCTCGCTGTCAGCGACTCTGGAGATTATATCTAATTTTTCTGCACAATCAGGTTTGAGAGTCAATTGGAGTAAATCCCAAATCATACCCATAGATCAACAGGCTCTGGGACAGAGGGTGTCCTCTGTTCCCCTTCAATGGGCATCTTCCATTTGTTATCTAGGAATTACCATCTCTCCCAGAGTCTCAGGCTTTCTCTCTTTAAATTGTCTTCCCTTGCTCACACAGCGGCTCAAAGCCTGGGACAATCTACCTCTATCCCTTATAGGGAGAATCAACTTGGTTAAGATGAAGATTTTCCCAGTTTTTTTATATGCCCTGAGACATGCTCCAATGTGGATCCCAAAGTCTTTCTTTCGCCAATTTGATTCAATTGTTTTTCCCTTTCTGTGGAGGGCCAGACCTCCCAGGTTGAACAAAGTCATTCTTAAACGCCCTTGGTTGGAAGGAGGTATGGCATGTCCTGATCTTCAAAATTATTTTTTTGCGGCTCTGCTTAACCACGCCCATAACTGGGCAATATCTGATGACTTCAATGCGGCTGTGGTCTTGGAGGCGGCGCATTTGGGGTCTTACGAATCTCTGAGAAACAGTCTAAAACAGTCTATATAGGGGTGTCAACTCGCAGTTCGCTCTCACGGTATCTATGAAGGCAGTGATAAAAGCCTGGCAGCTTCTGGTATGTAAGAAGCACTCCGACCTTCATACGTGGTCTCCGGAGGTTCCCCTTTGGCATAATCCACAACTCCCCGAATTCCTAACAGTCCCAGACCCAGGCTTCTGGGCAGCGAAGGGGGTCAAGAGGTTGGACCACCTAATTGTGGCTAGCCACTTCCCTACCTTTGACTCTTTTAAGGAATGCTTTGGGCTCCTAAATCTACACTTTTTTAAATATCTACAGATCCGCCATGCATTTAACTCGCAGTTCGGCCCTCGTCCTCTGACCCTACTCCGATCAAACTTGGAATCCGCCCTACAGGATGTCTCTTTGGCAAAACCTACATCCTCAATCTATAAGGCTCTTCAACCTTCAGTCCACTTTGGATTGGAGAATTTATTCAATAAATGGAAGAGCTTGTGCCCTGGGCTGGAGGCGGAGGACTGGGAGGATATGTGGGATTACCCATTCTTACAACTTTTCTCAGCCAGGGACCGCCTAATCCAGTTTAAGTTATTACACTCTGTGTATATATGACACCACATAAACTAGCTAAAATATATCCCAACTCATCAAAGGCCTGCTGGAAATGTGGGAGTGCTGGGGCTGACTTTGTTCATATGTTCTGGACATGCCCTGAAATTCTGAATTTCTGGGAGGGGGTCATCACCTTTATTTCTTCCCTCACTACAATTCATGTCCCTTTGAAGGTAGAGGTCTGCTTGTTGGGTTTGGTGGGCGATTTGGCTCATTGCCGGGCAACCAGAACCCTTATTGGATTGCTTCTCTTCTACGCCAGGAAAGCCATACTTCTACATTGGAGGCAGGCTTTGGCCCCCTCCCCCAACTCCTGGAAAACATTGGTTAACTCCATAATTCCTTTGTATAAAGCTACGTATACTGCTAGGGGGTGCCCAACCAAATTTGAAAAGATTTGGCATATCTGCCTTGAGTCAGATTCTTCTAATGCATCCCAATGAATCTTTCTTTGGTTTGATTGGAGACGTCTATATGTCTGTCTAGGTGATGGTTACCCATAGTAGCATTTTTTTTTTCTTACCCCCACTTGGCAAATATATCAAACGGTTTCGCATGGTGCTATTGATTCATTCTCATTCTGCGTTACTGCCCTGTGATTCCAAGTTGTCTGGAGGTTGTGAGCATTTTCAGTTAAGTAGATTGTTTTAGGCTATTAAGTAACTAAGTGGTTCATGTGTTTACTCAAGCCTGGGTATGCCCCAAAGGCTTTGTTTTGTAAGGAAAAAAAAAAAAAAGGACTCCCTGACAGACAGACCTTGCAGGTCCCCTTTCATTTATTATTTATTCCTAGTGATGGGTAAAGGGAAGCCCACTTAAAGGAAATAGAACAAGGGAAGGTTGTTCCCTGGGCTCAGAAGGCCGGACAGGTATGTACCCAAGCACACCAAACCTATGACTTTTCTCACATCTGAATGCTGGCATGTCAGCTGTGAAAGTGCTCTATATACCCAGCCCCGCATACACCTGCACGCAAATGCATTAAAATTAAGCAGAAAGGAGCTTGGTAAACACCTGACTGTACCTATGCCATACATATCAGGTGTCCTACCTGATGTCTGAACCCATAATCCACTCCAACACCATTGGGTGACTTTTGGTATTAATGAGGGATAAACAATGCAGAACCCTACTTCAGGAGATTAAGTATATAGCAGGAGCAGAACACTCATACTGGTTTGCTACGATCAGTTTCTGCTAAAAGGGTGATATGAAGAATACATATAGAACTGTAAACCTACTGAGTTAGGTATGCGGGTCAGATAACTTCTGATACTGCATCTTCAGGTAATACTCCTATGAACCAAAGTTCTTACTAAAAAAGGTGGTTTTATAACCTTCTTCCAGTGTCATACAACCCTACCGGGTTACAAGCACAAGTAATGCCTCTAGCATGCCTGAATGTAAGGGACTGAATTTTCTGACATCTGAAGTTTCTGCAGCCAGAATTCCTGGCCCCTCCGTGTCCACGGGAAAAAAATTACATCACAAATATAAATATCATAGACAACATTGTTGTGTATTTCTGAAGAGCAGCTAAATAGACCATCAAAGAAATGACACAACACAAACTCTAAAGTCGTGCATTTCAAAAGTGCAACAAGCTATTGCTATATAATAAATATAAATAGGAAAGAAGCAAACAGAAAAGACACAGAAAATTCTAGTGTTGTGTTTTTTTCTGAAGTGTGGCAAGAAAAGCAATACAAGGACAGGAACTTCAGTGCTGTGCATTGCCGACAAGGTACAGTCGTATAACCAATATGGAAACAGAAAAGGTACAATTTCAATGTTGTGCCTTTCTGATTAGTAACAAAGGTGCGGTCATAACAGAAAGACACTGACAAACTTCAATGCTGTGTGTTTCTGGTTAGCAACAGTGTATAGTCATAGTAGAAATGTCACTAGGAATTTCAATGCTGTACATTTCTGATTAGTAACAGTGTACATTCATATAGCAGAAAAGTCACTAGCAACTTTAATGCAGTGCATTTCTGATTAGCAACTGGTTAGTCTTCTGAGCAAGAGAAATGTCGCTAACAAACTTTAAATGCTTTGCATTTTTGATTAGCAACAGTCATATAGCCAACAGAAATGTCACTAGCGACTGCAATGCTGTGCATCTCTGGTACAGACATATGATCAACAGAAAAGTTGCTAACAACTTTAAATGCTGCACATTTTTTTTTTTTTGATTAAAAACAGGGTACAGTCCCAAGATCGCCAGAAAAGTCGCAAACAAACCTTAAATGCTGTGCATTTTTGATTAGCAAAAGCGTATAGTCATATGACCAACAGAAATGTCACTAGCAAATTTTAAATGCTGTGTATTTCTGATTAGCAACAAGGTACAGTCCTATGATCAACAAAAATGTTGCTAACAACTTTAAATGCTGCACATTTTTTGATTAGCAACAGGGTACACTCATAACAGAAAAGTCACTAGCAACTTTAATGCTGTGCATTTCTGATTAGCAACAGGGTACAGTATCACTAAATGTTGTGTATTTCTGATGAGCAGCAAGACAACCAGAAAGGCACAAATAACTTCCACATTATGTGTTTCTGATGTGCAGCCAGACAAAACAAAGTCAGAGTCATGGTTTATTCAACTGCCCAACAAAGGGCAAAATCTATCATAGGCATAGCCTGGACTCTATATACTAAACCTTCATCCACCAGAGGAGAACCAGGGCAGTACCAAATAATGTAAGTCTAAGGTGTGTGAATACCCCACAGTAGTAGTAACTGCAGGGCTGGTGCAAGGATTTTTGACACCCTAGGCGAAACCTAATTTTGCCGCCCAATTTGGCTCCGCCAATGACTCCACCCACTTTGTCCTGTCCATGTATACGATGGAGGTGGCGGAAGTGGAGATTTTTGCAGCGCCTCTCTACCTATTTCTTTAGCCGTGGTCCACAGGCCTGCACCTGTGCCTCTGGACCCGGCCTAAAGTCAAATAATGGCGGCACCATAGTATATAGACAGTCTAGGGTAGTATATGGACAGGCTGGGGTAGCATATGGACAGGCTGGGGTAGTGTATGGACAGGGGCTTGGCGCCCTGGACGTCAGTGCGCCCTAGGCGGCCGCCTACTCCGCCTAGTGGTAGAGCCAGCCCTGAGTAACTGTTACAATACCACTGTCAAAGTATGAGTAGGTGTAATTAGACAGACAGACACACAGGTGAAAGGGAGTCCAAGCCTCCCAAACCTCCAAGCTCTTAACAAGTACAGACCTAGAGATCAATTAAGTCAGCCTCAAGAAGAGGTGGTTACAATCTAAAGCCCCGTACACATGGTGCGACGGTCGTATGAAAACGGTTGTACGACCATCCGACCGTTAGTACGTGCGATTAGAACAGCCAACGTATGACGGTCGTACAACAGCAGTTGGATGAGCAAACTAGAAAACTTTGGTTGTACAACAAGCAGTCGTACAACTGTTGGATCGTGTATACAGAGAAGTTGGTCCAACAAGTTGTACTGTGCAAAACATGCATGCTCAGAAGTCAGGAACACTCGGAAGTGTCCGCTCGTGTAAACCTACGTTCCTAATTCACAAATTACATGCACCTGAACTTCCTCTTTATACGCTCGTAACACGTCACTACGTTCGGCTTGGTTGTACGATCGCTTAGTGCATGTCAGTATGCGAGATAAATCAGCCAACATACGATTTGGGTAGTACGACCGTCGCACCGCGTGTACGGGGCTTTAACCTGGAGGCAAATCAGACACCTGTAGGGCTTAACAAGCATTTATTAGATACAGGTTAGTATATGCAGCTCTTGCATATAGGAACCAGTCAATTAAGGGCTGCAGGTTAACATTTAATGCTTCTAATTCATCCAAAGGGTGGGCTGTAGCCTAAACCACAAGAGGTCCCGATTAAGGCTGGGTTCACACTATCCGACACAAAAACGGTCAGACTTTTGATCCTACTTTGCCCTTCAACATCGGTCCTACTTCTGTCCTACTTCTGTCCTACTTTGGTCCTACTTCCATCCAACTTAAGATAAGATTTTGCTCCGACTTTGAGATAGTGACTTGTCCTTTGACCAATCAAAACAATCTCAGTGTGAGATAAATTCCTTTTACTGCTGCTGTTATCACCAAGTCGGATGTCACAAGTCGGATGGTTAGAACAAGGATCCGACTGATTCTACTTCAATGATATTCAATGGGCTGAAGAAGAAGAGAGTGAAGAGGACAGCGGAGAAGACCGGCAAAAGAGCAGAAGACGCCGCAGAGAAGGAGAAGAAAAGACCCCTCAGAAGATGGAAGACCCCGCAAAAGAGCCGAAGAAAAGAAGACACCGGAGAGGGGAGAAGACCGCCGGAGCAGATTTAATAAAATATTTTAAAAAGCTGTGTGGTTTTTTGTGTACATATTTCTTTCCAGGTAAATGGGTAGGGGTACGATGTACCCCATACTCATTTACATAGGGTGGGGGCCGGCATCTGGGGGCCCCCTTGTTAAAGGGGGCTTCCAGATTCCGATAAGTCCCCGCCCGCAGACCCCGACAACCACTGGCCAGGGTTGTCGGGAAGAGGCCCTTGTCCTCATCAACATGGGGACAAGGTGCTTTGGGGTGGGGGGGCAGAGCCCCCCCTGCCCCAAAGCACCCATACTCCCCATGTTGAGGGCACGCGGCCTGGTATGGTCCAGGGGGGGGGGGCGCTCGCTCGTCCCCACCCCCTGCCTGGCCTGCGTGCTCAGATAAGGGTCTGGTATGGATTTTGGGGGGGACCCCACGCTGTTTTTTCGGCATGGGGTTCCCCTTAAAATCTGTACCAGACCAAAGGGCCTGGTATGCTCCTGGAGGGGGACCCCATGCCAGTTTTTTTTTTAATTTGGCATGGAGTTCCCCTTCAAAATCCCCAGAGCACAAAGTGCCTGGCATTGTCGGGATCAAAGTCGGATCCCTGTTCATGGATAAACGGTCCGACTTTGACCCTATGTAGGATCGTAAATCGCACAGCAGTGTAGGATCAAAGTCGGACCGTTTTTTTGTCGGATAGTGTGAACCCAGCCTCAAAGTCTTGTGTCGGGCCAGTTAAGACGGCTCTCATAGGGAAACATTGATTTTGTGACGTCATGCGACTTGTGCTCACAACGTCGGTCTGTTTGTCGGACAAGTGTGAACCCAGACTCACTCTTACACACCAACAGGTATAACAGTGTAAGGAGGAATTCGTGGGTTAGAGCTTGTTAAGATGTTACACATACCAAGCAACCCCCACCAAAAGAATGTTCACAAGGGTACCTCTTGCTGTGCCTCTCCCCATATGGAGAAAAATTAGGAGGCAGGCTTTTAAAAGCAAACAACCTCTAAATGAACCCTCTTGGAGCTACATGCCAGATTCATAGAAGCTGGCCTAATATATTCAGATTACCTGGTGTGTCTTGCAGACCAGGGGGAAATCTGTGCTATTACTCCTGGAATCACCTTGCAGACCACTTCACATCCCTTCCAATTAACCCTTTAGGAATGTTTAAACCAGTTGCTGACTACCCGCCGTGGCTTGATCGAGGGCGCTCATGCGCCCACTGTGTAGTGGGGGAGCCTGGGAGCGGGTAGGGCGGACTTGATGTCCGATCGCTCCCCCGCAGTGACTTAACGGGGATCCATGTGTGTAAACACACGGATCTCCGTTCTGACAGGGGAGGAATGTGATCTTATGTTCCCTGTATATGGGAGCAGCGATCACTCTCCTCCCCCAGTCATCCCAGCCCCCCACATAGTTAGTAACACATCCCATGTAACACAGTTAACCCTTTGATCACCCCTAGTGTTAACCCCTTCCCTGCCAGTGATATTTACACAGTAATCAGTGCATTTTCATAGCACTGATCGCTGTATAAATGCCAATGGTGCCAAAAAAGTCTCAAAAGTGACCAACATGTCCGCCACAATGTTGCAGTCCTGCTAAAAATCAGATTGCCGCCATTACTAGTGAAAAAAAAAAAAAAATTAATAATAAATATATATATATATATATATATATATATATATATATATATATATATATATATATATATATATATATATATATAT
>BLSH010331581.1:284514-302362 GCA_018402905.1 Glandirana rugosa | reverse complement strand
AGAGGGAGCAGGTGTAAGATGTGTACCTGTAACGCGAGAGGGAGCAGGTGTAAGATGTGTACCTGTAAGCAATGTCCATGTGTAGAATGTGGACGAGGGAGAGGGCAATGTCCATGTGTAGAATGTGGACGAGGGAGAGGGCAATGTCCATGTGTAGAATGTGGACGAGGGAGAGCGCACTGTTATGCTGTGACGATGGAGGCGCACTCAATGTACTTACATACAGGATGGCTCCAATCACTGACTTTTTTGGCCAGGCTTTGCGGAAGCCATGATTGGTCTACACCACATATATCATTATAAGGAAGTTGCATTCCTTTACATGGCTCAATGATGTGTAAACTAGTAGGGCTCCTTGGCTGTACTGCAAAGTTTACCATAAAGGTGCAGCAACCCTTCAACATGAAAAACTTCCCATTGAGAAGAGCCAGCGTGCTGATGGTTTCCTCCACACAGCACCCCCACACAAACACGGACATTAGAAGGTCTGACGGGGAAATGCATGCAGGTGACCAGAGGAAGCAGATATAAATACATGGAGTCCTGCCATGCAGAGGACTCCGGACAGTACAGTGCTGAATAGAGGACATGGCTTTACCCGCTAGTGAGGTCTTGCTGGACAGTGAGCAGCCGCTCCCGAAGGTTCTCAAACATCCTGAGCTCAGCTCTCCGCTCTGTGTGTATGTCAGTGTATACACTGCACCATGTCCTCCTCCGCCCGCCTTCCTCATAGCATCACAGTCACGAGCTGAGAGGCGAGGCCTGCCCGGAGGAGGCATCCCTGCATCCCTTCAGATGAGATCAGAGCTTAGCTAACATCTACATGACCTTTATTGGATGATAATACAATTGTAGCCGTTCCACAACAGGAATGGATGAGGATAGAAGAAGATTGTAGTGGAGGAGACCAGGGTGGGTGATAGTGTGTGTGTTTATATACCAAATGCCCCTCATCTAGGTGCTCTGTCCAAGGCTGTCTTATATCCCATGTATCACAGCATGAGTAGGTATTAGCTGAGGGGTTTGTACCCGCATGTGGGAGGTTCCCAAATAATTGTGGGTGGACTTTCAAGAAGTGGGCATGATATGATAGGAAGGACATATCACCATGTGAGGAAAGGGAGAAAGATGTTGATAAGTATGCATGTGCAGGTGGAGGGTATGACAGTGGGCATTATGTACAGGAGAGGAGTGTGGAGGGTATGACAGTGGGCATTATGTACAGGAGATGAGTGTGGAGGGTATGACAGTGGGCATTATGTACAGGAGAGAAGAGTGGAGGGTATGACAGTGGGCATTATGTACAGGAGATGAGTGTGGAGGGTATGACAGTGGGCATTATGTACAGGAGAGGAGTGTGGAGGGTATGACAGTGGGCAGTATGTACAGTAGATGAGTGTGGAGGGTATGACGGTGGGCAGTATGTACAGGAGATGAGTGTGGAGGGTATGACAGTGAGCGGTTTGTACGGGAGAAGAGTGTGGAGAGTATGACAGTGGGCAGTATGTACAGGAGATGAGTGTGGAGAGTATGACAGTGGGTGGTATGTACAGGAGATGAGTGTGGAGGGTATTACAGTGGGCAGTATGCGCAGGAGAGGAGCGTGGAGGGTATGACAGTGGGCGGTTTGTACAGGAGAAGAGTGTGGAGGGTATGACAGTGGGCAGTATGTACAGGAGAGGAGCGTGGAGGGTATGACAGTGGGCGGTTTGTACAGGGGAAGAGTGTGGAGGGTATGACAGTGGGCGGTATGTACAGGAGAAGAGTGTGGAGGGTATGACAGTGGGCAGTATGCGTAGGAGAGGACTTTGGAGGGTATGACAGTGGACAGTATGTGTGAGAGAGAAGTGTCAAGGGTATGACAGTGGACAGTATGTGTGGGAGAGAAGTGTGAAGGGTATGAGGGTATGATAGCAGGCAGTATGTGTGGGAGAGGAGCGAAGAGGGTATGACAGTTGGTAGTATGTGCAGGAGAGGAGTGCACATGGTAGTACAGTGGGTAGTAGGTGTGGGAGAGGAGTGTGAAGAGTATGACAGTGGGCAGTATGTGCAGGAGAGGAGTGTGTAGGGTATGACAGTGGGAAGTATGTGCAGAAGAGGAGTGTGGAGGGTATGACAGTGCTAAGTGTGTGGGAGAGAAGTGTGAAAGGCAAGACAGTATGTAATATGTGCGGGAGAGGAGTGCAGTGGGTATGACAGTTGGTAGTATGTGCTGGAGAGGAGTGCACAGGGTAGTACAGTGGGTAGTAAATGTGGGAGAGGAGTGTGAAGAGTATGACAGTGGGCAGTATGTGCAGGAGAGGAGTGTGTAGGGTATGACAGTGGGAAGTATGTGCAGAAGAGGAGTGTGGAGGGTATGACAATGCTAAGTGTGTATGAGAGAAGTGTGAAAGGGAAGACAGTAGGTAATATGTGCGAGAGAGGAGTGCAGTGGGTATGACAGTTGGTAGTACTGTATCTGCAGGAGAGAAGTGTGGAGGGTATGACAGTTGGTAGTATGTGTGGGAGAGGAGTGTGGAGGGTATGACAGTGCTAAGTATGTGTGGGAGAGAAGTGTGGAGGGTATGACAGTGGGAAGTATGTGTGGGAGAGGAGCATGGAGAGCATGACAGTAGGCGGTATGGGTGGGAGTGAAGTGTGGTGGGTATGACAGTGGCTAGTATGTGTGGGAGAAGAGTGTGAAAGGTATGACAGTGGGAAGTATGTGCAGGGGAGGAGTGTGGTGGGTATGACAGTGGCTAGTATTTGTGGGAGAAGAGTGTGAAAGGTATGACAGTGGGAAGTATGTGCAGGAGAGGAGTGTGGAGGGTATGACAGTGGCTAGTATGTGTGGGAGAAGAGTGTGGAAAGTATGACAGTGGGAAGTATGCACAGGAGAGGAGTGTGGAGGGTATGACAGTGGGAAGTACATGTGGGAGAGGAGTGTGGAGGGTATGACAGTGGTTAGTATGTGTGGGAGAAGAGTGTGGAAGGTATGACAGTGGGAAGTATGTGTGGGAGAGGTGTGTGGAGGGTATGACAGTGGGAAGTATGTGTGGGAGAGGTGTGTGGAGGGTATGACAGTGGGAAGTATGTGTGGGAGAGGTGTGTGGAGGGTATGACAGTGGGTGGTATGTGCACTATAGAAGGGCAAAAAGGTATGACAGTAAACAATATGTGTGGGGGAGAACTGTGGTGGGTATGACAGTGTTCAGCATGTGCAGAAAATGAGTATGGAGAATATTACAGATGGGAGAGTCTGCAGGAGAGGAGACATAACCCAACCTCATAGTCCCTGAGGTTCCCTGCATTAAGTGTCTCCTGCTGGGAGTTGGAATGGGTGGGATTGATCGTAGAGAGCAAGGGGTCAAGGACCAGCATCAGCATTGATGTCATCTTCGGAGATCCGTGTGTACCCACGGACCTAACTTGAATGGGAGTGAGAGGGTTGTGGGGGGGCAGACGCAGGGATCTGAGCTGCCGGGAGAGATGTGTAAGGAAGTAGCAGGAATAACAGTATGAAAAGTTGGGATGGTGACTAGGATATTTTATCAGCCTTAGGAGACATGATTTGGATAGATGGGTTACAGAGCTATTAGGAGAGATGGAATCCTTAAAGCAGGGGTAGGCAACCTGCGGCCCTCCAGCTGTTGTAGAACTACATTTCCCATGAGGCATTGCAAAGCTGACGGGTACAATTACTCCTAGAGGCATGATGGGACTTGTAGTTTTGCAACAGCTGGAGGGCCGCAGGTTGCCTACCCCTGCCTTAAAAGATATTGGTTGGCTTGGAGAGATGACATCATTGCAGCCTTGTTGTCCCGGGGAGGGATGGGGAGCTACAGGAAGGCAGGATTGGGTAATAGAAGTGAAGATGTGGGGAAAGAGGAGGAAGGAATAATAGAAACCGCTACCAGAGGCAGAATACCCAACAGCAAAACAAAACTCTCAGGCATTATCCCCAAAAAGAAAGTGAGAAATTGAAACTCGAACTTATCTTTAAAGAGTGAGTAATAAAAAAACAATATACGCAAAAAGTGATTGCTTAAAGTGACCGTCACTTGAAAAAATTCTATAAAAGTTCCCAACAAAAGAAAGCTTTTTATAGTTCCCCTCCAGTTAGCAGCGAGCCCCCACCACTCCGATATATTGAAAACCACTGTTTTCCTCTCCTCCTACTTATGCTGTGTAGTTCTGGTAAAAAAAGATCTGCTTAAATACCTTATTTCAAACGTGCTCATCCGTTATTTGCACTCCCTTCTCTCCTCTATGGCTGTCACTCCATGACACAGGAGAGCCTGAGCCTCTGTATCACTTGATTGGACCAGACAGGATTACAAAAGGGTATTAACATAGATCTTTTTTTAACAGCACTACACAATATAGGTAGGAGGAGGGGGGAGTAGCAGTGGTTTAGGCACATGTATATGTAACCTTTACTTGGCTTAGTTCACGCTTGCAAAAAATTTTAACGCTGACATTAACGCGAACCAATGTGCCTATAGCATTAATACGCGTTTTTGACGCATTTACACCAGACGCACTATATGTGATTTTTACTTATTGAGAGGGAAGTGTTTTTTTTTCACCAATTTGATATTAATAAATGCTTGTCAAACACACTGTAAAAGGTTTGTAAAGATGCTGTAAACGCTGTAAAAGCATGTTACTATAGACTTGAATGGCAAGAGTTGACAAGCTTTAACTCCTCCCAACCCGACATGTAGCTTTGTTTTTGCTGCACGGGGCCTAGAACCTGTGAAGGCCACTACATTTGGTTCTGGCACCTACATCATTCCAGGACATAGTGGTCGGCAGAAAAAAACACAGCGCAAAGTGGGGAACCAGTGATTTGACACACCTTGAAGTATATCGGCTTTGAAGGTTCTGCTGTAGACCATAGTTTTTAAACAGAGCTAAGAGCCAGAGGGGTAGGTATGAAGTCTTCTTTTGCAGGGAGCTTTTATTTGAGTTTTATATTTTCAAGCGACATAGTTGTTTTAAACCTCAATTTCTTTTTCTACCACTGCTTTTTCCTTTATACTGCTTTTTTATGTAGCACCCTGGTCCTAGACAGGGCTGCTAATAAGTTTGGTTTGCTGGGTGGTAACTAGCCTGGCCAATTGGTAGGGAATCCACTGGTTGTTGCCCTAAGCCTGGATATGGTGCATCTCTCTCTTCTGACACTGGGTGGCACTGCTGCTTTTTGACATTAGAAAGACAAGGTCACATTGTATTCAGGTTAGGAGTGGATATGTTGTCTCAGCCAATTGGAGGGTTTTTTTTTTGGCCTCATGGCATGCTGGGAGGGATTATTTACTTGGGAGGAGTCAGGTTATCGGGGTTTTGTGCCACCTAGACGGCTGTCTGGGTGGACATGTGTAGTAATGCTCCAGGTTGCTAGGCCAGAAGCCCAAGGCCTATCCCAGAAGCACCTGGTTGCTAGGCGGTCTGAGGCCTATCCAGGATTGAGCAAAGCAGCGCGGGGTTGGGGCTTCAGGCTTGGAGCCCAACCAAGTTGCAGAGGTTCAGCCGGAGGGGGAACAAAGTTGACGCCAGAGGTGAAGGAGAAGCAGTTGCTACCAAGGGACAACCACTCCTGTTATTAGAGGCCAGTGATTGGAAGTTTGAAGAAGTACCAGACCAGCCTTATTCACTACCCGGGGACGGTGAACAAGTGGGAAAGTTTCAGCAGATTGCCAAGCCAGGGACCCAGTGGGTTAGCATGGGTGAAGCTTGAGGAGTATACAGCGGGTTAGCTGTGGAAGATCTACAGTAAGAGACTGTGAGATGTGAGAGAAGATCTGCAACGGGGACACTGTGAGTTAAGTGTACAGACCTACATTGAAGTTTGAGAGTTCAGTTGCTATAGGAGACAGCAGTTCTACAAATATAGTTGCTGCATCCAGCTTAAAGGCCCTCTACCTGTATAGCTATCTGCCTATTCCTGTTTTTGTCTCTGAGTCTGCCAATTGCTTTTGCATCTGCTTAAGGGTGTCCTAGCCCTAGCCTTTAGGGGTTGAGGACACCGCTACATTTATAATACTGAGAAGAATAATTTAATGAACTGCCAAGTGTAGTACAGGCGGTCCCGGGTTACAAACAAGATAGGGACTGTAGGTTTGTTCTTAAGTTGAATTTGTTTGTAAGTCAGAACAGGTATATTTTTTAAGTGTAGCTTCAGCCAAAAAAACGATTTTTAAGCTTTTTGGATAGCATAGGGAAGGGGTAACACCCATGTGGTGTTTGTTTTGCTGTCTATGTTTCTGTTCAGAAGATTTCACCTCACTTCCTGTCCCAATAATAATTGGATTTTGAAAATTTTGTGTTGTTGTGGAAACAAGGATTGGGGATAAAGCATCAGTGGAGACATCATTTTCCCATAATAACTCTTACAGGAGTGAATTTCCCTTCCTAGGGGGAAATTTCCTCTCATTTCCTGTTGTCTCCCTCCATTTGTAAGTAGGAGTCATTCATAAGTTGGATGTTTGTAACTATGGGACCGCCTGTACAACACTTTTTGTAGTTAAATAGTACATTTTTTATAGATGTCTTTACATCAGACTAGAAGGAGAGACAACTGCAGAAGAAAGAGGCACAAAGGAAATAGGATCCAAAAGATGGATCATCCCTCCAAATGAAGGATGATTGGGAGGTATACAAGCCTGATGTCTGAATTCCCTACACCTCCCAAAAACCTGTCCCCCTTGGGGCCTAACAGGTACCCTTTTTCTCCCACTACTTCCCGCACAACACCAATGCTAAGGGACTGGAATTATAATAGGTAAAAACATTGATGGGGATAACTCAGTCACAGGTAAGTCTTGGGTTTCTTTATTTAAATATTGCACATGTAAGCAGCATGGGAACAGGTAGACATCAAGTTAGTCTCTAACTTTAGGTTGGATTTATGAGTCGCTGTGACATAGTTGATAAATATGTTAAAATCCCAACTCTGAACTCTATGCGCCCTCCCCAAAAATGGTCTCCTCTCTTGTGGCCCCTATTGGTCCTCAATCTTTTCCTCTTCAATGGGCTGGACAGACCATACCTTGATGTAATGATATCAATGCTGCACCAGTACAGTGTGACTAAAGGGCTCTGTGGTGGCACTTCTCAGTGGGCAGGGCCATGACACCCTAGACTGGCAGTTTATCAAGTGCAAAATAAAAGTAAAAAATATGATAAATATACTATAGTTGATTTTAGGTCACACAAGCACAATGCATTACCCATTTTTGTTTAGCAAAATATAAAAGATGAGGTTGTGCTGAGTAAATAACAAACATGCCAAGCCTCAAAATTATGAGCACCTATGCAACAGCAACAAAAAGCCACTACAGGTGATCAGTTTGGGGTTAACTCTGAATAATGGCTCCAGAATAATTGCTCTCACTCTGGCTTGCAGGGTGATAGGCAGCATGTGTGTGGCACAATTAACCTTCACAAACATAGGGACCCTGGCACGTGTGTTTATGTTGGTGTGGGGATTCACATTTTTTTTCCATTGGAGTTAAGGGAGTTCACATGACAGTCGAACCTGGAAGTGATGCACATTACTTCCAGGATCTTACAAGGTAGAGGAGATCAGTGAACTGACATTCACTGGTCTCCTTCCCTTCTACCTGGCAGCACCCTAATTCTGGACCCAGATTTGCAGGTGGGACAGAGGAGCCCAAGAAACATGGTGGTTTTGGGGGAGGGTGCCAGGGGTCAATGGAGGATTTATCAGTAGAACATTTTTATTGGTGGTAACTGTCTAAGGAAGGATTTCCTCTTACTTCCATCTTTGTCTGTCAGATGTCAGGGGTTTAATCATTACCTATTATAACTAAATAAAATAAAAAAGTGTTAAGCCTTCAATGACACTTCTTTCAAGTCTATGCACCAGAGTGCATCGTGACGCACTGCCGTGAGGTGATAGGCGGTGTGGTGAGTTGTGCTGTGTAAAATACCCGTGCATTGAGCCTGTCTAGATCTTCGCAATCAGCAGAGATCAACAGATATGGTGTGATGTGAACAAGCCTTTAGCTTTACATATACTTTAAATCAGCAAGTGAATGTAAAATGGCTTTTTCAAAAAGTTACACTGAGGCCTGGTTCACACCTATGCATTTTTTGGTGCTTTTTCAGTTTTGCAGAAACACACTACAGTCCATTTAACATGGTTTCCTATGGGTCATCTCTCCATTTTACGGAAAGGGCCAGGGATTTTTTCTGGTTTTTGGTTCCATAGACTTCAATGGATCAAAAATGTGTATTGAAAAATGCAAAATGCACCTGGAATTTGCAAACTGCAACCTGCATAGGTGTGAATTAGGCCTAAGACCCCTTTCACACTTGGGCGCGGGCCGCGTTAGCGGTAAAGCGCCACTTGTTCTAGCGGTGCTTTTAACCCCCAAGAATGGGTTGAAAGTGCCTGTGTTGTGGCTCTCCCAAATCGCTTTTCAGGAGATTCGGAAGCGCTGCCCATTCATTTCAATGGGCAGGGGTGGTTTTGGATCTCGGTATATCCCAAACCGCCCCAAAGACGCTGCTTGCAGGACCTTTTTTCCTGTCCTGCAACTCCCAACTGTCCCTGATTTCGAGGGACTTTCCCTGATTTGGAGCAATGTCCCTCTGTCCCCCTTTCCTCCTCATTTGTCCCTCATTTTGGTCTGATCTATATAGTTGTATATAAAGTGCACTTTTTATCTTTCAAAAAGTGTTTCCCAGTGCTAAACCTTTCATCTAATTTCTAAATTGCCGCTTTTGTAAATTTCATAAGCCAATAAATAAAGAATAGTTGTGGTAAAAAAAAAAGCACTTGTGGGTTTAACTAATCATGTTTTTGTATAAATCACCTATAAGGGGCATGGCAGGGGGTGTGTCCTGTGCTACATACTTTTGCTAGTAGTGAGCGTCTTTGGGCGTCAGAGCGTTTTTACAGCTGAAAAACATCTCTCAGAACCCACTGGTCTTGGGGGTTTTTTTACAGTTCAAAAACATCACTGCTAAAAACAGTTGATAACAGCCTGTGTGTGCATGAACACATAGGATAACATGATGGAGGGTTTATTGACTGTAGAAAAAACCGTCTGCAGCTGAAAACAGCTGCTGTAAAAACATCAAAAAACGTCCTGTGTGCATGAAGCCTAAGAAGTAACTGAGCAACTTGAAAACGGAACTTAAAACATAGAAAAGCTGTCAGGACTAATCTGAGTATGCACATCTAAAGGGTATCTGGGGATGTCTTATTTTACAGAGCACCAGTGCTCTAGCGCCCCTGCTGGCTGTTACAGCAAAGAGTTCCCGGAAAATGCTGTGCTTGTAAATGGCTATGCTTTTTACAGCATCAATACTGCCTTTCCATCGCTAGAGGGCAACAAGAACCTGGAAAATGTGAATACATACACATACTCCTAATAAATAGCATGTGTCTAGAGCAGTGGTTCTCAACTGCTGTCCTCGGGACCCACCAACAGGCCAGATTTTAAGTATTACCTTGGGGAGATGCAGACTAGAATATTGCAATCACTGAGCAGCAAATGATATCACCTGTGATGTATTTCAGTTATCCTGCAAACCTGGCCTGTTAGTGGGTCCCGAGGACAGGAGTTGAGAACCACTGGTCTGGAGTGTGGGAAGAAAACCTATCCAAGCACAGGCTTAGCTTAGTGCACTATACAGCAATTTCTACAGGAGTGAGGAATCAGGGCTATTGCTAAAATTGTGAAAGACCTTGGGCACCTAAAGGAGAGCTATGATGCAGTGCGAGTAGCTAAAAAAAAACATTGGATGTTTTAAGCATTTACTAATATTTGTTGTAAAGCACTGCGTAAACTATTGACCCTTTTTAAATCCTGTATTATAATAATAATAATTTATAATAATCAAAAACAAGATTGGCGCCACTGAAAAGTGATTAGAAATCAGTGAGAAGATATATATATGCAGAGTTTTGCTGCCTCCTTTCTGTGAAATATTCACACCAAAATATTAAAAACTTAAAAGTATGTGGCGCTCACTCATTCAAAACCTCATTTCAAGAATAGTGTACAGATAAATATATATATAGATCCTAAGGTTCTAACCTATGGACTTTATTGGAGCATAATTGCACGAGATTTATATGTGCACATATCTGTTTATCATTTATGAAATAAGGTTGTAAATTATCTATCTATATATATTTATTTGTACACTATTCATAAAATTAGGTTTTGAATGAGTGAGCGCCACATCCTTTTATATTTGTAATAATAATAATTTGCTTAAGATGCAGAAGTCAGTGGGCCAGCAAAATGGGCAGGGGTGGTCAGTGGCATTATTATTTAACCATTTCCCCCTGCATTGGTGATCAGTGATGGTTATATTTAACCATTTTCACTTGCATTGGTGGTCAGTGGTGGTTATATTTAACTATTTCCCTTGCATTGATGGTCAGTGGTGGTTATATTTAACCATTTCCCTTGCATTTATGGTCAGTGGTGATTATATTTAACTATTTCCCTTGCATTGATGGACAGCGGTGGTTATATTTAACCATTTGCCTTGCATTGGTGGTCAGTGGTGGTTATATTTAACCATTTCCCTTGCATTGGTGGTCAGTGGTGGTTATATTTAACCATTTTCCCTTGCATTGATGGTTAGTGGTGGTTATATTTAACCATTTCCCTTGCATTGGTGGTCAGTGGTGGTTATATTTAACCATTTTCCTTGCTTTGGTGGTCAGTGCTGTTAACATCCCCTCAACGCACACACACTCACACATTGACAGTGAAGGACGTGGAAACAAGTTTTAGGCCCCTTTTACACTGATGCGATGCAGTTCAACTGTACCATGGGTGCAGCACAGTGTACCCACGGGTTTGGTGCAGGTTACCTGTGCTGTCCTATTGACGTCTATTATGTCCTGTGGTTTTGTCTCTATCAGAAAGCACACCAAAACCACGGAACATAATAGACAATTAGACATCAATGGGAAAGTGCAGCTAACTTTCACCAACCCATGGGCAAACCGCGATACACCCTCGGCATGTTCAAACTGCACCGCATCAGCGTGAAAGGGCCCTGACTGACTCAGTTACAAGATCTATAGGAGTTTTCAAGCCACCATCTTCCTGTCTGCATACACCCCCTGCTTCACCACCAGTTCGGCATGTCTTTTTCAAGCCGGGGGTGGGAACAGGGTTTGACAGAAGGCATGACCAGCAGGCATGGGCATCCGCAGGTAGGGGCAAGGGGGGGGCAAGTGCCCCCCCCTGGAATCAGGGATCGCAAGGTGTCCGCCATAGGTGTGTGCACGGTTGTGCCCAGGCATGCACACCCTAATCACCCGAGTGCAGCGCACAGAGTGTGAGCAGGTTCTGGGCGCTGGAACACTCTCCATGTACCAGCACCCGGCACAAGAAGGTAGATTACACTGTGGATGGCAGCCGGCAGTCTAGCATCGGGAGTCAGCACACACAAAACCCTTCCTGCTCTCCCAGCTCTGCATATACAGACAGAGGAGGGGGCAAGGTGGGTTATCCACAGCCACTCAAGCCTGTAGCGTGTATCAACAGGAGCCTGACCTGCCACTGTGAGTTATAGACAACTCTCTTCTGTGGGGGGAAGAGAGCTCTGTGGGGGGGATTGGGTATGCATACTGGCATAGCACACGCCTGGAATTTGCACCCTGTACATAGCACACGCCTGGAATCTGCACCCTGTACATAGCACACGCCTGGAATCTGCACCCTGTACATAGCACATGCCTGGAATAAAGTCTGCCATTTCCCCCTTAAAAATAAATAATAGCGAGTCGCGGCTAAGCCCCTCCCATTCATGACATTGTCGAAAGGGGCGGAGCATGGGTGAACTTAAAATGATGCCCCCCCCTGAAAAAAGTTCTGCGGGTGCCCATGCCAGCAGGCAAAGCTGCAGCCACTGCTTAGACTGAACAGGCAGGTGTCTGGAATAGTGGGCAACACTGCTGCTACTTAAAGCTCCATTCACACATGAGCGTTTTGTAGCTCAAATATGCCTGAAGCATGAAGCTACAAAACACTGGAGAGGAAAGAATCAATGTTTCTGAATGGAGATGGTTCACATCTCCACTCAAAAACGCCTGAAGCCAAACGCCCTACACTCAAACTACTCCCGGAGGTATTATTGTCGCGCGAATTGGGCGTATTCCGGTGTTTCTGACACTTTTCTATTTGCATAGAATCAATGGAAAAGCGTCAAACGTGCATCGGGCGTTTGCAAACGCCGATGTCGCGCTACAAAACGCTTCAAATGTGCCCGAAAACGTGTCGCTCAGGTGTGAATGCATTAGGATCTAAAGAATGCAGATCTGCTGGTTGCTTTGTTGGGGAGTTTCAACCAGCATATTCCTCCCATTAACTATGCTCCTGCAAATTAAACACAAAAACACTGACCCTGTACTAACTGTGACATTTATAAATATGAGGAGCTGACATTAAAGGTACAGCAGGAGGCATCCGATTCATTGTCACTTGTCATACATCCCCTTCATTGTCACTAGTCATACATCCCCTTTGCAGGCTGTGCAGTAAGAAGAATATGTTTAGCTGTGTAGCGCTGCCCCCTTTGGGGTCGCATGATAATTCAATTCCCCCTTGATTTTCCCGACTCTGAGAATCCTCCACCACCCCTGACACTCTGGGTTCACTCATGGTGTTACCTCTTGTTCAACTAGACTCAGTAAAAGGAGCCATATAATGTTGAGAATTCAAAGTATTTACTCAAAATCTATCTTTGGAGTGGAACTCCGAATCAACAAATGTAATTTGCAAAATAAACAGCAATAAACTTTCAATACACACAATAACTTATTAATAGCGTTAAGAAATCTGTGCATAAGAGTGAGCGCAAGAGAGCAAAGGAATGACTAATATGTGCCACACCACTCTCTTCTATTCACTCCCTGACAGATGAAACAACATTCAAACATATCCACTTGAATATAATCAGAATATCTGAAGGTCCACTAGTATCAATTGAACTGATGAATAATTGGTGCAACTCAGCTGGCAATAAATAACTGATATAATCTAGAGGACTGTATATAGATGAACCAGTACAACGCAATGAACTGTAGATAAACTGGTACAACTCAATGAACTGTATCATAAATTCACATAAATTCCACCTGCTCTGTGAATGTATGCCACAATTCTGGCAATCAGGGAACCTATTAAGTGGGGAGGAATAACTGAAATTGTAGTAAATCTTTAGTCAAAGCCCAGTGTGTCTTCTGCTGGCTCTTTAGTTGAGATGCTGGATACCTAGAGAGAAACTGTAGCAACAAATTCTCCAAATAGTGCACAAAGATGAGATGAACAACTTTGCTGTAGTAACTTAAGGAACTTCACAGTCTTTGTAATAAAACTGCAGCTAACAGCAATCTGGTAAACTTAAGTATTTATATTCCAGCTTCTCCAGTCCTGTGATAGTGCTTAAATCTTTCCTAGCAGTCAGTAAGTATGAAAGATAGGATTATATGAGATCAGTACTATATAGGTGGGCCTGAGCCTGCTTACCCAACAGGAACAATGACTGCAGAAGATATCCCCGCTGCTTGGGTGATGGTAATGATGATGATGAGACTGGTGATAATGATGACACTCCAGCCCTCTGCTCCTAGAATCGGCCTCCACTGCTTTCTTCCTCGCAGTTCTCCCGGATCGATCGCTACAGCTGCCCGCAGATTTCAGGAACACTCTCCGCTGGTAGCAGGGCTAGATCATCCGCTGAAACACTGTATAGTTACAGTGTTACAGATAGTATAGAGTAGGCTGCAACTCCGCTAATAGAACACACAGGGTCTTGCTGATTGATCACCACCATCCAGAGAGAGCATGCCAGACGGCACCCTCTGTTTAACCAGTTCAGATCCGCGCTATAGCCGAAAGACAGCTAAAGCGCGGATCCCAATTGCCCGACGGATGTCCTTGGACATCCGCCCCTTTGCGTGCTCCCAGCCCGCAATCATGGGCATGCAGCTGGGAATATCTGTGATCGCTGTGTCCCTTGGACACAGCCAATCACAGATCGTGGTAAATAGCCAATCACAGCGGCCGTTTACCACGTGATCGGTGGGTCCAATGAGAGATGATCTCAGATGTAAACATATGAGATCATCTCTTGTTGCCGTCTCTCTCTCCTCACACAGACACCGCTGTGTGAAGAGAGATTGATCGATCCCTGCTGCTGTTGCCTCGGTGAATTGGAAAACAACACTGTAGTCATTACCGTGCCCATAAACTGTGCCCATCATAGTGCCACCTGTCAGTGCCACATATCATCAGTGCCACATATCAGTGCCACCTGTTAGTGCCACATATCATCAGTGCCACCTATCAGTGCCATCAAGTGTCACGTGTCATCAAAATGTCATCAGTGCTACATGCCATAAAGTGCCACCTGACTGTCATCAGTGCCACCTGACCTGTCATCAGTGCCACGTGTCAGTGCCACCTGACCTGTCATCAGTGCCACATATCATCAGTGCCACCTGTCAGTGCCATCAAGTGTCATCAGTGCCACGTGTCATAAAGTGCCACCTGACCTGTCATCAGTGCCACCTGACCTGTCATCAGTGCCATGTGTCAGTGCCATCTGACCTGTCAGTGCCACATGTCAGTGCCACATATCATCAGTACCACCTGTCAGTGCCATCAAGTGTCATCAGTGCTATGTGTCATAAAGTGCCAACTGACCTGTCATCAGTGCCATGTGTCAGTGCCACCTGACCTGTCATCAGTGCCACCTGACCTGTCAGTGCCACCTGTCAGTGCCACATATCATCAGTGCCACCTGTCAGTGCCATCAAGTGTCATCAGTGCCACCTGTCATGAAGTGCCATCTGACCTGTCATCAGTGCACCTGACCTGTCATCAGTGTCACGTGTCAGTGCCACCTGACCTGTCATCAGTGCCACCTCTCAGTGCCATCAGTGTTACTTGTCACCAGTGCCACCTGACCTGTCATCAGTGCCACATATCAGTTCCACCTAACCTGTCCTCAGTGCCACATATCAGTGCCACCTGACCTGTCATCAGTGCTACCTGACATCAGTCCCATCAGTGTCACGTGTCATCAGTGCCATAAGTGCCCATCACCTCATTAGTGCCATACGTGTCATCAGTGTCAATTAGTGCTGCAACAATGACGTTTTTTTCTGTTGAAGAGACCTACAATATTCTTGCGGCCGAGGAGAGCAATGGGAAGCTCTCTCCTGCAGGTTCCTCTGAGTCTGATATGACCTACGATCCGGCCTCAAGTAGCAAATCAGAGCTGGACTCAGATAAGGAATATTGTACGCCCGCCAAACGAAGGCGCGTTGGTGAGGAGGCAATACCATCCACCAGCACTACTATGCCATCCACCAGCACCCCAGTGCCATCCACCAGCACCCCAGTGCCATCCACCAGCACCGCTGTACCTCAGCCCCAAAGGGTTAGGTCTCATGCTGGCCTTCCCTACTCACTCCAGCACCCCTTGTGGCTTCCTCCTAATTCAGGAGAAGCTAGGATTCCCCCTTTTACTGCCCAACCTGGAGTCCAGGTGGACACAGAAAATTTCTCTCCCATTCGTTTTTTTGATTTGGTTTTTATGGAGGACATGCTGCGATCCATTGTGGCCCAGTGCAACCTATATGCACAGCAATTTATCCAGGATAATCCAAACTCATATTATTCCCGTCCCTTTGAGTGGAGAGACATAACGGTGGAAGAGTTCAAAACTTTTTTGGGCCACACGTTCTGCATGGGACTTAACAAAAAAATTTAACTCCAATCCTACTGGTCCACCCACCCCATCTACCACATGCCATTCTTCTCATCAATAATGCCCAGGAAAAGATTTCTCATGATCGTGAGATTTCTCCATTTTAGCGATAATACCCAGTGCCCTCCCCGAAATGCCCCAAATTATGACCGGCTTTATAAGATTCACCCAATTCTCAATAATTTTTTTAAAATATTCCCCCAATTATTTACACCGGACCAGCATATATGCATCAATGAATCCCTGGTGAAATTTTGGGGCAGGCTGGGAATGAAACAATATATCCCCAGTAAAAGGGCCCACTATGGGGTTTAGGTATATAAATTGTGCGACCAAACCACGGGGTACGTTTATGCCTTCAAAGTCTACGAAGGGAAGGACTTCCAGCTGAATCCCCCTAATTGCCCAGAATATTTAGGTACAAGTGGCAAAATTGATTGGCAACTAATTTACCCACTCCTGGACAAAGGCTACCACCTGTATGTGGATAATTTTTATACCAGTTTACCCCTGTTCCGGAACCTCTACAGGAAGAGTGCACCAGCTTGTGGCACAGCCAGAAAAAATCGGATGGGCTTTCCTCAAAGACTTGTCAACATGAGGCTTGGAAAAGGAGAGACAGCAAGTCTGCAGAACGAGAAAATTCTGGCTGTGAAATGGAGGGACAGAAGAGATGTGTATATGTTATCATCTATACATAACAATTCATTGGTAGAGATCCCCAGAAGAAATGGCCCAGTACAGAAACCCAGCTGTATCCACGATTACAATTTGTACATGGGTGGAGTCGGCCTAAACAATCAAATGTTGGAACCCTATTTATCTACCAGAAGAACATACAACTGGTATAAAAAAGTTGCCCTCTATTTTTTTCATTTGGCCGTTTACAATACCTATGTCATATATCGAAATTCCACAGTAAACCCCAAACCCTTCCTTGGCTACCAGGAGGATATCATCACCACACGTCTATACCCCAATGGCCCACCAGAAAATATTAGATGCGATGTGTATAGTAGACTCTCCGAGCGACATTTTCCCGATAAAATACCTCCCAGACCAACAAGCCAAAAACGCCAGAAAAAATGCCGGGTGTGCTCTAGTAGAGGAGTTAGAAGAGACACCACTTATCATTGTGCCCAGTGCCCTTCCCAACCAGGTCTATGCATAGGTGACTGCTTCCAGCGTTATCACACCCTAGTCAATTATTGATTCCTCAATTCTTTTTTCCAGTTTGCCCCCCTTATGCCACAGCCTGCTCTGGAAATGACCCTGGCTTGTTATTCGACCATGCTTCTGCCTACCGATTTTGTACATACTTCTGCCTCATCTGGAACTGACCCTGGACTGTTATTCAACCACACTTCTGCCTACTGATTTTGTACATACTTTTGCTTGATCTGGAACTCACCTTTTGACCGGACTGTTTGACCACATTTTTTGCCTGCCTCTTGGACTGATCTTGTACCCTGCAACTGGAGCAGTGGGATTCACAACACAGGGGTCTCACATATGTGAGGGGCTCCAAAATGTTTTTTTCTGGAAGAAGAAAACTTTGTTTTTGTTTTCTCTCTCCCAGATTAGGGTCTGGAGACACAGAGGCTTCAAAGACAGTGGGTGGGAGAAGCCTCTACCCCTGTCCCCATTCTGTCCTGACTGAGGCCCTACGTCTGCCTGCTGCCTGTAGGACTTATTGCCATCATGCCTCTGCCTGCCGGATGAACTGACCACACCTCTGCTGCTACCTGGACTATGGACCATGTTTCTGCCTGCTACTAGGACCAATATTATGGCACTGTTGACAATATCTCTGTCTGCACTGACCTTGGACTGTATATGGACAGTATCCTTGCCTGCTGCCTGTACTGACTATGGACAGTATTCATGCCTGTTGCCTGGACAATTGCATTCACTGTCCTACTACCAGGACCAATATTTTGGCACTGTTGACAATATCTCTGCCTGCACTGACCGTGGACTGTATATGGACAGTATCCCTGCCTGTACTATGGACAGTATTCCTGCCTGTTGCCTGGACAATTGCATTCACTGTCCTACTACCAGGACCAATATTTTGGCACTGTTGACAATA
>BLSH010331581.1:230203-258292 GCA_018402905.1 Glandirana rugosa | reverse complement strand
ACTACCCCCCCCCCCCCACCAAAAAAAACCCAAAAAACAATAAAAAAAATATTTTGAAAATGTATATGAAAATTACTATACAGTTCTCAGAATTTTTTTTTTCGCTTAATTTACCAAAAAAAGCCTGCCTGTTCACTGGTCCCCAAACTACAAAGATGATAGCACATTTTTCTGATCTAATTGATCAAATCTGAATGCTGTGTGGACAGCCTTAACATAGGCTTAGAAGAAAAATTATTCTCCAGCTCTGAATGTAATTATCTCTCTTCATTTATTTTGTGTGTGTGGTGAGGAATTCTAATATCTAATGGATCAGTAATAGTGCCCTCTATCAACCTGGCAAATGGCCTGTTATGTGTAAAAGTCAGAGGCCACTGAAGTCATCAGCCTGAGCTTTGTGAACTTTTCAGTGGATATGCACCAAAAAGGAAAAAACATAATAATTCTCATTGCTCACTGCAATCATCTCTATCTAGAGAGAGCAAGGTTTTATTTAGATGAGTCCACCTTGTCACTTTCTAACTTAAAGATTTTAATTGAATTTCTTTCCCCATAGATTGAATACTAAATGGTTTATATGGACCAATTATCTTACAGTGCAGCAAAATGAAAAAAGTAATTTAAAAGATGCAAATATGGATACTTGGAAATTATTGTAGTTTTTAAAATATTCACGGCTTACACACTACGTTCCTGTATTTTGGTGAAGCAACTGTTGCTTTCTGTATCTTTAAAGCAGTATGAAACCCAAACGCAAATATTCATTCTATTGCAGCTTACCAATTCTTAGATGTGATGGCTGTATTAGTTTCCTTTTTATAGGCTTTCTTGTTTCTATTTTCATCTGGTAATCCAGTCAGTAAATCTGTTGTTTTTCACAGCACAAACTCTCCAGCAGAATGTATCAGTTTACATGGATGAGACAAACCACTTAACACTGGCAGGGTTGATTAAAAGGAAAAGCTTTTATTTATTAATGCAAAACCTTTATCCTAAAAGGAAAAAATAAGGGCTTGCTGTAACTGATTATAGAGTGTGAGCTGGAGTTCGACTTTAATGTGTCCGTGGTTTCAAAATCTGCTAATACATTTAGCACTACTACACCTCTCCCCCAGACTGACAATGCTGCTGTCTGCTGTGCCTCCTTTGCTCATTCTTCCAGAGTTGTGACGCACAAATACAAGAAGAATGTTATTAGCCAGAGGGAAAAAAGGCCAAAGAAAAGAAACTGGTACAGCCATCACATCTAATGATTGGTAAGCTGCAATATAACACATATTTGGTTTTTGGTTTAACAGCGCTTTAACTTAGCCTCAAGGCCTCATGCACAGAATAAGTGTGTATGGAATGGAAAAAAACCCTCGGAAGCACTGTAGTATATTGAGTCAATTAGATCAAGACAATCTCACATCACCTGCAGACAAGAGTTGGAGTTGATCTACTAAAGGCAAATAGACTGTGTGTAGCGCTACTCCCATAGGAGCTGCTGATTACGATGGATCTTCTGTTCTTTGCCTTGACCGTTTTAGGAACCCAGCACCTCTAACACATCAGGTTGAGTGTACAAACATACAATATCACAGGGATTCACTGAAAGTAATAGTTTAATACCAGTGGCGGCTGGTGAAATTTTAGGATGGGGGGTGCAGGACCCCGCCCTTCCTTTTTGACCCCTCCGACTTTGCATAATCCCCACCCCTTATAGATTCCACCCATTGTGTCAGGAGGGGTATACAGCCCAGCATCACCAGATAGGGGTATACAGCATGACCAGAGGGGTATACACATGACCAGAGGGGTATACAGCTTGACCAGAGGGGTATACACATGACCAGAGGGGTATACAACACGACCAGAGGAGTATACAGCATGGCCAGAGGAGTATACAGCATGGCCAGAGGAGTATACAGCATGACCATAGGGGTATACAGCATGACCAAAGGAGTGTATACAGCATGACCAGAGGGGTATACACATGGCCAGTGGGGTATACAGCATGACCAGAGTGGTATACAGCATGACTAGAGGAGTATACTGCATGACCAGAGGAGTATACAACATGACCAGAGGGGTATACACATGACCAGAGGAGTATATACAGCATCCAGCAACCCCCCCCCCCCAGGGCAGTTGGGACATCAAAGTCCCACACTTACCCCATCTAGGAGTGGGCGGGCAGCGAGCAGTGTCCGGGGAGCGGCTTAGTTTCGGCCGTGCATCCCCCTCCTCCTCCGATAAAGGCGTCTAATAGGATCGCCTGTCTTCTCCCCCAATCAGGGAAGGGATAACATACTCGTGCTTCCTGATTGGCAGGGAGGCAATTCACTGTTAGAAAGGAAAATAATAATATGCCTTTCTAACATACATCAGTGGGCTTGCGGCGCACAGCATGGCGCCGCAAGCCACTCTATTTTGAAGCCTGTTAGAGCCTATGGCTCTAATCAGGTGCTTCAAAAACCACTGAAATTCATGCGGCCAGCGTCACAGAGGGTCGGCCGCGTGAATGGGGGGGGTCACAGACGGCCATGGATAGATTCATGCTATGCATGAATCTATCTATTAGCATAGAGGGGGTGGCTGGAGAGAGGGGCCGCCACTGGTTAATACCCAGTAGTAGTGTTATATCAAAGAAAACAGGCACCAAACTAGGTAGTAAAGGCAAACTTAATATATTGTCACCAAATAGGTTTGCCAACTAGGGAAGCATAAAATGGATTAACAATGGTAATAACACAATTTAGCATACAAAGTGATTAACAGTAAGGACTAGGCATGAGATGACATTTGGCATCCAGATCAACATAAACAGTATTAAGCCCACCTACAGTGCAGCAGTGAGCAGTGGTAAAGTTTAATATACAGAGTGCTGGAACTTTACTGTCAGCATGGCCGGACTGGCCTACCGGGATAACGGGAGATTTCCCTGTAGGCCGCCTGCCCTGGGGCCGCTTTGTAGGGCCGATCCTGGGTGGGTGCACGGACTGCCTCTGAAGGGAAGGGGGGCGAGCACCACCAGATTGTGCGGTACAGTGTCATACGAAGTCCTGCCTCCTGGACTGGCTCCTATGATAAGCGTCACACTGGTCCAATGCTGGGATGTGTGACGTCCATCATAGGAGCCGGTCCAGGCTGAGCTGATGGGCACTGATCAGGCTGCATTGATTGGCACAGATAAGGCTGCATTGATGGGTACTGATGAGGCTGCATTGATAGGCATTGGTGAGGCTGAGCTGATGGGCACAGATGAGATTGCGTTGATGGGCACTGGTGAGGCTGAACCGATGGGCACAGATGAGGTTGCGTTGATGGGCACTGGTGAGGCTGAGCTGATGGGCATTGATCAGGCTGCATTGATGGGCATAGGTAAGGCTGCACTGATGGGCACTGATCAGGCTGCATTGATGGGCACTGATGAGGCTGCATTGATGGGCACTGGTGAGGCTCCATTGGTGGGCATTGGTAAGGCTGCATTGATGGGCACTGATCAGGATGCATTAATGGGCACTGATGGGCACTGGTGAGGCTGCAATGATGGAAACTGGTGGGCTGCTTTAATGGGCACTGGTGAGGCTACATTGATGGGCACTGATCAGGCTGCACCGATGAGCACTGATCAGGCTGCACTGATGGGCACTGGTGAGGCTGCATTGATGGGCACTGGTGAGGCTGAGCTGATGGGCACTGATCAGGCTGCATTGATGGGCACTGGTGAAGCTGCATTGATGAGCACTGGTGAGGCTGCATTGATGGGCACTGATGAGGGTGTGCTGATGAGCACTGGTGAGTATAATACACTCTTCAAATGTGCTTTAAAATGCATGGTTTTCCCTTTTATGAACTTATGAAATTATTTCCAGGGCTGGTTTTTATTCCCAGTCTGGCCCTGACAGTCAGAGCGCATTAATGGCGGCAATGCTAGTCATAGACCGAATGGGTATACATTGTCTAAAAGCAAAAGAGAATGGCAGTCTTTTTTTACTTAACCAGTTCCGGACTGGCTCGCGTACATTTACTGCTGTAGAGTGGCTGGATAGCGTGAATCCCTGTCTATACATGGCGGCTTGCGCACGCGCGGCTAGCGGGTGGGAGGGCACTGCCGGCGGTGCGCTCTTGTGCCCGTCGCACTCTCCAGCAGTATGGCCTCGGATGGGCGGACTTGATGTCCGCCGATGACCCGCGATCTCCTGGCACAGAAGAAAAACGAGCAGAAGAAAAACGGTTCCCCGCTCTGTCAGGCGGCATGTAAGAGATCTACTGATCCCTGTCACTGGGATCAGTTAGATCTCTTATGCCCCTGGCAGCCCAGCCCCCACACACTTAGAACACGCCTAGGGAACACAGTTAATCCCTAGATCACCCCCTGCAGGTTAACCCCTTCACTGCCAATGACATTTATACAGTAATCAGTGGCTATTTAAATTTATGATTGCTGTATCAATGTCATTGGTCCCAAAAAAGTGTCAAAAATGTCCTACATGTCTGCTGCAATATCACAGTCCCGATAAAAATCACAGATCACCGCCATTACTAGTAAAAAAAAAAAGTAAAAACGCCATGAATGAATTCTCTTGGTTTGTAAACACGGCAACTTTTGCGCAAATCAATCAATAAACGCATTTTTTTTTTACCACAAATATGAGGAAGAATGTATATCGGCCAAAACTGATGAATCAATTTGTTTTTTAATTTTTTTGGATATGTATTTTAGCGGTGATCAGAAGTGATGCAGAGGTGATCAAATACCACCAAAAGAAAGCTCTATTTGTGAGAAAAAAAGGACGCCCATTTTGTTTGGGTACAACGTCGTACGACCTCACAAATGTCAGTTACGACGCAGTGCCGAATCGCAAAAATTGCTCTGGTCCTACAGTGGGAAATCCTTCTTGGGCTGAAGTGGTTAAAGTAATCTGCTCTATGAACCGTTGGTCAGCTGTACTGGTGAGAAAACTATTTTGTGTTGCTGTTCTGCTTGTATGACAACCATTTCTGCAAGTTGTATTTCAAACCAAAAATGTAACGAATACTGGTTGTATCTCCTTTATACTATGTTCTTAATAAAAACATAAAGTAAATAGAGAATGGTAGAAGAGGGGGCAGGGGAATGAAGGGGACTTGCAGAATAGTTATAACGAGACGGCCAGTCTTTTCAGATGTTCTTCTGCCATCCTAACGCTGTGACCCTTTTAGAAGACACTTAGCAACAGTCCCAGTTAACCTGTATGCAGTATAGGTATGGTATACTCTTGGCACAGGTGCAAGGTAGATGTGGTTACGATGTGGTAATGATTCGGTATAATGTAGTAAAGAGATGGTATAGGTGCAGTCTAGCTTTGCAATAAGTGCAGTATAGAGGGCAGCATGGGTGCAGTATGTATTGGGTATACTATGTATCCTGCTCTCAGCAGCTCAGTTCCTGCTAGCACTATCAGCAATGGGTGAATAGCCCTCTCACCAGTCCCCAGGATGTTGCAGTGACCTCTCGCTGTCCAAGGGGGGCTCCCTTCGGCGTCTCCCCGTAAGTCCCTAGTGATCAGCGGTGGGAAGCAGAGAGTGAATGGACACTCCAGTCTCCCTATGGCAGCTATGCAGGTTCTGTGATGTAGACAATGCTATGCTGCCCCCCGCCAGGTGTCCTCACTCCCAGTCTGAGGCTTAGTTTACAACTGCTATGGTCTCCTGCTGGCAGGCGAATATCCAGACGGAGGTGATAACTCCCTAATTCCCTTGACACCAAGAGGAAGAACTTTTTTGGGTAGTTTAATAGAAATCATCTCTCCGCTCCTCCTACTGCACAGTGCGCCTTGGGATCTGCAGTGTAAGAAGTCCATTGGCCCCATTAGGTGGCTGCCATCTCAAACTACAACTCTCAGAATTCTTTGTGCTCTATGGACTTGCTTGGCTTCAGCTCTCCCCCTGCTGACTGAAGGAGAATGGTGCAGCATAACATCAGTCCCTCAGAAGAGGGAGAAAAGAATAAAAGACAATGGTATCAATTCACGAAATGTTATCTAGTGCTTAAAATAGCATATAGTGTTTTGCAAAACTTTTTTTTGCAATTCACTAAAAAAAGCTACTAAAATACCACTTGCAATATTTATTGAAGTGATTTAGTAGTAAAAAACTTGCAGGATTTTAACACCTTTTTTTTAATGAGGTTCCTCCCAAAATCCATACCAAATTTGAAGGGGCAGGCATGGATTGAAGGGACCCCACGCTGTTTTATAATTTTTTTTAATGCTGGTTTTTCTTCTGTTACCATTCTGCGGTCAGTTGGGAATCCTGCTGGCAGAGTCATGGTTATTAAGGAAGTGGTGGGTTTCACAATAGTGTATCTATGGTCAAAATAGAAAACTATATTTATTACTAACAAACATGTTATACTTATCTTCTCTGTGCAATGGATTTGCACAGAGTGGCCCCAAACCTCCGCTAGCACTTCTGGCTCCTCCTCTTCTTGGTTTATCATCATACGAAGCCGCTTCCTATCATGGCACACCTGCAAGTTTAATCCTGAGCTGTATTGCCTGTGCCCATAGACACAGACAGAGTGACACAACCCCCCCCCCCCAGCTCCCTCATCACAGGATTTGACTGACAGCAATGGGAGCCAATGGCTTCCATTGCTTCAGCAAAACCTGTGAAACCAGGAGGTGAGGGGAGAGAGGCACTGTACAGTGCTGGATATTGTGAGGACTCAGGTAAGTATTAGGAACGGTGAGGGGGAGATACTTTTACCCAAACATTTTTTACCTTAATGCAAAACAATGCATTAAGGTAAAAAAAAATGTTTAGGCTTTAGACCCAATTTAATAGGTAACCCATTACAAGAACAAAACAAGTAATATTGCACAAGGATTGCTAAAGAAACAGAAACAAGATGTACCACATGGCATTTAGAGGGCTGTTTAAATACGGCAGTTAAATGGACATCTGACTTTGACGTCCTTTCCAAAAGCCAGAACAATCAGTTTACTTTACTTGTTCTGTTTTAGAAGCTGGAATGACTTCTGACGCGTTGGTTGTTCTGGTTTCAGTGTCTAAATATACTTCTTACAAAGAGCTTAACCTGTTTCACTTGGAGGAACAAGCTGTAAACATGAGCTGTGAACCAGAACATGTAGGTTACATTGGGTCTGACTTATTCTCTGTGCTGGAAGTGTCTCGTACTGCCATCATTGCTTTGTTATATTTGCTGACACTGATACTTCCAAAGTGAGTGGCCTGCTGTAACTGTTAAACCAGAGGAAACACTAATGCTCCCAAAGTACTTTTGCATCAACTAGAACATATAATTATTATATGATTTTGTGGGTTGCACATGATACCCTTGCTTACTTTACCTTACTGGTGCTTTTGTTTCCTTGTGGAAATCACTATTACTATTCTTAAACTGTTCCCTCCCCCCTCTTCCTACCTATCCTGCTAACCTGTATTAAAAAAAAAATCTCTGTACTTACCTATTTCCAATCCTCTTTGGTCTGTTCACATGATCCTGCAGCTCTGTAAGGGAGCGCTCAACAACAACTGTCAATTCCGGGAGCTATGACTTCACCCATAGGCTCCCATGGCCCAGATGTTGTCAGAACACCCTCCTCTCCCCTGCAGCAGCCGCTCACTAACACAGGGGAGTCAAAGCTGCTAAATTATGTGACTGAACTGGAGCGGATTAGAAATAATGGTTGTAAACCCTTACATCTACCCAGTTAAGTGACTAGTCTCAAGTGATACACAGACATGAAACAAATTCTGCTACATAAGTTGTGCGTGTTTATCTTCAGTCTTCTCTACATCTGTTCAAAGTGCTGAATTTATAAAGCTTGTCTGAGAGATCAGAAAAAAAGGGGGGGGGGAGCTGAAATGCATAAGGCAAAAAAAAAGCTGCAAACAGCGTGGGTTTGATGAAGATAGTGTTGGACTTCATCATAGGCTGGTAAGTATGTCTTTTTATAAAGTTATACACCTACAAAACTTGTGACTGCTGACTTTTTTGGGGGCTCGAGTCAGTGTCTGTGGGTAATGAGTAGATTCACATTACACAGAGCGCACTGCTTCTAAGAGCCGTTCTGTGCATGAAACCGTGACCTAATTACATTGGAATGCAGAGAATGCTGAGAGAGGTGTCAGATTTTCAACTTGATGTCGGGGAGGTGGGCTGGACCTGTGGGTGTTAGCTGTTCTGTCCCACCTCCGATCTCAGTGAAGATCTGCAGCTCTCTCTCTGCATTCTCAGCATTCTTTGCATACCAATGTAATTAGGTCATAGTTTCATGCACAGAACGACTCTTAGAAGCAGCGTGCTCTGTAGATTGTGAATCTACCTTACTCATCTCTTCTGTGTTCTGGCTGCAATCTCTGTGTAATGGCTGAGTCCCTATGTCCTGGCTAAAATCCCTGTGTGCTGGCTAAAATCCCTGTGTCCTGGCTACAATCCCTGTGTTCTGGCTCCCTGTCCCTGTGTTCTGGCTCCCTGTCCCTGTGTTCTGGCTGCTGCATTTCCCACCCTAGGCTTATACTCTGGCCAATAACTTTTCCCAATTTTTTGTGGTAAAATTAGGTGCCTAGGCTTATATTCGAGACGGCTTATACTCGAGTATATACAGTACTCTTTAATGCCCTTTAATATATGAAGTCAATCAAAATTCAAGAAGGCAGGAAGCATAAATTTGCTATGTTTTTTAGAGTGTTCCAATATTGGTACAGCTTGTTCTAATCATTGTTCTTGTGAATATGGCTGAACACACAAAAATATAATACAATTAAAGGGTGATATTGTATCCTTAAAGACCTCACTACCTGCACCTTATGTTTTTCTCCTGCATAAGATATGCACTGATCATCGCGTTTCATGGTGGCATTTGTTGCCTTGTACGTGTAGTCTACATAGTTGCCAACATTTCAAAAAAAATTCCAAGTACACCTTTTTTTTCTTTGTGTCCAGCAAGCCAATGTTAGTGGACAATGCACTTTAATTAGGGGTGGGACATTCATTTAAAATGGGTGGCAAGAGACATATTGTTAACCTATTGTACAATAATATTTTAAATAACTGTTTACACAGGAAAATATATCATGCTAGAAACATAAACGCAGGCAAAAGGGCATTGTTCATTAGTAAAATGATTTATGTATTTATTATCTAATTACAACTTTTAGGGCTCATTTACACTTGCAGCAGCTATAGAGGGATATGCTTTGTTCACATTTCATGCTTGAGGTTTACAAGCATGCACATCTATTTTTCTACAGGTTTGGCAAGATAGGTAGGAACAAACATGCCTTTACACATAAAGATGTCTTATAACAGATTTTATTTTTATTTATTTATTTCAGGTACTTATATAGCGCCGTCAATTTACGCAGCGCTTTACATATACATTGTACATTCACATCAGTCCCTACCCTCAAGGAGCTTACAATCTAAGGTCCCTAACTCACATTCATACATATACTAGGGCCAATTTAGACAGGATCTAATTAGCCTCCCAGCATGTCTTTGGAGTGTGGGAGGAAACTGGAGTACCCAGAGGAAACCCACGCAGGCACAGGGAGAACATGCAAACTCCAGGCAGGTAGTGTCATGATCGGGATTCGAACCAGCGACCCTTTTACTGCTAGGCGAAAGTGCTACCCCCATCCACGCTAAGCAATGAGAATGGACAAATCTCCCCTATCAGCTATTGTGTTGTGACGGCCTGCAGTGGTCAGAATACCAAGATAGTGGCTGAAGTCACTATTAGCTGACCATTTTCCACCAGGCTTCTTTAGTCTTCTAAAGTTAATGGTGGCAATAGGGCCATGGATCAAATTTTGGTTGAATCAACAGGAAATATACAAAGTTACCAGCTTTATTTTTTCAAATATCCATTTATTTGTAGTCAGAACTGCTTGTCAAGTTCTATCCACAAAGCACGTTGTAAGATCTGTTAAACCATGAGCTAATGTTTAAAGACTGGAATTGTGTGATGAAACAGTGGTCATTCATAAAACAAGAAATTGGACATTGTCCTTTGGAGGGTTATTAAAAGGGCACTTGTGAGATTAGTCAGCAGGTTGAGCAATAATAAGAGACTAAGAAAATTCTACGTTCATAGGGCATATTTGTCACTACCAAATATCTCTAGTCATGTGATGAGTGTAAGCAAAATCAAGTTTTAAGAATTGTTAGCATAGTAGTTAAAAAAGTAATTATTTCAAGGAGTCTATATTTTAGATGGGTAATATTGGTCTTAGTTAGGCTTATGCAATTCGTTTTGTTCCGAATTTCATTTTTACAGAATTTAGCAAAATTCAGCAATTCAGACGAATTCAGAATTTCAGAATTTTTCTGAATTTTCGTTTTTCCGATTTGAAAATTCGGAAATTCACGGTAATTTGGCAATTGTGGTAATTCAGAAATTCGGAAATAAGAAAGAACATTTGAAATAATAATAAATAACTATTAAATTATAGGTATTGGAATTTCCTTGAAAAATTGGCTGTTAGTGAATTAAATATGAAATTTATCACTGACAGCCATATTTTTAAGGAAATTTCAATATTGGTTAGTTATTATTTCAAATGTTCTTTGTTATTTTCAAATTTTCGGATTTACGAATTTCGGATTTTCGGCTGTTCCGATTGCCGAATTACCGCAATTGCCGAACTACCGGAATTGGCGAATTACCACGAATTTCCAAATTACCGCATTTACCGCAATTGCTGAATTACCACAAATTTCCTAACTTCCGCAATTGCCAAATTATGGCGAATTTCTGTATTGCCACTATTGCCGAATTACCGCAAATTTCCGAATTCCGAATTTTTCGAATCTCCGAATTTCAGAATTCCCGAAGTTCCGAAAAAATAAAAAAAGAAAACAAACTAATTTTTCAGCCATGCACAAGTCTAGTATTAGTATCATACTGGTGGTTATTTTAAGAGCCCCCAATATGTTTATTTGTCATACTAGCGATATGCTGTTCCCAAAATGAATAAATAATATTGATTTCTTATCCTTCCATAATTCTTTCTCTACCATGCTATCATAACCACACTCCCTAAAAGTGATTATAAAGGTTAATTTTTTTAAATTAAAATAAAAAACATGTCATACTTACATGTCTTGTGCAATGGTTTTGTACAGAGTAGTCCCAATGTTCTTGCTCCTGACCCCTCCCCCCTGCTGAGTGCCCCCACAACAAGCATCTTGCTATGGGGGTACTCGTGCGTTCCCCCACCCGCTGCTCCCTCGTCACTGGCTCTGATTGACAGAAGCTGGAACCATTGGCTCCTGCTGTTGTGCCTGAGCCAAAGAGTAGCGAGAAAGCTGAGAGAACCTCGGCTCTTGTGCACATCACTGGATTGAGATCAGGCTCAGATATTTATGCATGCATAAGGTTTTTTACCTTACTGCATAGAATGCAGTGAGGTTAAAAACCTTCTGCCTTTACAACCACTTTAAAGTGTATCTAAATCAGTTCCAAAATGCATGACAAGTTGCACCCCATTGCCAGGAATGGAAACGTTCAAATCGCCGCAATTCATGTTGCAGCAACTTTGAAAAAGGTTTCTGTGCTACTTTTTTTCCGGTTTCATTGTGACTTGCATAGACTTCTGTTAAATGAAGTTGCAAGCCGCAATGAAATCAGAGGTGCAAATCTGCAGCTTTGAAATTGCACTGAAGTAGTAGTGTTGTCACCCTAGGACAGGACTACAGACACCCCCTCCTCCTCTTCTCCATTACATATGTAGGTCTACCCCCATAGGAGTCACTTGGTAAATTGGGCTCTCTGTTCTTCTGCCTGAACTCTAAGAACAACCTCAGCCCCACTGACACACCAGGTTAAGGTAATGGATACTGCACTGCTACTGGGAGCACAAATATTGATACCCTGCACACAACTATGATTCAGTATCTAAAAGCAAAACATCAGACTGCTCAGTGGTAAATGAACATAATATATTGTCAGGAGTTGCAGGAAATAGCAGTATGCACATAAATGAGTAAGTTAAGGATTAGTGCAATCACTGTTCACAAGACAATATGATCACTAGGTTATAGCAGTATAGAATGGAGTTCTATGCAGTTGAATTAGAGTAAACTTGGAAATTCGCAAAATCAGCAATAAGTAATAGCATTAGAAAACAGTAACATAAATGATAATAAATACTCCTCTGTAAACAGTAGGCTATATCCACTTTGGAGTGCACTTTATATGAATGGCAGCAATGAAAATTAAGACTCCCTAAAGAGGTACTGCTTACTATGGACAATTAGCAAAGTTCTTGTGAAGCAGCTATCTGAGAGAGCAGACCTTAGCCCTATGTCTTCAGCCAGCTAGTGTTGGGGCTCATTCTTTATGGTGGTACACAGCCAGAGAGGAAATTCCTCGGTATTGAGCCTATGAAAATACAGCTCCATCTCTGTTTATTCTAAAAACCATAACAAAGGGCGTACCAGCCTTGCGCATTACCTTTGCGACAATAGAAGTTTTTTTCTCAGTAACTTTGCATACTCAAAAACGACTGTTAAAATCGGACAAGTATAAAAAAGTCTGTCATCCAGTAAGGTCTGCTGGCCAGTAGGCTAGGGTAGGATGAAAAAGTTCAAAGTGGGCTGACGCATTTCGAGGGTGGTCCCTCTTCATCAGAACTTTTGTTTTGTTTTTTTAGAATTATTCTGGGTTCTCCCTGACCTGTTTAGAGTGGCAGCACAGCTGACGCAGTGATGTGATTTTTGAAGATTCTTTTCCTTCTTTCTTCTGCAATTTACCACAACGCTATCTCTCGAGCGCAGGAGCAATTGTTTCTTTTTGCTTTGACTCTCTCTGTTTATACCTGGCTTGCATTGGGAATTTAATTCTATTGTCCATTGATTCCAAAAGCATGATCCTTCCCCTGCACTACATCTCCCATGATTCAATGCAGCCCATTATTAAGTCTCTTGAGCTCCCCCTGGTGAATGGAGGCGAGGTAGTGTTAACCCATTCAGCTGAAGTCCATTGGGAGCACAGAGAGCACTGCAGCACAGTGTCTTAAATCGCTCTCTATCTCTACCCAAGCACCTGGCTACACACAGAGGGAGAAGTTCTGTGGTCCCCAGTGATAGCTGATTTCTGACATGATGAACAAGTATATTTTTCACTAATTGAACGGATATAATAAAATGCATGAAATGGTATATTTAACAGACCCAAAGGTAACCAAATCAGAAAAGTTCATTGTTAAAGTTATATACTCTTTAAGGTAAGGATACAATATATATATTACCTCAATATTGCAAGAAACATTACACAGTAAATTATTTGCTAGGTTACTAGCTATATGTTTGTGTAACTAAAGTGACCTTTAAATTGGATTATCACGTTTTGTACCCTCACAGTTTCAAAAACGTATTAAAAGAGAAAAAAGGCAAGTATTAAAGCTAATGACTTTTTTTGTGGTTTTGAAGGTAAACAAAATAAATTAAAAAATGTGCATAGCATGCAGACACTGAGAATTTAGTGCAGTCTCATCCAGGCAGTTGTTGCAACTTTTACCCGCTAAACTGTATTTATGGGAAGTTGCATTGTCACCTTGGGTACGCAATGTTTTATTGCTACAGATCACCCCCCCTCCTCTTTTCAATGACATTGACATAAAGCAGAGGCTCTTTGCACATTAGCCCATTCAGCTGCAGGGTGGTCACTTTAGGGTCCTTTCACAGCGAACGCAGTCGGCTGCAGTCAAATTAATTTTGATCTGCACTCCAACTGCACAGACACCCCAAAATCAAGCTTTGTGTGTTATAGGAAAGTTAAAAAATACTAGACTGGCAGGATCACCAGGTGAAAAGAAAAAAGCCTATAAAAATGGTTCCGCTATGATACACTGGGCATGCTGGAGGAGTAGTCACTAAGTGGACCAGAGAATACCGGAACAGGACGCTGGAGTGGGCTTATTCTCATGCTTGTCTGACCCTCTGTAATTAAAGGGTCCAGCGGCTCTGGTAAGCAGACATTCTATATTGTGGTGTTGCACTGGGTGACGGATTTCCGCACCATTTACTTTTCCATTAGCGGATATGGAGTTTCTGGATGGACTTTTCTGAGAGACTTACAGGGGTTGACCACTAGATGGCTAAGTATACTACAGGCACCTCATCCCCCAGGGGAATTAGATATAGGGGAATTAGACCAAAACGGTCTGAAGTAAAGGTGGGGACTTTTGCGGTGCTGGCACAATTAGTTAGACAACAAAAGTAAAAATGAATATTTCAATAGTATTCAATTAAAATACCATATAAGCATCTTCCACCTGACACATGCTAGCTCAGTGGAGTCTAAGACACAAGAAAACAGTTACAAACTCCTAACTCGGTGGTATAGAGTGCCTACAGTGTTGGCAAGATACTACCCAGCTATGTCGAGGCTTTGCTGGCGGGGCTGTGGGATGGAGGGAACGCTTCTGCACATTTGGTGGGAGTGCCCCGTTCTGCGGCCCTTCTGGCGGAGCGTTAGGAAACATATAGCAGATGGACTGGGGGTGCACCTACCGGACTCCCCGGGACACTGCCTACTCCACCTCCCGACTACCCCCGTGGCTGCGTATCGGAGGAGCGCCCTCCCCCACCTTCTCAACGCCGCCAAATGCTTAATTCCAATACATTGGAAGAGTGACAGGATCCCGACAGAATCGGAGTGGATTGGAAAGGTGGGGGAGATCATGGCGGCAGAGGAATGGGTGGCCACGTGTAGAGGCACATTGAAACGGTTTGATGCTATATGGGCCCCTTGGAAGGAATACATTTCCAGCACGGCCCAGGTGGCCTCTAGCCTAGATCTGGCTTTATTAGCACTGGCTGACCCTCAGTTTGCAAAGAAAGCAGGAATAAATCCTGAATAGCTCTAGGACAGAGATGGTGGATGGGAGCTGGACTGGGGGTGAGGCAAACGACCCCGTGTGACCGCAGTCGCTACTATTATTTACTATGATAACATCCTGAAATAGTTGAACGAACCTGATCTGGACAATTCTTGAGGAGAGACATGGTCTTATTATATTACTGGTGAGCAGGTGCTGGGTATGGGGGTCGGTGGGTGGCGGATGGTTGCCCGGGGGGGGATTGTCTGGCCCACAGGGACCGAACGTCTGGGGCCGGGGGTCCCCCCTCGGGGGACGGCCGCCGGGGGCAGACCCGGGGGCCCGGGACCTGCGGTCATAAAAGCAGGAAAATGCAGTGAAGAGATATCTCCTCAAGACCCCCTTATTCCCTCCCCCCTCCCCCTCTTTTCTTTTGTTTTGAGTGCCAACGGTTGATAACGGACCCTCTTCTGCACCTCATTGTTGCATTCCGTTTACTTGTGTTGAAGATAACATAGAAAATGTTAGGAACTGTATGCTGCACACTAAAATGCACTAGCATATCCTTATATGATACTGAGGAATGTACCCCCCGTGATTTGATTTATTTGCCATGTGTCCGCTCTAATGTTGGACTTGCACTCATTTACTGTATGTCTTATACCCTTTGCAAACAAAAATAAAGATTATATAAAAAAAAAATACCATATAAGGTAACACATAAATGATTAAAAACATTGATCCATAATTATGGAGTACAAAGTAACACAGACATAGGGGTTGATTTACTAAAGCTTGAAAGTGCAAAATTTCATGCAGCTCCACACAGAAACCAATCAGCTTCAAGGTTTAAGGCCTCATACACACGGACATTTCTTAAAAATAAACAAAACGTCGGGCCCGACATCAAGGAAAAAAAATCTGCGTTTTTCGGCGTTATGCATCAGCGTTAGTGAGCGTCGGCGTCAATAGGCGTTTTTTTAAAAAAATTCATCCCTCTGCTATTTTTCAACCTAAAAACGTTGGCGTCAAAAAACGCGGGTTAACACCAGTATGACGTTAGTTGGCGTTAGTGAGCGGTTTGTGCCGTTGACGCCATCTACAGCTCAAAAACCTTGGCGTTTTTATGGGGCCATTGACTAACATGTAGAGCTGCATAAAACGCCAGAAAACGTCCCTGTGTATAAGGCCTTATTGTCAAAGCTTGATTGAACAAGTTGAGGTTAGAAGCTGATTGGCTAACATGCACAGCTGCACCAATTTTTGCACTCTCCAGCTTTAGTAAATCAACCCCATAGTATCCTGATACAGAGAGTTTACAACGATGTTGATGAACTGTTTCCCGACATGTTTCGCCGTACCCGGCTTCATCGGGGGACTAATGGTTGTAAACTACAAAACAATGAAAAGACCAATATTAAGTATTACAGTACATTTTGATTTTTACAGAGAGATAGAGAACCAACACAGTATACATAAAATGTATATTTTAATGGGGGGTGGACAGTGATAATGATGGGGGGTTTTAACTACCCGGAAATTGACTGGAGTAATGGCACTGCAGGAACAGTTAAAGGGCAAAAATGTATAAAACTTTTACAAAATAATTATATGGTACAGTTCATAGAGGCCCTGACTAGGAATGATGCTCTGCTAGACCTGGTAATCTCAAACTATGCAGAGCTTATTAATACTATTCATATAAAAGAACATCTGGGTAGCAGTGACCATGATGTGATTTAATTTAATGGTAAGGTAAGTATTAGGGGGGCTGCTGCACACAGAAGGTTTTTCATCTTAATGCATAGAATGCATTAAGATTAAAAAAAAACCTTCTGCCTTTACAACCTTTAACTTTAAGAGAGTAAATTTTCCAAGGATGAGGGCTGCTCTCCAGGACTTAGACTGGGACGGAATATTGGCATCGATGAACACAGAAAAGAAATGGGAATTCTTCAAAAAGACTGTATGTTAACTCACTGCAAAATATATTCCAATGGGCAATACGTTTAAAAGGCTAAAAATAAAACCTATGTGGCTCATGGCTGAATTAAAAAAAAATCTGTAAATAATAAGAAAAGAGCTTTTGAAAAATATAAAAATGAAGAAACACTATAATCGTTTAAATGTTACAAAGAATACAAAAGAATGTGTAAAAAGAAAAGGAAATCAAGGCCGCAAAAAATTAAATCAAACAACAGATTGCAAAAGATAGTAGGACAAACCCCCAAAAAAATCTTCAAATATATTAATAGTAAAAAGGTCAGGTCTGAGCATGTAGGCCCTTTACAAAATAACCTAGAGTGCGTGACTGGGGATAAAGAGAAGGCAAATTTATTAAATACATTCTTCAACTCTGTGTATACGAAGTAGCATGGGGGAGCTCATGTCCATAATGGGGATGGTATTGACGCAGCCCCAAATGATCCAATATGGCTCAAAATGGATATGGTCCAGAAATATTTTTACAGAATAAAGGTGAATAAAGCACCTGGACCAGATGCATCCACCCATGGATCCTAAAAGAATTGAGCTCTGTCATTTCAAAGCCATTTTTCTAATTTTTAGGGACTCTTTAATGACTGGAATAGTACCACTGGATTGGCTTAGGGCCAATATTGTGCCTATATTTAAAAAGGGAATCAGGCTTTACCAAGCAACTATATACTTGTTAGTTTAACTTCTATAGTTGGGAAGATACTAGAGAGTTTAATAAAAGACCACATAGATGAGATCTTGCTGGAAAAAAGCAACAGACAGCATAGATTTATCAAATACAGTAGTTGTCAGACAAACCTAATTTCTTTTTATGAAGAAGTAAAACCATGGACAGAGGGATGGCTGTGGATGTGGTATACTTGGATTTTGCAAAAGCCATTGACACAGTTCCCCACACACGGCTAATGTGTAAGGTTATGTTTACAGACTTGGAAAAATGACCGTAAAAAACGTATTCAGAGAATAGAAGTTAATGATTCATACTCTGAATAGTCTAAGGTTATCAGTGGTGTACCCCAAGGTTCAGTGTTGGCACCCTTACGTTTTAATATCTTTATAAATGATATGGGGTCTGGGATTAAAAGTACCATTTCAGTCTTTGCAGATGACACCAAGCTATGCAGTGGAATAACGTCCTTACAGGATGTCTCCAACTTACAATCCGACCTCAATGCACTGTTTAATTGGGCAGCTATGTGGCAGATGAGGTTTAATGTTGATAAATGTAAAGTTATGCACTTGGGGGCTAAGAATATGCATGCATCATATATACTAGGGGGAGTACAACTGGGGGAATCCATAGTAGAGAAGGATCTGGGTGTTCTGGTAGATCATAAGCTTAATAATGGCATGCAATGCCAAGCAGCGGTTTTCAAAGCAAGCAAAATCCTTTCTTGCATTAAGAGAGGTATGGACTCCAGAGAGAGAGATATCATTTTGCCCCTGTACAAATCATTAGTAAGACCTCATCCGGAACAGGCAGTTCAGCTTTGGGCACCAGTTCACAAAAAGGATATCGGGGAACTGGAGAAAGTGCAGAGAAGGGCAACCAAACTCATAAGAGGCATGGAGGAGCTCAGCTATGAGGAAAGATTAGAAGAACTGAATTTATTCTCTCCTGATATTAACCTCTTGCTTAATGGGCACTTAAACCCCCCTCCTGCCCAGACCAATTTTAGGCTTTCAGCGCTGTCACATTTTGAATGACAATTGAGTGGTCATGCGACATTGTACCCAAACAAAATTTTTATCATTTTTTTCCCCACAAATAGAGCTTTCTTTTGGTGGTATTTGATCACCTCTGCAGTTTTTATTTTCTGCGCTATAAACCAACAAAGAGCGCCGATTTTGAAAAAAGAACAATATTTTTTACTATTTGCTATAATAAATATCCAAAAAAAAAAGATTCATCGGGTTTGGCCGAGATATATTCTTCTACATATTTTTGGTAAAAAAAAAATCGCAATCGGCGTTTATTGATTGGTTTGCGCAAAAGTTATCTACAAACTATGGGAATTGATTTATGGCGTTTTTAATTTTTTTTTTACTAGTAATGGCGGCGATCTGCGATTTTTATCACGACTTTGATATTGGGGTGGACATGTATGACATTTTTGACACTTTTATGGGACTAATGACATTTATACTGCGATCAGAAATTGGAAATGTCCACTGATTACTGTATAAATGTCATTGGCAGGGAAGGGGTTAACCTGCAGGGGGCAGGGAAGGGGTTAACTGTGTTCCCTCATTGTGTTCTAACTGTGTGGGGATGGGGCTGGCAGGGACATAACAGATCTAACTGATCCCAGTGACAGGGATCAGTAGATCTGCTATGTCCCCCTTCACAGAATGGAGAACCTCCGTGTTTACATCGGCGGTTCCCCGTTCTGCTGCTCTGACAGGCGATCACGGGTCACGAGCAGACATCAAGTCCGCTCGACCCGCGAGCATGCCCACGCAGCGTGCGGCGGCTGCGCACAGGCCGCCTGTGAGTGCGCGCCGGGAGTGTGTACAAGGGCTGACGTCCATGGACGTCCAACCGGCAATTGAGATCCGCGCTGTAGCCATCTTTCGGCTATAGATCTGAAGGGGTTAAGGGGGTATGATCAACATGTATAAATACATAAGTGGTCCATATAGTGAACTTGTTGTTGAGTTATTCACTTTAAGGTCATCACAGAGGACAAGGGGGCACTCTTTACTCCTCGATGAAAAGAGATTTAATCTTCAAATAGGGAAAGGTTTCTTCACAGTAAGAGCTGTGAAAAACTGTTGTCTTCATTATCTACTTTAATTATCTGGAGTTGGATGGGCTGTTTTTCCCTCCTCTCCAACGTCACCACATTTTTGGTGGCCAAACATGCCTATTTTCTTTTGTTGTTCTTCCCTCTTACCCTCCACTATACTCACCTTTAACATTCTCCATACCACCCTAGTCATGCAATGTTGGGTTCCCTGCATCGTCTTCCGCCATAGATTTCACGGCGTTATACTCACAGCATGTTTACAGAACCCTATTGAAGTCCTATAGTGGACTGTTTCAACAGTTTCTTTTTCTTGGGAATGTTTATGTCTTTATTGTCATTTTTGTACCTCTTGTACATTGAAAACAAAATAACGATTTTTCAAAAGAGCTGTGTTAATGTGGAATAGACTCCCTTAAGAGCTGGTTCTTCCCAGCTCAGTAGATTGCTTTAAAAAAGGCCTGGATTCTTCCCTAAATGTACATAAAATAACTGGATACTAATATTTATAGGTAAAGATAATCCAGGAAGTATCCGATTGGATAAGTAAGGAATTTTTTTCCCCTGCTGCAGCAAAATTTGATCATGCTTTGCTGGGGTTTTTTTAGCCTTCCTCTGGATCCACTTTGGGTAAAGGATTGTGTATATAGGATTATATATATATGTTTTCCCTTTTATCGGTTGAACTAGATGGATGTATGTCTTTTTTCAACCAGACTAGCTATGTAACGTAACTGATGACAGTCATAGGCAGAGATTACAGTCAGGATCAGCAGGTCATTTTTAAGCTTTCCAAACAAATCTTACAAAACAAGCACTGCAAAAACTGTTGGCGCTATATTAATCGTGTATAATAATAATAATATTAACTAAACACTAGTATATTTACAATACCAGAACAAGAGAAAACAAGTAAGAGAAGTTCATTGTTGTGGTTTACTTGCAGTGTAAGGGGATGTATACTTAAAGTGTTACTAAACCCACAACAGTAAAATCTGTCTGTAAATGCAGAATAGCATGCTTGTTATACTCACTGTGGAACTTAAGGGGTTAATCCTCCACATTGTGTAAAAAGGCTCTTTGATCCTGTATGGACAGATCCTTCCCTCCTGCACTGTCTCTCTTGGCAAGGCCAGATAATACACAGTAAGGGTAGTCCTCCTGCACATGCTCAGTTTGGTTTCTATTGCTGGAGAGAATATTTCCTTGTTCTCAGAGCTACCAACGTCACATGATATTGACATCACACATGTGGGTGTGTACACAGGCTGTAGTGGAAATCTCCTACCTGAAAACTGAACACTCGGGCAAACCCTGCAGTTTATCATGTGACCATGGTATTCAGATCAGCCAAAAAGGTATATAGCGGCAATATTTTAATGTAAAAAGAAGATTTATAAGCTATGGGCACTGTGTGTGTGTGTGTGTGTGGGGGGGGGGGGGAGATGAACTATTTTCATATTACTGACTTTAGCAACACTTTGGGGTTGATTTACTAAAGCTAGAGAGTGCAAAATCTGGTGCAGTTCTGCATAGAAACCAATCAGCTTCCAGGTTTCTTTGTCAGAGCTTAATTGAACAATGGAAAATGAAAAATTCTCAGATGTCATTTCTAGTTATGGTTGAGTTCTTGGTGTGGACTTTATTTTCCATAGACCCTGTGACTGATTGTGACAGGCTGCTAATCATTCCACAAATCTTTGCATGCCATGTCTTGCAGTATATAGCAACACGTTTACTTTAGTACAGGAAATGCTGGGTGATAGCATGATGTTTGTTATTTTATTTATTTATTTCAGGTACTTATATAGCGCCATTAATTTACGCAGTGCTTTACATATATATTGTACATACACATCAATCCCTACCCCCAAGGAGCTTACAATCTAAGATTCCTAACTTACATTCATACATACAGTAGGGCCAATTTAGACAGGATCTAATTTATCTACAGCATGTCTGAGTGTGGGAGGAAACCGGAGTGCCCGGAGGAAACCTACACAGGCACAGGGAGAACATGCAAACTCCGTTATGATGAGTTTCCTTATAGAAGAGGGAATGTATGGAAAAAAAAAACCTCATAAAAGTACATGAAAACAAAACAATGCTTCCTGGTGATGAATTTGTTTAACCTCATAAATAGAAATTATAAATGGAATCCAAATCAATGTAGTAAGAGCAGAACTTGAATTATTTATATGGCATTTGAACTGACTAATTTCTCTCTCACTAACCTCATGCAGAGTTCTAATTTAGAATATTTCCAGCTGTATGCTTGATGTTCGTGTAATTTAATTGGCAACATGTGTAATGAATACCAAGCAAATTTGTTTCCTTTTGTGTCTTAATAGTTTATAACATTGTGGCTACTAAGGACATATTCATATCTATGCACATGTAGTAATGCTCCTTTGTAACACTTTCAATGTCATATGTAATAACACATATTATTTAATGTGTGAACTAGATGGATTTACAGTGCTACTGGAAAGTATTCATAGCGCTTCACGTTTTCCACATTTTGTTATGTTACAGCCTTATTCCAAAACTGATTAAATTCATTATTTTCCCACAAACCACTTACAGTCAAAACTTACATATATGTTGTACATAGTACCCACATATCACATTAACTCATTCAGCCTTGGTCAATAAAGGTCCCTAAAATACACACTAATAAAATGTGAGGGGGGATAGAAGCCAATAAACCTATTAGTATTTTGTTTGGTGAAACTTTAGGACCATAGGCATGCACACATAGGGTGGAAGGTGTGCCTGGGCATACTCTAATCATTCTGTACTCTACAGATTCCCCCTGTTGCCTGGCTGCAGAGAAAGGGACTGGGGAATCTCTGTTCTCAGTCTCCTCCTCTGTTTCAAAAGTGAGACATCAGAGGTCTGTTTAGACCCCTGATATTTCACCAAAGCCCCCCAGCAGGGCTCCTAAAAAGTTGTAAAAAAAAAAAAAATATATAATATTGTAAAAAAAATAAAAATAAAAAACAAAATTGTAAAAACATTTATAAAATAAAAATAAACTGCTGACACCGTCCCCTGCCCTTCTGACATATATACACATATTCATGTTTATTTGCGCTTTTGTAGTGCACACTCTAATGCAATAGGCTGCGCACACCTATGCTGAGGACCCTACTCAAACACCGAACGAACATAGAAACTGCACACTGAAAGGGTCTAGGCTTTGATTGGATATAAATTAAAGACCATGATCTCAGAGAACAAAAGAACATTATTCAGTTGGGCACTATCTAGCAAAATCTATTACTGCTGCTGACCACTTAGAGAGTCAGTGTCCTGCCAGAAAGCTATGCTTTCCATAATCAGTCAGTGTAGCTTTGTAAAATGAACATTTCTGGTAACACATGGTAAATTTATTATGTGCCAACAACATCCTGAATAGAAAAACCTGTAATCTGCTGACATGCATTAGAGAAGGATCTTCTCTCTGTGTGGAAGCAGCGGTTTCTCTGCAGAGTTCTGACATGCCTTCTGCTAAGTCACAAATAGTGCTCTCCAGTCAGAAAAGCTCATGCTCCCTCCTGACCCCTGCTCACTCTAACTAACAGTGGGCGTGTTGGACCACTGCAAAGAGACCGCTGTTTCCACACAGACAGCAAGGGTCCTTTTCTACATCATGGTGGCAGGGGAAAGGTTGTGGCTGCTTTCTAAAGTTAACCCGTAAGGCCTTACACAACTTTTATTTTGATACATCTGGAATGTATTATGCTGATTTAAATTTAAACTTCATTTGAATTTAAGGCCTCATACACATGGACGTTTTTTGACGCCGGCGTTTTCTGGCGTTTTTTGCAGCTCTCTATGTTAGTCAATGGCCCCATAAAAACGTCGGCGTTTTTGAGCTGTAGATGGCGTTGGCGTTAGTGAGCTGAAAGTAGAACCCATGGCCATCGCGTTCTGAGGCTGTAACGTTTTGGCATTTTTTGATGCCGACGCCGCAAAACGCCAACAAACGCCAACAAACGCCAACTAATATTGTACCGGCATTTTCCGCCGTTTTTTGACGCCAACGTTTTTAGGTTGAAAAATAGCAGAGGGATGATTTTTTTTAAAAAACGCCTATTGAAGCCGACGCTCACTAACGCTCACTAATGCCAATGCATAACGCCGAAAACCGACGATTTTTTTTCCTTGACGTCGGGCCCGACGTTTTGTTTATTTTTAAAGATACGCCCGTGTGTATGAGGCCTTAATGTTGCAAGATATTTAGTATATTTGCAATAATCAGCAATGTGAGAACATTCCCTTTCTTACTGAATCCTCAGAAAGAAGGTTCCTACTGGCTGTTCATAGACCTCTTCCTCAAAAGGTGCTTTCTTCACATAATAAACAGCCTAGATCTCACATTAGTGATAGGTAAACCTCCAATTTAGGCATATTGGCCATTTCCCTTTAATTCATACATGTAGATAAACTTTTTGCATGGTGGTTAGGTCAGAGACAGGGCTAGCATTTAATCCCTTCTTCTTGCTAAAATATAATCCTGTATTTTTCACACAGAATCTGTTAGACCAACATTAAAGTAAATCTATGGTCACAGCATATACTTTCATTTTTTTTACATCAGCAATGTAATAACAATACGCACAATAGTTATTTTTGACAATCCAACATAAGCTTACTTGAAAAGTCTTTTTTAAAGTGGTTCTAAAGGCTCAGGTTTTTTTTCAAGTTCATGCATCCAGCAATGTGTACAAGAGCCTCGTCTCTCCGGGGACTCTCCCTGTCAATCACAGCCAGTGAGCCAATAAGGGCAAGAGAGGGTGTGGGGCCAAGCTGTGGCTCTATGTGTGAATGGACACGCAGGACAATGGCTCAGGAGCGAGTCTGCTTAGGTGTCCCCACAACAAGCTGCTTGCTCTGGTGGCACTCGACAGGAGCAAGGGGCCAGGAGCACTGGTGGGGGACCCAAAAAGAGCAGGATCGGGGCTGCTCTGTGCAAAACTACTGCACAGAGCAGGTAAGTATGACATGTTTGTTATTTTAATAAGAAAAAAAAATTGCCTTCAAAATCACTTCAATATTGTAAATGCTGCCTGTCTGCTGGCCATCTCTTTCCACAACTTCCTGTATTCCCTGCTAACTTTAAATATTCTCCTCTGCTGTTTATTTCCATGTCTCAGGACTACATATCCCATGGTACCTTACTGCACGAAAGCATTGATTCCTGTACTGACTGAAATCTGAGACACAGCAGTGCTTATCCATAGGGCATAGTGAATACCTATCACAGAATTCAAGAAAGTAAATGTGTGGGGATCTTCACAAAGTAAGTTTACAAACTTCAAGATCATTCAGAGTGATAGGAGTAGGCTTTCAAATGTCGGTTTGTGCATTGACATACCTCCTTAGACCCAGTGGAGGTGATTTACTAAAACTGGAGTGTGAAAAATTTGGTGCAGCTCTGCATAAAAAAAATCAGCTTATGTTTTTTTGTCAAAGCTTGATTGAACAAGCTGAAGTTAGAACCTGATTGGCTACTATGCACAGCTGCACCAGATTGTGCACTCTCCAGTTTTAGTAAATCAAACCCAGTCTGTCCAGACCTGCTGACTTGGCACTATCCACAGACAGCTTAACTCTTTAGTAGGGCACAGAGGTTTAATCCAACACATTTTCTTTAGCAAATTGCAGTAAAGAGGATGTTTTTTCAGTCTTTTTTATGTAATGTTTATTCATGATTTACAAATACAAGAAGAAAATAAACGGACAATCAAGGACTGCTATGTCACGCAGTGAGGCGACTCAAAAGCCCCACAGGCCATCACAAGGCTCATCAAAACATGTCAGAGTCCATATCTGTAATAGTGCAAATAATATAAGGAAAAAGAGGAAAAAAAAAAAAAACAAGAACAAACAAATCACAAAAATGTAGCCTAAACAATTCTGAGTTTGTGTTGGCTAATAGGATCTTGTAACCATATTAGGTTGCAGAGATGATGACCACTCAACTAGCTCAAGACAAGTTGGAGCAAGTGATACCCAGCTTGTAACCTAGATGCTAAAAACGAATGATGTTTCCTGAGGCGATTAATCTGCTAGTAACAGCCAGCCATACTTCAGAATAAAGACACTCAGCAAGTAGCCAGGGTACCTTGGCTGTCAAACCTTAGGATAACAGAAATGATAAATCCAGATAGCAATAAACCTTACTCACACCATGACCGATCGACATTATAAACGTTTGATAATGTGGAAACAGAGAAGGGAGGGGGCTTAAAGCAGAAATCCAGGCACATTTTTTTCGTTCCTATGCAGTAGGGTTGCATGGGTTAACTGCTCATTTTTGTCTAGGGGTTCGGAGATACACTCTCCTAAACCTCCGATCCTCGCAGTGCAAGATTGGGACCTTGGCTCCTGCCACCCCGCAGTCCAGCATTCTTTGGTGGTGGACAGTTCCTAGACGGGGCTCTGGACATCAAGACATCAGGAACAGTCCACCACCAGACATAGGGGAGCACTGTTTTCCAGAGGATCAAAGGATTGGGTGAGTATAAACTCTGTGTTCACCCCTAGACAAAATGAGCAGTTAACCCATGCAGTTTGGGCATAGCCCCACTGCATGGGGTAAAATAAAATTTTGCCCGGAGTTAGGCTTTAAGGTCGTCGGCTCAGCTTGACAAGTTGTCTAAATGAGAGGTCCGCTAAGGCAAACAGAGCAACATCTAAGCTATAAGAAACCTCATTTAACCCACATATTGTGTAAAAGCAGTCTTGCGTGCCTTTGCAGGTTGCAATCCACTCTTCAGCCTCCATTATTTCAATCACCTTCCTGATCCAATCCTCGCAGATGGGAACATGCGCACTCTTCCATTGGATCGGTATGAGGCACTTGGCTGCATTAAGTAGGTAGGGAATATTGGAAGAGCGGGAGCTTGGAGCAGGAAGTATAGTGGAGAGAGGGGGAGCTCAATTCCCAAGATCTCTGCTATCCAGGCCTTAATATTCACCCAGTAGGCTTTGATCACAGGACATTCCCACCACATATGGATGAATGGGCCTTGCTGGCCATAGCCTATCCAACAGAGGTCTGAGGCCAAAGAGTAGATGCGGGCTAGAGTTGTGGGCACAGGGTACCACCTCATTAACACTTTGCATTTCTCCACTACTTTAGAATATATGGGGCTAGAATGAGTCAACTGGTACAGATGTTGCAACTGCTCCCCAGAGAGCTTGCACTGGAGATCACGCTCCCACCCCTTGATATGTGCCAGTTTTAGATATTTGAGTTGAGCAACTTATATAGAACTAAAATCATATGTGGGACAGGATCTTTAGCATTCCATAGGTGCTCAAATTGTGTAAGGGTGGACATAGTCCGATTAGATCAGTGATGGAGAACCTTGGCACCCCAGATGTTTTAGAACTACATTTCCCATGATGCTCAACTACACTGCAGAGTGCATGAGCATCATGGGAAATATAGCTCCAAAACATCTGGGGTGCCAAGGCCATCACTGGAATAGGGTGTCGTTTTTCAGTCTTTTATGTACGAAGACCATGTCTCTGCAAAGTACTAACACTGACAGAGGAAACATAGAAGAAACAGGAAGGATCTTGCTAGGGCTTACTAACTAGCACTAAACAGGAGGGGAAGACAGAGGAAGAAACCACAAACACATAGTAATCATGTTATAGTGGCTTATAACTGCCACTTGATGCCATAGTACAAAACAACAATAACTTGATGCAGTTTGATACATACAAAATACATACAAGTGGGGCAAAATAGCTAATTGTTATTAAATGAAATCCCATGTGTAAATGAATATATGATTTTGTATTTTGTCCATAGATACACTTTAAATATACGCTTGAGAATGAGCTGTTTTCAGTAAAAACGAATATGTCCTTTTTTTTTTTTACAATGAGTTTTATTGAAAAAACAGGCATAATCAAACAGCAGAGTGAAAATAGACATGACATTGCATAATGGAATAACAGACGTAGGCAAACATCTGAGACATTTGTTATCTGTAATGCAATCATAAAACATATGAATGGTGATAAAAGAAACCATTATAGTCAGCAAGCGGTCAGGTAAAGAGGATGCCAACCATGAGACAGTGGAGCTACTAAATAGCAGAGCTCTAGAACAGCTTAACAGTATGCGCATTTGCGTCTTGGGCAACCATGCAAAAGAAAAGTGGCCTCTGTGGTCAGGTTGTCCGAGAGAGGGGGGACAGCCACCTCCGCACGGCAGATCACAAAATCAATGTCCGCAGGGGCAAGAGCGGCAGTCACCCCGACCCACGGACAGACCAGCCACCAATTGAGTCAGATCATGCCAGTAATAAAAGTATAGAAGGTTAAGAGGAAATAGGAAGAAAGCGGAAAAAAAAGGAAATAGAAGAATAGAAAAGAGAAGAGAAAGGAGAAAAGGGAATAAGGAAAAATAGAAGTGGGTCTGCGGGGGAAGCACCAAGGGGCCATTCAAAGTGAAAGGAGAGATTGGTCGAACCTAGTGGGCTGGGAGTAAGCGATC
>BLSH010331581.1:189200-218325 GCA_018402905.1 Glandirana rugosa | reverse complement strand
CACGACTAGGAATAGGAGGGGGGTCGAGAATACGTCGACTCTTTTCTCCCTTACACTAGTGAATATTTTTTTTCCCCTTTTTTCCTTAAATATTACAAAAACGAAAAAATTAAAATTGACTTAACGAACAAAATGAACAAAATGTTCTACTAATAAATGTTAGTGAAATTGGCGAAGGGCTGGCGCGCGGCAGAAAAGTGCCGCCGTCAGCCCCTCGACCCGCGCTTAGCTGCATTTATCCGCCGCTAAGCGTAAAACGGGTGGTCCCCCGCGCGCAGTGACAGGGATCAGTAGATCTCTCATGCCCCACTGACAGGGCGGGGAACCGCCGTGTTTACATCGGCGGTTCCCCGTTCTTTGCCCTGTAGCCGCGCGCCCCCTGGTGGGCAAAATGCGAATCGCCGCCTATTTACGTCGATTCGCGCCCAGCTCCCCGACTGCCGCCGTGAAAAGACGGCGCGCGGTCGGGAAGCGGTTAAAGTGATTGTAAATAATCATCTTGTAAAACAAGTAAAACAAGCAATTCAGTTAAAATTAAAAAAGCAAAAACATTATAAATTCCTTTTTTCCCCTTTTTTTTATAAGTGATCACATTCCCTCTTTTCTCAGCTGCATAAGAGCTGGGGGGAGGATAAGGATCAGCACACCGAGCTTCCCAGTGAATGACTGTGCAGGGGAGGCGTGTCAGGACAAGTCTGATCATTGGAGGAGAGCACACTGAGTTCCCAGCATAGCTAGAGAACTGACCATGATGTGCTCTCCTTCTTAGTGTGGTCAGTTTTTGATAGGAAAGCAGAGGGGCTGGCTGGCAGGATCACCAAGGATTTCACACAAAGGAAGCATACAAAGAGAACAGGACAATTTTTCGTACAATTACATGGTACAGCAGACACATACAGTGCCTTGAAAAAGTATTCATACCCCTTGAAATGTTCCACATTTTGCCATGTTACAACCAAAAACGTAAATGTATTTTATTGGGATTCTATATGATAGACCAACACAAAGTGGCACACAATTGTGAAGTGGAAGGAAAATGATAAATATGTGAAAAGAGTGGCGCGCATTTGTATTCAGCCCCCCCTGAGTCAATACTTTGTATAACCACCTTTCCCTGCAATTACAGCTACAAGTCTTTTTGGGGATGTCTCTACCAGCTTTGCACATCTAAAGAGTGACATTTTTGCCCATTTTTCTTTGCAAAATAGCTCAATCTCTGTCAGATTGGACGGGGAGCATCTGTGAACAGCAATTTTCAAGTCTTGCCACAGATTCTCAATTGGATTTAGATCTGGATTTTGACTGGGCCTTTCTAACACACGAATATGTCTTGATCTAAACCATTCCATTGTAGCTCTGGCTGTATGTTTAGGGTCGTTGTCCTGCTGGAAGGTGAACCACCATCCCAGTCTCAAGTCTTTTACAGACTCTAACACATTTTCTTCTAAGATTGCCCTGCATTTGGCTCCATCCATCTTCCCATCAACTCTGACCAGCTTCCCTATCCCTGCTGAAGAAAAGCATCCCCACAACATGATGCTGCCACCACCATGTTTCACGGTGGGGATGGTGTGTTCAGGGTGATGTGCAGTGTTAGTTTTCCACCACAAATAGCGTTTTGCTTTTAGGCCAAAAAGTCACATTTTGGTCTCATCTCACCAGAGCACCTTCTTCCACATGTTTGCAGTGTCCCCCACGTGGCTTCTCGCAAACTGCAAACAGAACCTTCTTACGGCTTTCTTTCAACCATTGCTTTCTTCTTACCGCTCTTCCATAAAGGCCAGATTTGTGGAGTGCATGACTGATAGTTGTCCTGTGGACAGATTCTCCCACCTGAACTGTGAATCTCTGCAGCTCCTCCAGAATTACCATGGGCCTCTTGGCTGCTTCTCTGATTAATGCTCTCCTTGCCCGACCTGTCAGTTTAGGTGGATGGCCATGCCTTGGCAGGTTTGCAGTTGTGCCATACTCTTTCCATTTTCATGGATTGAACAGTGCTCTGTGAGATGTTCAAAGCTTGGGATATTTTTTGAAAAACCTAACCCTGCTTTAAACTTCTCCACAATTTTATCGCTGACCTGTCTGGTGTGTTCCTTGGCCTTCATGATGCTGTTTGTTCACTAAGGTTCTCTAACAAATCTCTGAGGGATTCACAGAACAGCTGTATTTATACTGAGGTTAAATTACACACAGGTGGACTCTATTTTCTAATTAGGGGACATCTGAAGGCAATTGGTTGCACTAGATTTTAGTTAGGGGTATCAGAGTAAAGGGGGCTGAATACAAATGCACGCCGCACGTTTCAGATATTTATTTGTAAAAAAATGTTGAAAAACATTTATCAGTTTCCTTCCACTTCACAATTATCTGCCACTTTGTGTTGGTCTATCACATAAAATCCCAATAAAACGCATTTACATTTTTGTTTGTAACATGACAAAATGTGGAAAATGCCAAGGCGTATGAATACTTTTTTCAAGGTACTGTATCGGAATATGAAATGTTGGGGTAACAAACACTTTAAAAGTTTTGTGTGCAAGTTATAGCATCTACAAACAATGGTATGAATTCTGGAATTACGCAGATAGGATTCTATACTATTAATAATGATGATCAATGACTTGTAGTGGGACTGTCATAGAGCAGCGGACAATCAGGCACTAACTGACCATCCCTGAGAGGTATACTAACCGACTGTCTGACACTGACATCAATAGTGACAATAATACAGTGATCAGATTTAATACTGTACATTGTATTAATTACACTGGCTGGGAAGGTGTTAACATCAAGGGGTTAACTGTGTGCCTATGTGGGTAATATGCACTGCTTTTACTAACGGATCTGGTTGCTTTTTCTCCCTGCTTAGCAGGGAGAAGAAACGACCAGGTCGCTGATCTGTGTACAGAGCCCTGTGTGTTTGTAAACACAGGACTCATTGCCGTGATTGACTGCAGCCAATCAGCAGGTCTCAGCTATAAGTCATTGGCTGGGACCTGCTGACAAAATGTACTGTGGGCAGGCAAGAGATGATTAAAATCACTGAATGCAAAACAGGCAATGGGCATTCAGACTAGCTTGATTATACTGTCAGCCATGTAGGGCCCTTCTGATAACAGCCGAAACAGCCGGACTGCCTGTCCATGTCTACAGACTAAAAGAGATTGTAAGAAAATGCTTTCAGGTGGCTGTGCAAACAATCCGTTATAATCATTTGTAAAATTTAACTTCATTTTGGGAAGCATGTATTAATATTGTTTTTCATCATATGTATTTTAAATCAAGTAAATGCTTTTTTCTCTAGTGGCAGGTCAACAGGATACCAGACGAGGCTCCTGTCTTATCAATTATTATTTTAAAGAAATGATTTCCCATATGTAACTGGAAATGGTTGCTATTTCTGCCTTAATGCAGTATTAAGATTGTGCAGAGCCAGCTTTGTGTCTTGGGATGTCAAGTATGAAATGTAAACACGTAAGGCCTGGTGAAGAACAGCTTTTTATTGAAGTGTTGCTTAACATGCCGTATGGGAAATGTGATGGGGCAAAAATCAATATTTTTTCTATTCATTTAACAGAGTTGTATGAACACATTCAGACAAGAGAAATAAACCTGGAGAAAACTCAGAAAGCATTTTTATTATTTTATAAGTAAAATGGTTTAAATGCAGCCCTGTTACTGCTGGCTTTGACAACTTTGGGTCCTGCACTTGTCCATTTGGTAGTCTTAATGTTCCAACTGGGTCTCTTTTTTTGACATACAGCAGATATTGAAAGAAGTGGTTGGTAAATGCAATCAGTTAAAGGCATTGTAAATGTAGCCATTGCCCCCTTGGGGGTTGCTGAATGTGGTGGTTCCACCCTTCACACTGCCCTCATTTACACTTTTCCTTCCATCCGGAGTCATGAAACAGGCCGGTACTTTGTTTTTTTTTTATTTATTTTTTATTTTTTGTTTGTTTTTTTTTTTTATTAGGGGATTGAACTTGTATAAGGATTGGGATAGTTATGGGATGCCCAGTGGTTTGAATCTAACTTGAATCGGACCATCTAAATACACATTCTGTATATACACTCCTTCTCTTCTACCAGCACACACTTGCTTCTTTATAACTCCTTTTCCGCTCTCCTGCACAAACTTGCTTCAGGCCTAGCTAGCACATGGTGAGGCCTGCTGTTATTTTAGCATTACAGGCAGGGACCACGGGCCCCCAAAGTGTAGCAAAGTACATAATGTGCTAGCTAGCTTGATGGATTACTGCTCCCAGCCCATCCTCTTCCAGGCCCTGCTAGCCCTCCCGGCTGCAACGGCCCTCTCCACTGCCACAGTGACACCCCAGTACTGACTGGCTCGTGCACCCTTCTCAGACTGTCTCTCACCCCACTTTGCTTCGTTGTGTGCCTCTTCCAGCTTTCCAGGGTGTGCATCACACACCGACGTCTGTCACTTGTAGTCCCTCTCCTGGAGATCTCTCCAATAGTGCTCTCTTCCGCCGTCCTTTCCCACTCCCTCTCCTGTGCCTCTCTTCCAGGATCTCACTCTCTCCTCCTAGATGCACCCGAGCTCTCCCAGGCTAAGGTCCCCCCCCCCCCCCCGACTAGGGGCTTCCCTGAGGCCCCGACAGCCTCCACACTATTCCATCTCCATCTCTTCAACCCAAACTTAGCATACCTCAGGAAGCTTCACCTTATTTTCCCCACTCTTGCTTCCAGAACCAGAAGGGAGGGGTTGCCAAGGGGTGTCACTACCTACTGTCACCAGTCACTCCATAGGTCACTCCCTGACCCAGAGTCAAAACAATCAGGCCTGACTGTAGTGTGCAGGCCTGGGTGTTTTGATCTGAGCTGGGAGGGGAGGCTCAGGGAGGGTGGACTTAACAAATGAGGTCACCAGAACCTCCCTCTTTGTATCCAGACACCTGGTGTTGGTCTCTGGGCAGAAAGCTGGGAGATAGGTGGAGCCATCTGGAGTATTCTAAGGAGCACTGACCAATCCCCATGCAGGGTTGTCAGGGGCAGGCCTCCTTAAATACTCTGAGTCATCCCAATCTGAGAGGAGTAGTGTCGGATTGAAAGTCGGAGATGTAGCAGAGGCGCTGTGGAGCAGGCCCCTACCCGGGAGGTCACCACCAGTCACCAGTCTGGGGAGGGTGACCTTGGGGCCTGGGGATTCTGGTACAGCCAGGGAGGAGAGAGATCCTTGGAATGGCACAGGAGGAACAGGAGAACAGCGGAGGTTCTACACAGTGAGAGACTTCAAGGAACCCACCAGTGTGGTGAGTGACGGTCCCTGGGACTGAAGGAAAGAAAGTGTTGTGGCAGGCTGGGAGAGGAGAGTGGACAGTCTGTGGGAGCCTTGGAGGTCAGTCAAGGGAAGAAGAGAGTCACTAAGGAAAAGAAAAGGTCTAGGGGACCTGGAGTCAGTGATGGACTGGGTGTTATAGTCCATCAAAGGCCCGGTTAGCACAGAAGTACTTTTCTGCACAATCAGGGGCCCGTGTGCCCCTTGCCTGTAATGGCTGTTCCTGAGGTCCTGCCGGAACAGGGTAGGCCTCGCCACGTGCTAACTGCGGTGAAAAACCAAAAGAGGCCTAATAAATTCCTTTTAGGTCAGAAACCAAGTACTGAGCTCGAGGGTGAAGGAGTAGTATTCTGTAGAGGGAGAGTCTGCAGTGTTAATGTACACAAACAGGCTTGTATGGGAGTACATGGCTAAATATAAATAATACATTTGGATTTTATACCATTTTTTGTTGTTATCTGTGCCTTTAAAATCCTGCTATCCTATTTGGGGAAACCATTGTTTCATTACAGTCAAATGAGCGATAAACACAAGCTTACAGTCAATGAGGAGAGTGGGAAAGTGTCCACACCATTCACCTGACCAGGCACACCAGACACAGTAGCGTTCCACTGTTAGAACTCTTGGCGTTGTTAGGGAAAGAGTTAAACAGAATTGTCTTCTGCAATCAACAATACATCTTTTGCCCTTAGCACCTTAATCCAATCTCTCATCATAAACAAATCATGTCATACCAAGCACTTCACAATTCTGACACCGGAGAAGTGGGACTATTTAAATTTCAAGCCACACAAGTCAATCTATGAGATATGAGATCAGGAAAGAAACCACCAGCAATTCATTATACTCTGGAATATGTTATCAAAATAAATTAAATCAAGCCTTCATGACAAACACTAATAAAAAAAATAATGATATGTGTCCACGTTTATACATCATAGAGATTATATTGTCTCTGGACTGTTTGAGACATATCTATGTCATCGACAAGCTCATTATGTGAGAGAATTCTGTTATTTTTATACACACTGCTCCAAAGTTCTTGTGTGCTGCAATTTACATGAAGCAAGAGAGCAATGGATTTTGTGACTTTAATATACTTCTCAGATACTGCATGTAACGTGAACTTAAAGATGGGGTCACAGAAAAAGATCTTGGCTATGGAACGTATTACCTTGCTTTACTCAGTTTTGGGCAATATCAGGTCTACTTCCAGAACAACCCCGATGCAAAGAGTAATGCCATACTGTTAGATATTTTTCATTCAGCCAGCGGGTGTCCTCCATCAACACAAAAACGGTGTATGAATGAATTCCCTCAGCCAGAGCATTGTATTTGGACATCCACCACAGTCTGAATACACTGATCAGCAGCTGCCTCCATTGATCAATAAAAACATTTCCGATATGTCCATTCAGAATTCGATTAAACAATCAACTTCTGTTAAGCAGGAAAAACCCACACACTGCTTGAAATTCACCCAGTCCCTACTGGGCCTGCTGAATTTTGATCAGTTTATAGCCAGCTTAAGGGAGTAAAATGCAGTCATGTCTAGCAACTAATCAAATCTAGGAAGAGTTGAAAGTTTACTTGTGATTGGTTGTTAAAGTGTACTAGCACTTATATCTGGCAACTATCCTCAGACTGCCTCCAAGTCTTCAGCTGACCACACATGTTACAGCCTCACTGTACATTCTCCTTTGTATCTTCCAACAACTATGTAGTGCATCTGGTGATCCAGGCAGCAAGTCTGTTATTTTTTAAAAGCACAAGCTCTCCAGCAGAATGTCTCGGGTTAACATGGATGAGACAAACCAGTTAACACTGGCAGGGGTGATTAAAATGTTCAGTTTTTATTTATTTATGCAAAACCTTTATCCCAAAAGGAAAAATCTGTTGGCGGTAACTGACTCTAAAGTGTGTGAGCTGGAGTTTAGCTTCAATGTGTTAGTGTATTTAAATTTGCTAATACATTTAACACTACCCCCCCCCCCCCCCAGACTGACAATGCTACTGTCTGCTGTCTCACCAATACTGGGGGTGTGTTACTGGCCATATCACCAGGTTAAAACAGAGGGGAAAAAGACAAGGAAAATGATGCAGCTACCACAGAAAATTATTGGTAAGCTGCTAAATATTACATTTTTGGTTTTGGGTTTAACTCCACTTTAAGGGAATTATGTGATTATGTGAAGTTTTTAGGGTGACCTTTTTGGCAATATACACCATAAAATACAACTTTAAATTTAAAATATCCTAAAAAAAAACATTTATTGATTTCACGGAAAGCAACACAGTTGGTAAGTGGAGAAGAGTCAGATAAATGACATAATCCTCTCCCGCACTGTCAGACTGTGTTACATTAAGTGAAATCAATAAATGGACTTTTTTTCAGAGGAAAGGAGGATGTGGGTGCACCATAGGGAGCACTGAAATGCATTGCAATATTAAACCTGATGCTGTTACCCTCGCAGTGCCAGAAGTTTAGAGTTGTGAAAAGGACTGGACATCATAGGGCAAAATATGTCTTAAGGAACCATCAGCCTATAGGATGTGGAACATTCTTCATTACAGCTACAGTAAGTTATATGATTGCAGCAGAAGGTGATAAAAAAACATACTAAACTTCATCTTTTAAGTTTTGTGGCATAGCGTTGCCCTGCCAGGGCTTAGAGAGAAGGGATGGCCCAGGATTTTCAAACTGGCAGGTTGAAGGGCTCCAGAAGAATTGCTTACTTAAGAGGAAACTGGCCTTTCAGTTTCCTCATTTCTTAAAGTCAGTTTCGGGATCTGGAGCCCGGGGATTTCTTAGAGATCCGTGTGGGATGAAATCCCCAGTCCTGGGTGCAGGATTTGGCTTTAGCCAGGACACTGATTGCCCAGCTGGGTGGGGGCCAGATAGGAGCAGTCAGGCCAAGGCTTCGGTGTCACACAATTGGGAGATGGCTACAGAGAGGGAGACAGGTGATCTCCAGGGGTCTAAGGCTGCAGGACGCAGTCTGGTCGACCACATCTGCAAGGAGGCAGGTGTGACCCGCGATCACAAAGTAACGGATCGCTTATAAGCCAGGATAGGATGACGTTGTAGCCATGAGAGCTACTGACCGTTTATGAGCCAGGAGGCCAAAGATTTTCATTCATATATTGATGGTGACAACCCCCTGTGAGGGAAACCCTGTTGATCTTTGTTTTTGAACTTTATTTTAAATAAACATGGGCTACCATGCTACCTGGCTGTTGGAAACTCACTGAACACGCACCTACCACAAGAGCTACAGACCCCCATGTCACAGTGTATTCCTAAATTTGCAGCCAAATTGGGATTACACCTTCCTTAGCTTTGTTAAATATCCTCATTCACATAGCATAACTCAAAAAATAATATTTAAAGCTTGCAGCTTAATTTTTATACATGCTGTTTTCTGGACCCTCCAGCAAGGAAAAAATCCTAGGTAGTTCTGTTTGTTTATGAATTAATCTTCTACACCTTGTGCCCACTGTGAAGGCTGGAGACTAACTGAGGGAACAAGAGAGGGGTCTAGCTAAAGTCTAAACCAACTAACTTAGACACAGAGGTAGAGTGGATTGTACCACATTACAGGCAGGAAATAATAAGTTGTAGTTATAGTAAATAGACAGTAGATGTCAGCACAAAGGTATTATACATTACATAACATAATCCAATGCAAGGTGATGGATACAGAACACTAACATTGTTCAAAGAACCTTGCAATCAACCATTTCACCTCTTCATGAGAGACATCTAATAGGTAAAAAATATTTAAACAGTTGTAAACTCTTACATGTATCCAGTAAAGTGACTAGCCTCAAACGATACAAAGAAATGAAACAACTCCTCCTACATAACTTGTACCTGTTTATCTGTAGCCCTCTCTCCTCTACAGCCTTCTAAATTACACAGATCAAATACTTTTTCTCAGCTCCAGCAGACGGCATAGAACAGGGAGATCAGTGTGGAGGGAATGGACACCTCTACACATTCTCATAGGAAAACATGCAGAGCTGAGGCTGTCAATCACCAGCTGTGTGCTGAAGGTAGCGGGTGGTCCCATGGGATTCTGTGGTATCGGTATAGATCAGTGGTTCTCAACTCCTGTCCTCGGGACCCACTAACAGGCCAGGTTTGCAGGATAACTGAAATACATCACGGGTGATATCATTGGCTGCTCAGTGATTGCAGTATTCTAGTCTGCATCTCCCCAAGGTAATACTCAAAATCTGGCCTGTTGGTGGGTCCTGAGGACCGGAGTTGAGAACCACTGGTATAGATGGTCAGAAGTAAGTCATGCAGGCAGAAGAGTAATGACAGAGCAGACAGAAATCACACTTTGGATTTAGGCATGTACACAGTATAGAGGGATGTGCTGTGTTCATTTTTAATTTCAGAGATTTACAGACACTTTTTAAAAAATTAGGCATGCTATAAGAATTGGAACACATACTGTAAGGAACATATAGTGAGGTTTTCTGAAGTTTGACTACACAAGAGACTACATTTTGACTACGAAATGCCAATTGAATCCACCTGAAGAACACTGAATTTGCCCATCTAGGTAAGTCCTTAATATGGCTAATTCCAGTATTACAGATCTGTAGCCAGGAGCCAGGTTTCATACTCCTGGCAATAGTGACGCTCCTGCTTTCAGATATAATGCAGCTGTTTCCCCCTAGTGCCTGTGAACTATTTTGTGACTTCAAACAAGTAGCCAGAGAAGTGCACTGTTGGGTTGTAGTTTGCTGTTGAGAATTTGCCATCTAGCTGTGTTGCAGAACTACATTTCCCATCTAGCTGTGCAGCAGGAAAGGGCTCTTAGGAGAAGAGGTGTCTCGTGGGAGAGACTATTTAAGCAGAGGGCTGGTATCAGGACACCTGGGGTCAGGTGACAGATGCACACCGCTGGGGTGCGAATCGCACCGCTGAAGTGCAAAGCAAACCGATAAGGTTGCGAAGTGCACCGCTAAGGTTGTGTACCTATAGCTGACTGCTGCTAATGAGCTCCGGCTGGTACGGTAGGTCGGGCCCCTGGAGCACTGACACTGAAACACAGGGAGCTAGTGCATCGGTTTCCCCAGGGCACGGAGTCTAAGAGCCAGTAGGTATTCGCCAGAGCCTCTGGTGGTGAGGATGGATTTGGCTGCAACTGGATCCAGGTTGCGGTGCCCGGGATCCCCTAGCTCACGCTCAGCTGGCTACAGGTGGAAAAGAGGATGCAGCAGCGCAGGATCAGTAAGGATAGTCAGTGGCCTAGCCAAAGGTCAGGGCCACAATCAGACAGGGACAGAGAGCACGCCAAGGTCGGGGTAGCAAGCAGACAGGAGAAACAGAGAACAAGCCGAAGGTCTGGGTATCAAGCAGGAAGGGCTAGTCAGAACAAGCCAAAAGTTGGTAAATGGAAATAGACTCAGAACATACGACAGGAACAACCACACACAAAGCCAAACACACACAACATTGAACGGCAAGGAGGCTTTGCAGCACATGGTCTTAAATAGTGTTTCCTTAATTGGAGACTGTGGTGGAGTTCACTGAGAGATTACTTCACCCACAGGTGGTGATGTGCACGGCCTCTAGGCTGACACAACCAAGAGGTAAGCAAACAGATAGGTCATGAATGTTACTATGGGTTCATGACAGCTGGGCCTAGTGCGCTCTCTCTGGATGGCAGCGATTGATCAAGCAGGACCCTGTGTGAATGGTGGTGGGATCGCGGCCTACTCACACCAGTCTTGCAGTTTAGTGATTTGCAGCACTACAGTGAGCAACCAGGTAGACCTGCTCTGTGCAAGCGGAGCCTGTTCCCGATTCCTGCAGGTAGTTGGACGATCGATCTGGGAGAACCGTGGAGAGAGGCGGTGGAAGTCGGTCCTAGGAGCCATTTATCTCCATCCTTATCATCATCTTCATCCACAGCAGCGGACTCATCTTCTTCACCCATTGGTCCTGGGCGGAAGCCCATTGCTGCAGCACTGTGTACACATTACCTGCTTAAACAGTCTCACCCTAGTCAGAGCCTAGATTCCTGCACACAGAAGGAAAGTTTGAACATAAGCATTTCTACCCCTTTACTGGATTGCTTTAATTCATAGTTCCACAATAAATGTCAGTGATCACTTTGAAGCTTCTTCTGTGTGGCTACAACAATAACGCTTATTATTCATACAGTGCACTTCTGGTAGACCTGTTTATGGTATTGCAGCTGCAGTTGAGATTTACCATTTAAACTGCAGAGCAGGCTGAAGATCATAGTAACTTTTCATCAAAGAACTTCGGTCTGTTTGTTCTCCTGCTATAGGCCATCATTATTAACAAAGTTAATTACAAGTCACATCCACCTAAGAACTCTCTATATTAGAGCAGGTTGAATTACTGGTATCTATTGCCTATTATTATACCTTATTATTTACAGCCCTCTAGTTTAGGCCTGTTTATATATTATGCAACTGATATATTTGATTTTGTTTCATTCCTTTTGGTGGCTGCCAGGGGAGTGGGTAGCAGAGAGTGGTCTGACATCAAGTGTCATTCCCTTGCTCTCCTGTGTTCCACTCTCATGCACAGCAAACAAATCTATATTGTTTTTCTGGTGTTGAACTGTATAGTATTAGAATTATAGTACATTGTTTTTGTGAATTATCTGCATAAGTTCCTCTTAATCCAAAATATTTGAGTAAATACCATTGATTTTCTCAACCTGTGTGACTTTTTACTGTACCCCATTGAAAGGGGAATTTTACCATGAGTGAACCCAGTGTGTCAGGGGTGGCAGAGGGCCCACAGAGTTGGGGAAACCAGGGGGGGATTGATTTATCATGTGACCCCCAGGGGGGCAGCTTTACAGATCATTTTCATTCTGTATTGCAAGCCGCTTCCAATTGTATAGAAAGAATATTATGTCTGTTGAATATGATGTCTGTTTCGCTATCTGATTTCTCATACCTCTTATTTCATATAATGTTTTTTTTTTTTTTAAATACTTAGCCATTTATTAGGTGACAATAATGATTCACATATAAACATATGTAAATGTTGGCAAATAAATGTCTTGATACAAAAATCCATAGTTGTGACTGTCACTTTAGTATAAAGCATGCATTCAGACACTCAAGTTATTAAAGTGGTCTCAGGACTGCTGGTCACTTTTTTCTGATTAAAAAGGCATTTCCTTCTCCAAAACCTGCCTTTTCTAATGTCATATCAAAATCTAAAGGCTTCACTGGTAAATAAAATGATGAAAATGGCCCTTTTTCCTTCCAGGGAATATCAATTTCAAGACTGAATCACGCAGAGTAAATTTTCTAAAGTGCAAGATGTCCAACTCTTTTATAGAACTTATGATGAAGCTGACATGGAAAATACCAGTTTACAAAAGAGCTGAGAATTAATCAGTGGCATTTTCTACTGTGTCAGAATAGTTTACCCCTGTCCATTGATTTCCCAGACTGTCAGATACTGTCATAGAATTCAAATCCTTGAACAGACGATGAAGTCACCCAAAAACCTGTATGTTTATTTCCAACACGAAGAAATGAGCCTGCTGGCATTTACTAGGCTTGATCACCATTGAATACATTTGTAGTGATGTCCCCAACCTCCAGAGGCCTAATGGTTACCTCCAGGGTCAGGGTCAGCTGGCATTCCTCCCCAGGGTGCAGGTTACTAGGCATGGTGGGTGTACTGCTAGGTGGAATGATTGGCATCCAGTCACTTTTAAAATGAACAAAAATAAATGTATTGTCTCTTAACAAGAACTGGGGGAGAGAGGGTTAGGACCAGGACACCCTTAGGCAAATGTAATGTGCAAACAGGCAGACTCTGCAGACAAAAATAGATGTAGGCCGACAACAATACAGAAAAAGGACCTTTAATCTGAATGCAGCAATCTGTAATTTTGTAGCAACTGCTGTCTCCTATAGCAACATTTCACTCTCAATATCTCACTGTAGATCTGCACAGGTAACTCACAGTATCCCGCTGTAGATCTTCACTCACATCTCACAGTATCCCACTATAGATCACTCAAGCTTCACCCATGCTATCCCGCTGGGTCCCTGACTTGACTCCCAGCTACCCGCTGTACTTATCTTCAAGGTACACCCACGCTACCTGCTGGGTTCCTGGGTGAGTCTACTGAAGCTTTCTCACTTCTTCACCATCCCCGGCTAGTGAAAAAGGCTGCTCTGGCACTTCTCTAGAGCTCCATCCTCACTACACCTGCCTCTGGTAACATGATTGGTCGTCCCTTTGTGGCAACTGCTTCTCCTTTACCGCTGGCACTGATCCGGTACCCCCTCAGGTAGAACCCCCTCAACTTGATTAGGTCTCCGACTTGAAGCCTAACTCAATGCTGCTGCTTGGATTCCTGGATAGGCCTCAGACAGGACTAGCAGCCAGGTGCTCCAGGGATAGGCCTCAGGCTTCTGGCCTAGCAACCTGGAGCCATGCGACACACGTCCACCCAGGCAGCCGCCCCGGGTGGCAAAGAACCCTAATCACCTGATACCTTCCAAATAAATAGACTATCCCAGCATGCTTAGCGGCTGAAAGAAACTCCTGCTGATTGGCTGAGACAACATATGTACTCATAACCTGTATGCACTGTGATCTATCATTCTAATGTCAGAAGCAGCAGTGCCACCCAGTGACAGAAGAGAGGAGACCACACACCAGATTCAGGCTTAGGACAAAAATCAGTGGATCCAACTACCAATTAGCCAGGGTGCTACACATTAACCACTTCAGCCCCGGAAGGATTTCCCCCTTTAGGACCAGAACACTTTTTGCAATTCGGCACTGCATCGCTTTAACTGACAATTGCGCGGTCATGCGACGTTGTACCCAAATGAAATTGACGTCCTTTTTTTCCTACAGATAGAGCTTTCTTTTGGTGCCATTTGATCACCTCTGCCTCACTTCTGATCACCGCTATAAACAAACAAAGAGGGACAATATTGCAAAAAACACAATATTTCTTACTTTTTGCTCAAATATAAATCCAAAAAAACAAATGTATTAATTTGGCTGATATATATACTTCCTCATATTTTTGGTAAAAAAATTGCAATTGGTGTATATTGATTGGTTTGCGTAAAAGTTGCCACATTTACGAACGATGAGAATTCATTTATGTGGTTTTTATTTATTTATTTTTTTACTAGTAATGGCAGTGATCTGCGATTTTTAGCAGTACTGTGATATTGCAGCGGACATGTTGGACACTTTTTTGGGACCATTGACATTTATACAGCGATCAGTGCTATGAAAATGCACTGATTACTGTGTAAATGTCACTGGCAGGGAAGGGGTTAACACTAGGGGGCGCTCAAAGGCTTAAGTGTGTTCCCTGGATAGTGTTTCCAACTGTATGGGGGCTGGGCTGGCAGGGGGAGGAGAGTGATCGCTGCTCCCATATACAGGAAGCATGCGATTGCATGCCTTCTCCCCTGTCAGAATGGAGATCCGCCATTGTTTACACTAACGGATCCCTATTCTGTCACTGCTGGGGAGTGATCGCTGATAGCCGGCAGACATCGAACCCACTCTACCAGCTCCCTGGCTTCCCCTCTACACAGTGAGCGTGCCCACAATCTGCGACCACGGCGGCCGGTCGGCAACTGGTTAAAGAGGAACTTTACCCAAAAAGACTTGATAAAAAAAAAAGTTCTTTCGCAAGGAACATACATTCCACGTTAATAATTATGTTACCAAAATGAGTGTATGCTGTAAATTGCCTCCAGCATTGCTACTGTTACTTGTTGCTGCAGGCTGCCAGTTTGCTGAAGCCCAGAGCACAAAACAGTAAATCATAAAGCAGAACTAAACGCATCAATTTACCGGTTTCAAAAAACAGTTACATTCCTGGAATGCAGGAAATGCAAACTGTCACATTTAATTCTGTCCTCAACCAAACTATCAAATCATTAAATGGTTGGTGTCATAACTGATCACATGTGCAGCACCATGGCAGTTTCAGATCAAACAGAAGCAGCTTCGTTGGCTGTAAAGGATAGGCGGGTTTAATTCCGCTTTAAGGCTGTCAGCAGATCGGCCTCTACAAATTCAGCTTTCCCTAAAAATGGAGAGTAACTAAATATGTGCGGAGCAGGGTGAGACCGTGTATTATTGGATTTTAAATAGTATAGACACTAATTTTCAATGTTTTATATAGCTATACATGCAAAAGGGGCCAGCCTGAAGTGAACTAGCAGGACTTAATTTTCTGCCTTAAGTTCCTCTTTAAACCAAGTATACTTTCTGAATGTATGTTTAAATCTGCCAGGAATTAATGGCTCCCGCTGCTATCTCTTAGCCTGGGAGAGGGGAAAAAGACAACCAGTGTTGCTGCAGACTTACACAGCGTTCGATCGATACAGGACTCAGGTAAGTATTTAGGGAGGCAGGTGGAGTGAGCAAGTGGTTAAAAGGTTTGCAATTGGTCTCAAGTGCATATCAGCCTATCACTTTCTGTCTTGGCAGAAGACCTGAATTATTGCAGCAGTTAATTAACACATGCTCCTTGTTAGACATGAGCACTGAAGAACAAACTGTGGGCTGTTTCTGCTGCTTCTCTGCTGTAGAGGGACTGAAGAAGCTGATACTCTGTCAAATTAAAGTACTTACAGTGCTTGCAATGATAAAAATATATTAACCTCTTGCCTGCATATGTGTAGTGGCTAGGGTTGCCACCTCATCCCTTTAAACCTGAACACATATGAATTACACACGTTCTGAGGCTAATTTAATGCAGATGAGGCACCAAGTGAGTTTAATTACCACCTTAATCAGCCTCAGAACCTGTGTAATTCATACGTGTTCGGGTTTAAAGGGATGAGGTGGCAACTCTAGTAGTGGCTGAGAGGGTGGGCCTTAACGACCATGAACTGTACATATGTGTCCATGGTGGCCACAGTCTTTTTGCTGTATCTTGGCCTAGGCCAACAAGGCCCAGGCCTAGGGCGGCACTTTGTAAGGGGGGGCAGCACGAAAAGGGTCCACACCGGCTTGAACTTTTAGTTCTGCCGGTATGATAATACAGGCAGGGCTGCCATCAGAGGGGGAGAGCCCATACATATGTGGGGGTCCGGGCGACCCGAAGGGCCAGGAGGCGGACTCCAACCAATGAGTTGTTGTGCGGGCAGCCGGCGTTCTGCAACTGTGGGGGGGGGGGGGGGCATGAGTTTAGTCAGGCCTAGGGCAGCACAAAAACTAAATACACTCCTGGTTACGCTAACTGCATGCTCCCAGCACAGTGACCAAGCTCCAGGTTTTTGTTTATGATCAGGAGCTGGCGGGATGGGCTCCCCATCATGTGAACACTGTGACAGCCAATAACAGTTTTTTCAGAGATTGGGAAAGGGATGCTGGACACACTTAGTAATGCACTAATAAAGAGCTGCATTAATGCAGGTTTTTTATATCTTCCATCTTAAGACAAAGTTTGTGATTTGATCTAGAAAACCACCAGTGTTCTAAAAAGGAAAGTCAGCCTCCTTAAGTGACACTATTTCTAAGAAAATTCAAGAGAAATCCCAAACTCAGGAAATAATTTTTTTAGGATACCAGAACTGTTCTGACATTATGGAAAATTACCACATATTCCATCCACCCTTAGGACACAACTTTCCAGTAAAAGATTTCTTGGCATGACTTATATTATTAATCCCTTCTCAAGGAGAGTATGCATACATATGGCCTCTGTGGCATTATGAAAGGTGAGGTGATCGATGGACATTATGTTTCACCTCGCATATGTTCACTTGCATTGAACTAAGGTGGAATCTGGTCCAGGTTTTACCAGCCACCTTGGCAGGGTTGGTTCCGGACCAGATTTTGCGGTCCACTTATGTCCATCAACAGGTGGTATCAGATGATTGCTCTGACCTGGGACTCAGGATCCATCAAACCTGAGAGAGCTTGAACTGAAGTTTGCTTTATGACTGAAACAAAAAGGTTTGCATTTTCTTTGTTTTGTGGGTGACTGGGAGAAGCCCTACACCGCACAGTTAGGGAAACTGAAGATGTTTAGTAAGAGCCTGGATGGCTAGGATGTATTTTCTGTTTTGTTTGTTTTTTATTTGCATGCAACCTTTTAAAATAAAACTGACTAAAAGTCAGCTTTTAAGAAAACCTGCCGTTTGGATTGCCTTTTTTCCCAGGGAAGGTGATCGCCCTTGAGCTAACCCCCAACAGATGGTGGATTTTCAGCGGGCATCTTCCTAAACAAGGGGAAAGATGGAGGACATGTGAAAAGCCCTGCTGCAGACCACTGCAACCCAGCAGGAAACCAATTGCCAGCAGCAGGAAACCAACCGCCAAGTCGCTGATGTTGCTGCAGCGCAGCAGGAGGAAAATCGCCAGTTTGCGAAGGCCCAGGTGAAGTTAAAGAAGGGGTCCACAAGTCCTTTGCCGCTGGAACAGAAAATGGTGCGTGCCAGCTATTTCCTGCAGAAGATGACACCTGCAGGTGATGTGAAAGCGTACCTCACAACTTTTGAAAGAGTCACTGTTCGAGAAGGATGGCAAAAAGAGCATTGGGCAGCACTGCTAGTGCCCTTCCTGACAGGAGAACCCCAAAAGGCCTATTATGACCTGGAACCAGAGGCTGCCCAGGATTATGAGACACTGAAAGCCGAGATGCTTGCACGCATGGGTGTCACTATTGCAGTCCTGGCTCAACGGGTGCATCGGTGGTCATACAGTACTGACAAGCCACCGCGCTCCCAAATGACTTTGATACACCTCACCAAGAAATGGCTGCAGCCAGAGACTTTGCCGGGCCCTAAGATTGTGGAGCATGTGGTCACTTTGAGGAAGTGGGTCAGCCAGGGACCCTAAGACTGCAAACCAGCTGGTGGACCTAGTGGAGAGATATACTGCTGCCAAAGACTTGTTTAACTACTTCAATACCAGGCACTTACCACCCTACCTCCCTTCCCGTCTAGACCAATTTTCAGCTTTCAGCACTGTCGCATTTTGAATGACAATTGCGTGGTCGTGCAACGCTGTACCCAAACTTTTTAGCATTTTGTTCCCACGAATAGAGCTTTCTTTTGGTGATATTTGATCACCTCTGGGGTTTTTATTTTTTGCTCTACAAATAAAAAAAGAGCAAAAATTTTTTTCTTTGTTTCTGTCACAAAATTTTGTATAAGTATATTTTCTCCTTCACTGACGGGCACTGATGTGGCTACACTGATGGGCACTGATGAGGCTACACTGACAGACACTGATGAGGCAGTACAGATTGGCACTGATGAGGTGACACTGATGATGAGGCACATATATGCAGCACTGACGGGCACTGATAGGTGGCACTGATAAGCGGCACTGATGGGCACTCATAGGCGGCACTGATAGGTGGCACTGCTGGGCACTGATAGGTGGCACTTGTGGGCACTGATAGGTGGCAAAGGTGGACACTGATAGGTGGCACTGGTACATGGCACTGGTGGGCACAGATACATATAGCACTGTTAGGGATGGCACTAGCAGGCATCACATATGGGCACAGTGCCATCCATACAGTGCACTGTATGCCCTTACCTGGTGGTCTAGTGTGGGTTCCCTGGTGGTCCTTGGGTAGCCTCCTTATGGTGACCCTGGGGCGGACTCCCTAGTGGTCCTGGTTAGCTCACTGGTGGTTCAGTGTGGCGACCCTGAGGGGGGCTGCACTGATAAATATTCAGTGCAGACCCCCCCCCCATCAGGAGAGCAGTTGATCGGCTCTCCGCTACTCAGGTCTGCAGACCTGAGTAGAGGAAAAGCCAATAAACGGCTCTTCCTGTTTACACTGTGATCAGCCGTGATTGGTCATGGCTGATCACATGGTAAAAAGCTTCAGATGGAAGCTTTTTACCTTGATTGGTAATGCGGTGGGTCAGACTGACCCACGCACCACCGATCACCGCAATGCGAAGTCCAGTCAGGATAACGGAACACCCGTCCGGATGTCAATTTGCTATACACCAGGCGGGAAGTGGGTAACCCATCCGTGCCCCACTCCAATGTCTCTAGGGGTGAAAAATCACCCAGACGATCCGGTAAGTCTGGTACACGGTTCGAGGGCGTGGGGAAAAATTACAAGACTGTTGCCACAAATAATGAAACTATGGGCTCAGGACCTAGAGACTGGCCAAATAGGTCAGGAAGGTCTCTGAGGCCGTTTAGAAGACTGGGTACAGAACACATAGAATGTTATCGCTGCCATACATTTGGTCATGTTAGGAAAATGGACTCTGGCCGTTCCTGGCCCCCCGTGCGCGTCCGCGCGCGTTCACGCGCCTGTGCGCGCAAATGGCGCCAATAGCGCCCATTTAAGCAGGACAGCACCAGAAAGCAAGTGCTGTCCGTCCCACAGTATTTGTGTGTTCTTGAAGCAACCTGTGATCCTGATTGTTTGTTCCTGTGACCCGGCTTGCCTTGACCCTGCTATTGATCTCCGCCTGCACCGAGCCCGGCTTCCACGACCACTCTTCTGCCTACTCCCTTGTACCTCGCTGCCCGCCTGTTAACGAACTCTGCTTATACCCGACTACTCCTCTGCCTGACCTATCTGTACTGCTCCGCCAACCCGTTACCGACCCGGCCTGCATCGCTATGCTTCAGCTTGCACGAGCACCACACGGACCAGCACACCACCACCTGTGACCCAGTCTGACCCTCATGCCTCCTTGCACTCCCGAGCTCCCTGTCTACACTACCAGGGGTTCAGGAATCAGGGTCGTAAGTGAGGTTTGCCCACTGCATAAGTCAGACTCCACCACCAGGTACTTGACAGCTCATATTGCTGCTAACTGTTCCCTAAATGATGAACTAATGCAATGTGAAAATGCATGTCTCTTTTTGCACAGGTGACATGTACTGCAACATGCCAGGAACGCATGGAAAAACAAATGTGTATAATTTCAATTGATAGAAAGCCAGTCACGGCTAGATTCTGGTAGTGTGGTGACATTAGTCAAAGGTGATTGTGTAAATCCCACAAAGTTACACCCTAGCACTATTGGGGTTATTTGCATACATGTTAACACATGTGACTACCAGACTGCTGTGGTTGAGATTGATACCCCTTGGGGCATGGTGACACATTCAGTGGGGGTGGTACCCTCACTGCTTAATGAAGCCCTAGTGGGGAGAGATTTTCCCCACTTTTGTAGTTTATTGGAAAACAGAAGGAATCAGGGGGACATAGCTCCCCCTGCTGAGGAAACATCGGAACTCACTCTGGGAAACCCATTCATGACAGCTAAAGCTATTGCTTATACAGTGATCATCACTGTATAAGCAATAACAGTGTATTTTAGTGTTTAGATATGTTTTAAGTTATAATGGATATTTAGGCCAAAACTTCAGACCAATGCAACTGAGAATTGAACAGGATCACTAAATTGGAAGCGTTTCAAGAGGGCAATTTCAAAACAACCTTGAACATTTTGAAAATGACAAGACAGAAATTGTGTTGAATGCACCTTTTTTCTATCTTTACTCCCCCCACACAGAACAAGTAGAGTGGACAGCTCATGTATAACAATCCCTTAAAGCTGAGTTCCAGGCAGAAAAACATTCATATTAATATATTCCTCAATAGCCAGAAAGGATAGAAATCCACTTTGGGTGCACCAAGTGCTTTTGCAAACCCAAATTTTAACATATAAAATTGACATCATCTCTGTGCCTCCTGTCAGTTCCTGACAACTCTTTCCTTGTGGCAGCTCCCTGGTGTCTGTTCAGTTCACTGCATGGTTTCCTGCAGTGGCTTTCCTCTCCAGCAGCTCACATGCGAATTGGTGGTCCCATCTTGAGTTATTACTTGCCTTTCATCTTGGATGTTTGTAAGTGCATGTTTACACTATCAGCGGCTTGGCACCTTTCCCTCTCTCCCCTTCTTCTGTTTCACTGTGCTGCACATAACCAGTACTGAGAGCAAAGCTGTAGGAGGGCCCCAGCAGGTCCAGCCACTACAGGCTGCCTGCAGAACACTAAGGGAGGCAGAAACAAGACCAATCTCAATGCACAAGATAAGAGAGCAGCAGTGATTAGTCTTTATTACAGGAAGCTCCTGCACAGAGAAAAAGTTTTGCACTGGATTCATGCACAGGTCTGGAAGACATACACAAAACACTCCAAGATTCATGTAAGTATAGCACCCTCTAGTAGTGTGCTAGAGAGGATAGGTAAATTTAGGCAGGCCTGGCTGTTTGCTAGGCCTGTTTGTTTTCATTCTGGGCTGGGAGTGGCTCAAGGTAGTGCTGGTGTCATCTGGACCTCCCACTTCTTTCCAGAATCTTCCAGTGCTTTCTGGAAAGAGAGGTAGAGAGGGGAGGTGGAGCCACCTGGGGTAATTTGAGGAGCCCTGACAAATCTCCAACCTGGATTGGCAAGGGGGCAGGCCTCCTTAAATACCCAGGGTCAGCCCAGCTAGGAAAGAAGTTGTTGGGAGCTGGAGTGAGAGAGTGTGGAGGCAGTCGGGGCCTTTGAGGGAGCTCCCCAGTCTGGGGGGGGGTGACCTTGGTCCTGGGCTCGGGTGCAGTCATTACCACTTTCAAGAACACATGAGGAGGACCGGAGGCACAAGAGAGAGCAAGGAGAGGACTGCGGGAGAGAGCACTGCTGAGGGACTCCTGTGAGGACAACTGGTCGCAGCCAGGAGGGCTGGTGAGTGAGGCACAGTCAGTAGGACTGGGGAGGAATGCCTGAGAGGACTGGGAGGTTGAAGTCTAAGATGGGTGCAGAACCAGAAGAGTGGACTGTGGAAGAAAGGGCAGTGGAAAGGGACAGCTGCAGCCAGGAGGGCTGGCAGGGCCTGAAGAGGGCTAACTGGGATCAGTAGCCGAAGTTAGGACAGCTAGCACTAGGACGCTTTACTATATTTTTCTCTGCTACACCATAGAGGCCTGCGGTCTCTGCCTGCAAATGGCATTTCCTGAGGTCTGGCTGAGCGAGTATCAGGCCTAACCAACAATAAGCCCTAGCTGATTCTGGGAACCAAGTGATGTGCTGGAGGTGATTAAGAGTAACAGTCTGCAGTAAGTGATGTGCTGGAGGAGTGAGGAGTGATAGGCTTCAAGCATGAGTGTGCAGGAGGAAGCTAAAGGAATATGTATAGGGAGTGTACATAGTTGTCCCCAAACCAATTGCTGTTTAACCAGTTGATGTTGAACTAATTTCGGTTGAACCAATTGCTATTCATCCAATTGCTATTTATCCGCGCTGGACATCCCATATCTCCAATCCCCATCCAAGTTATACCCCTCAATAAAAAAAAAAAAAAAAACAAAGTTCACTGACTGCTTTATGTCTCGGAGTGCCTGAGAGTGAATGCAGGGCTGGGCAGGGTGACACACAAACCACAATTCTCAGCAGCCCCTACAGGGGTACTGCTACATAAGGATACACATGACTCTTATTTAGACAATATTTGCTTATGCCGAAGACTAGCTGCAGCTACTCTTACTTGTGTATTATTCAGCTTCTCCTCTTGTCTTCTTGCAGCTTAATATTTTCAGCAGCCTATAAATTACAAAGTGATAGGTTTGTGTGGCAGCTTTGTATTATTTTAAATCAGTACAATACTGTGTAAGATGGAGTTAATTAACATAATTCTACAGTTTGCATGTTTGAGAAAAAAGAGAATTTAGAATGAATCTGTCCTGCTGATTAAGAACAAAAGAAATTCTAACAAAGTGAAAAATTCTGCCCTGGTACATAACATACAGGAATCCACCTTAGCAAAAATGTCTTTGAATCCAATGGGGATGATACATTAAATTTGGAGAAAAGAAAACAAAAATGATGTCATTGTCCAGAATTCTTGTTTAACTTTTCCAAAAAGCCACTGGCAAAAATGAATTACTCGCAATGCTACCATGTTTGTGCTTATTTTGTTTGATCTACTTTAATGAACCTTGCCCAATGTGTTAGATTTTTAATCTCAGAGGACTGACTTCAGGAAAATTTTATTTAGCTTTACCACTTGGTCACACATCAATACAAATGTCCTGTCATAATTAAAATTGCTCCTTTATTTGTGTGTTTTAGAGAACATTTGTTTGAACATCCTTTAATTACAGTGTAACTACAGGCAATACTTCTTTTTTTTTTGTTAGATTTGGATAGAGTAGAGAGGGATTAGAACACCTGTCAAGTTTTTATGTCTGTTTGTACTTGGGGCTTTCGAGGCGGTGTACAGTCCCTTTGGGAGCGCCGTCCATTGCTTTCAATGGAGGGGGCGGTGTAGGAGTGGTGTACACACCGCTCACCGCACCGTCCCAAAGATGCGGCTTGCAGGACTTTTCTTACTGTCCTGCAAGCGCACCTCCCCAGTGTGAAAGCACTCAGGCTTTCACACTGGGGAGAATGGGGTAGAGTTTTTCAGGCGCTATTTTTTGCACCGCAGCGCCTGAAAAACATTCCAGTGTGAAAGTAGCCTAACACAGGTGGTCAGACACTATAGCTAGCTTCTGTGTTCTTTGCCTATAGCAGCCCCCTTTCCCTTAAGGCAAGCAGGCCTACTGGTATCTGGTTGCCTCAGGACTTATGCACAATGCTATAGCACCTGGCTACCATGCCAAGGCAGGAACAAACTGAGCAAAGCAAACAGGTACTTGCAGTTGGCAGACAAGCAGAATGGTCCAATGACAGTCTAGGTACAAGGCAAGCAAGGTCCAGAATAGTCAGGGTCAATCTGTCCTCAAGGCAGGCATAGTCCAGAGAATAGTACAGAGTTCCAATCGTAAATAGGGAAATCCAAACAGCAGAACAGACAAACAGGGAGCTTGAGGCACATGTTAAACACAATTTCACAACAGGGGTTTAAACCCTCCCTAACGTTTTGCCTTTAGTTATGTATGGTTGTACTGTAATTACTGTTTTGTATGTACTATCTATACTATATAATACATTTAAAAAGCTAGAAGCTTCCACATACTGCAAAATGTTTAGCTTCCTGCTGGCTTTTTCACTTGAATTTTCTTCTCTAGGCTGGGCACTGTTCTTAGGCACGTGCCTACAAAGTTTTCTCTTTCCTGCACAGCTGTATTGGTCAAAGTTGTCCATTACAAGTTTCAGAAATGTTATGTTATGCTGGTGGCCCCTGAAATTATTATTATTAATATACAGGATTTACACAGTGGTTGGACGAAAATATGGAAACATCACATGATTTGCAGGTGTGAAAGAGATGACATGTTTCGCTTTGAAAGCTGAAGTGATGTAACATGGGATTATAGGCAGCATAAACTCCACACATACAAAGAACACTAGATACACCAAACTGGATTAATAACAGCCGCGGCCTTGATTATTGGTTTTCACAAATACAAACAATTGACAATTCACCATAACGCTTTTAATCAATAGATACTTTAAAGCTGTAAAAGAAAATCGAAATCAGCGGAACCCTCCGGTGACTGACAAAGACCCCCCCCCCATCCTGCAGCTTAAATAGGGGTCCTGTGAATTTCTGGGATGTTCTGGGGGAGGCATGTGACCTTCAATGACCTATCCTAGAGAACCCTCCAGAACTTCCAGAACATTCCCAATCAGCTGACCTTTTTGCCCTATCACAAACCCCCCCCATTGAAATCAATTAATGGGGGGCTTGAAACTCCTACAGCTACCATCCCATGAGGGAAAGGGGGGGCCTTAAAACAGCCTACCCCCCCCCCCCTTTCCTCACATTCTTTTGCTGTACAAATTTTGGCCAACCATGTGCACCTCATGGTGCAGACATTTTTTCCCGAAGTCAGCGCCATTTACCAAGACAATAATGCTCTGTTTCACAGAGCTAGTGTTGTCATATCGTGGGTTGACAAGCATGCAGATGAGGTCTTGCACCTTCCCTGGGCCCTGCAGTTGCCGGACCTCAATATCATAGAGCCACTATGGTCAATTTTGAAGAACAAAGTTCAAGCTCGTTTTCTGCCTCCGGCATCTCTACGAGAACTGGAACGATTTGTGCTTGAAGAGTGGTATCAGATTCCATTATCCACCATCCAAGACTTATGATTATCAATTCCCAGGAGAATTCAGGCTATTTTGGATGCCAAAGGCAGTCCAACAACGCATTAGGTAACAATTTTCTTCTTTTACCTGGTGCTTCCATATTTTTGCCCAATCCCTGCATAGAGGCCACAGTGCTTTTTAGGATGAAGGCATACAGTACAGTTACAATACAATAAAATACAAGAGGGTTAAGAGCGCCCTACTCATAATAGGTTCTAATTTTCCCCCCATTTACACCTGAGTTGGAGCGGGACCTGCAGTCAGTCACAGCTAGTACTCCCTTGGTTGTTATATAGTATCTACTTCCAGTTTAGACCTGCAATCACAGTGCCTGGCAGAGAAATGTCTTCCAGCATCTACACGGGAGGTTATGCAACCAAATGCCGAAAGCTGCTAAGGAACGGAAATGGAAAAACTAAAAGGTAAAATGCATTGCATTCATTTGTTGAAGAAAGATAAACAATAAGGATTATTTGTGATGATGGCATGATATTTTATTTAGAATTTTATTTAAATGAGTTAGTATTTTTCACAGAGCAGAGGTCATCTTGTTCAACTTATAAGGCACTTATTTTACTATAATGCATCCTTTACAATCCTCTGCTTTTAGCACTTGTGTGTTACAATAAACCTTGTTTTCTGATGATACTCACTTCCTAACATAGCCTCCGATCACTGCAGCACCATGGCAAACTTTGTGTGGTGCTCACTCTTAGACCCCTTTCACACTGGGGTGTTTTTCAGGCGCTTTATCGCTAAACAAAGCACCTATAAAGCCACTGAAAAATGACAATGATTGAAAGGTTATAATACCCATCAGTTTTTTTTTTATCTTTTTTTGCCATCTGTGTTTCATTGTGGAGATTTCTGTTCACTTCCTGCCCCATAACCAAAACAGGAAGGCAGAGGGAATTCCTCCAAAGTGAGGGAATGCCTGGGAGTCACCAAGGTCACCAGAACTAGTGTCCCTATTGAAGGATTTCCCACTATTAGTGCTCTGGTATCAACCCAAAATGTGGTATTTTCTTTTACTTTTTTATCTTTAATTTTCTATGATAACAGTAAACAGGACAAAAGGAGAGGGTAAATCTCCCTAAGCTCTGGTTCACACATGTGCGCTCTGCAATATCCCATATGATTCGCACCGCAGTGCAAATCATATGCATTGTCTGTGCGATGCGATTTCAGCCATACAGATCGTATGGCTGATATTGCATTGCATTCGGACCAAATTCGCACAGGACCCTTTTTTTGGTCCACACCAGAACCAGATCGCATGGGTGTTCATATCCATGTGATCCGATTCTTGTGTGAGTTTGCAGATCGCACTGCTATATGTGAGCTGAAAAGGCGGTGTCATTAACAATGAATTGACACCTCCCTTTAGTTTTCATAGGGCAGTGTGAACTGCCGTGCGAGTCGGGTGGGATGCGGGACCTGCAGTGGATTCGCAGGGTTTCTGCATCGCACCTATGTGAACCGGGACTTAACCCTAACCGGGGGACCAAAAACAATATAAAATGACAGGTGTTCTATTCCATCTCCACCCTATCCAAAACGAAAAAAGAAGTTTTGCCTTTAGTTACACTTTAAAAGATAAAAAAAACATTATTTTCTGCTTTACTTACCCCTGATCTTGAGCTGCCTACTTCTTTTCCACCACAAGATGTCCTCTCCTCAAACTTCTGGGTTGAATGCCTGCTAGTATAACACACTCCTCTGTGTCCAGGCCATCATGGGCTCATCTTCAGTCTGTAAATGCAAATTAAACCAGAAGCAGCACAGTAAAAAACAGAACACTCTCTGTCACTATGCTTTCTCTCCTTAGCAACATAATGCTTGTTAGCACGTGAACCCATTGGCACCTTGTGCTGCTTCTTCCTCCCCACTCAGCTCTACTCCATAGCTCCCAACTGTCCCTGATTTCGAGGGACTGTCCCTGATTTAGAACAATGTCCCTCTGTCTCCCTTATTATTTATTTATTTTATTTATTTCAGGTACTTATATAGCGCTGTCAATTTACGCAGCGATTTACATATATATTGTACATTCACATTAATCCCTACCCTCAAGGAGCTTACCCTCTTTCCTCCTTATTTTGGTCTGATCTATATTTTTGTATATAAAGTGTATTTTTTATCTTTCAAAAAATGTTTCTCAGTGCTAAACCTTTCATCCAGTTTCTAAATTGCTGCATTTGTAAATGTCAAAAGCCATTATAAAAGAATAGTAGTGGTAAAAAAAGCACTTGTGGGTTTAACTAATATTTATGTACAACTCTCCTTTAAGGGGGCATAGCAAGGGGTGTGTGTGTCCTATCCCAAAAAGTTGGGAGGTATGCTGCTGTACCGTGGATTGCAACGGCTGATACCAATCAAACTCAGGCACTTACACTGTCTGCTGCATTAATTTGTATCATAATATATACATTATGTCTAGAGTTTGGTTTTTAATTGTTTTGGGTTAAAGGGGTTGTAAAGTCTAATGGTTACGAACAATCCACTCCAACCGGTGTCACACATGTGTGACCCCAGGGAAGCGTTTCCTGACGGGTCACTCAATGTGGAGGAGGACCCAGGAGCGCCGCTGGAGGACCCCAGAAGAGGAGGTTCGGGGCCACTCTGTGCAAAACCACTGCACAGAGGAGGTAAGTATGACATGTTTGTTATTTAAAAAAAAAAAAGAAGCTTTACAATCGCTTTAACGTTTATCTATAGGCAAAACTTTTTTTTTAATGTTTTAGATCAGTGTAGGCAACCTTTGAGGTAGAGATCTAACATGACAACATGGAAAAGATAAAAGATCCCTGGGCGCCACGGCCTCTTTTACCATAAACCATGACTCAGAAGTAACGTTTGACATTGCTTCTGGGGTAATGCAGTGGTGTTGAAGCAGTGAAACGGGAAACTAGTTCCCTGTGTTTAGCTGGAGCCATGCTGACGTCACTCCGCGCATGCATACGGGAGCCGCTGTTAGGGCACATTTACTGAAGAAACGGCACCCTGAGCCACCCTGGGGCCGATTCTTCAGTGCACATGTACCGATCACATTGGCATATGCAGATACAGCAAATATCTCCTAAACTGTGCAAATTTAGGAGATATTCCCGGGACCTACATATAATAGCCTTATTATAGGCTTACCTATAGTTTAAAGTGGTTGTACAGAGTTGATAACCACTTTAAGAGTATGTACGCTGTACCCAGTGTGCACACATACATGCATCACTAGTGCATACTACAAGAATATCATTTTATTTGTGCATGATCGATGCACTACAATATGCTAGCAACCTTTGTAAATCAGGTTTTTTGTGTTAAGCGACATATTGTGACTAGCATTTGTTGGAAAACAACAACATGTAATGTAAAGTTGCTTATATAAACTGACAATATGTACTGTATGCATTATACTTTTCTATCCAGCAGGTGGCACTGCAGTGTTATAGTCTGTATTCTATGGTGAAGTAATCAGAGGAAGTACCTTCCGTATGTAAGTGTATGTATTTGTATGCACTTAGTTCCTGTTTTCTTGTTCTGTGATAAAGATATCCTCCATTAAAGTAAAGTATTCTCTGCAACCAAGAAGCTTCTAATAGCGCATAAGTCAATACTCTAACAGCAGCATTAAAGTGTTCCGTTGAAGAACAATATTATGTCTCGCCTACCCTTGAAAATATGTTCACCGAATTGTTTGTGAAATTACGACGACAATCTCATAACTGAATACGCGATAATCTTCGAAGAACCAACGTCTCTTATGAAATGAAATTACCTCCTATAGAAATAGTGTCTTGTTCTTTT
>BLSH010331581.1:176285-188624 GCA_018402905.1 Glandirana rugosa | reverse complement strand
GGATAATTTAAAAAAACAAAAGCGCATGCTGCTAATTACACATTATGGAGACAGGAGCAGCATTTTTTTTTGGGGGGGGGGGGTTAACAAACGCTTTAACATCCTGTAATTCTGATATTTTCAGTTTTGCCAAAAACTGTATTGTGTATCACATCTTTCAAGATCCTAAAACAATAGCAAAGCTCAGCTTTGTAAGCCATAGCTCTCCAACAACTTGATATGTTAGCCCAGACCTGGAGAATAAGTTACTAAAGTCTTAATCAAAGGGATGTATTACAACTCACACTATATTATTACATTTGCATTGAGAATAATATGTATTTTTATTTAATTCTTGAAAAATAACAGGCAGTTAATGAGTTCCAAATATTGCAGCCTGAACAGCTTCACTTGTATCTGTGTGGGCGCCGACATACAACAGACCTTAGAGAGTGCCATTTAATGCAAGACACCCAGAATAAAGGAACAGCAATCTCGATGTTCTGATATCATAAATCTCACCACACAATCCCAGCTGAGGCAGAACATAAAAGGGAATAGAAGATAACACAGCAGACAAGAAAATCTCTTTAGTATGAGCTGCTGACTGGCAAATCACTTACAGACTTTTATCAATCCTGCACAAAGCACATAGGCGGAGAAACACTTTAATCTTACCGCCATCCCACAGAAAATGTATCAGAGTGAAATATAGTATTAATAGAGACAAGTACATTTTACAAATATCCTGTATAATTTATTTATATGCTATGATTCACATTTGCTCTAAATTGCCAGGATTAGCTAAAGGAAGCGTTGTGGCAGCCATGTACTTGGATTACATTGTATTTATTATTCAGAATCAAACCATGTATGTTCAAAATAGACTTTCAAGGACCTGGGTCCTATTAAAGTATACTATGTTAATATTTATCAATATCCAGTTCCCTATTTAAATATCACCTGGCCTTCTAACCACTGGTGGACAAAAAACCCCAAATCTCTTAAAATAGCTGAACTCTAGGCATATATACAAGACACAAATGAATAAAAGTCTGTAACCATTTATACATCATTAAATGTGTAGCAGGGCTGGAGTGTAAGAGTAATAAGCAGTACGAGGGACCAATCAGTTCATATGCTCACAAGAAGCATGCTGATAGGAAGAGAAAGTAGAGAGATAAGCCCATCACTGTGCTTCTGCCCCTTTCACTGTCCAGTCACAGGCTGGGGCAAGTCCGAGTCAGTGGCGGCTGGTGAAATTTTAGGATGGGGGGTCAGGCCCCCACCCTTCCATTTTGGCTGCTCCCACTTCTTATAAGTCCCACCCCTTATAGATTCCACCCATTGTGTCAGGAGTGTCAGGATTGTGTCAGGAGTATACAGCCCAGCATCACCAGATAGGGGTATACAGCATCACCAGATAGGAGTATTCAGCATCACCAGATAGGAGTATACAGCATCACCAGTTAGGAGTACATACAGCATCACCAGATAGGAGTATATACAGCATCACAAGATAGGAGTATACAGCATCACCAGATAGGGTATACTGCATCACCAGATAGGAGTGTACAGCATCACAGATAGGGGTATATACAGCATCCGCAGGCAGAAGTATACAGCATTACAGATAGGGGTATATACAGCATCAGCAGGTAGGAGTATACAGCATCACATATAGAGGTATATACAACATCAGCAGGTAGGAGTATACAGCATCACAGATAGGGGTATACAAAGATCCCCATTATTTACAATTACAGACAGCCGACCCCTCCCACTTCTTATAAGCACCGCCCCTTATAGATTCCACCCATTATGTCAGGAGTATACAACCTAGCATCACCAGATAGGGGTATACAGCATCACCAGATAGGGATATACAGCATCACCAGATAGGAGTATACAGCATCATCAGATAGGAGTATATACAGCATCACCAGATAAGGGTATATACAGCATCACCAGATAGGAGTATACAGCATCACCAGATAGGGGTATACAATACAGCATCACCAGATAGGAGTACATACAGCATCACCAGATAGGAGTACATACAGCATCACCAGATAGGAGTATATACAGCATCATAAGCTAGGAGTATACAGCATCACCAGATAGGGGTATACGGCATCACCAGATAGGAGTATATACAGCGGGGGTCTGCAACCTGTAGATCGCGATCAGGTGACTGGTAGATCACGGTCTGAGCTTGCTGACCTGCCATCCCAGAGTGCAATGCAGAGGGACTACTTGTAAAGTTGTAGCTTAAGTAGGGAGCAAGAGACGCATAAGCCGATGCCTCCTCTGTAGTGCTGGCTCCTGTCCCATACGGAGTTATACCAACTGCACTCTATCTCTTATCCCAGCTAGCTGTCTGCAGAGTGGTGCCAACAGCAGGAAAGAAGAGATCTTCAGGTTAGTGTGAATTTATACACTGGGCATAATAGCAGCATTTTGTTGCTTTCTCACAACCTGCTTTAACCCCCTGGACCCCACAGAAGCATTTAGTTGCAGGGCACTTGCAGAGTGGCCCAATTTACTTTAATGGGTCACGATTGGCAGGCGGTAGCACCCACCGAAAGCAACAGGGGGCTTAATTCCTGTTGCGGCATGTGTACACCTTTTGGCTTCTACCTCAGCAGCTAAAGGAGGTAGGGATTTGGGGCAATAAAAGCATGACTAAACCGCAGGGTTTTATCACTTTATGTGTGAACAAGCCCTAAGGGTGCTGCTACCAATCAAGGTCTCATTCACAAGTGCAGCAGGCACTGCTGCTCTTCTGAAAAGGGATCAGAGTGTGTTTTGACAGGTGGTGAGGAGGCGATATGTTGCCTCCTCCCCACCTGATTTAAACTCATGATTGCCGTGCAATGCACGAGATTGTAACACATTAGTACGGCAATTAGAGGATAATGTCAAGTGTGAGGAGGTGACACTGTGCCCAGTAATGTTTGACTTCTCATGTTGTTCAGGTAGGTCTCCACCTTTTCAAGGTTGCCTACCCCTGATATACAGCATCACCAGATAGGACTATATACAGCATCACCAGATAGGAGTATATACAGCATCACCAGATAGGAGTGTACAGCATCGCCAGATAGGGGTATATAGCATCACCAGATAGGAGTATACAGCGTCACCAGATAGGAGTATATACAGCATCACCAGATAGTGGTATACAGTATCACCAGATAGGGGTATACTGCATCACCAGATAGGAGTCTACAGCATCACCAGATAGGAGTATATACAGCATCACAGATAGGGGTATATACAGCATCAGCAGGTATAAGTATACAGCATCACGGATAGGGGTATATACAGCATCAGCAGGTAGGAGTATACAGCATCACATATAGGGGTATATAAAACACCAGCAGGTAGGAGTATACAACATTACAGATAGGGGTATACAAAGATCCCCATTGTTTACAATTAAAGACAGGTGTAAATCATGCATAGATAACTGCAATCGAGTGCAGTTAGCAGTCTTAGAAGATTATCAGCACATTGATGGACAGAGCCAATTGATAGATCTCAACTATGCACACATTCCCCGTATGATCCACTCTCTCTCTCCCAAATGCAATCAGAGAAATCCCCAAAACAATCTCTGTATCCAGAATGAGGAGCAAACGAGGACAATGACGTTGGCTGTACTATAATTGGCCAAGTTTATGTAGGATGATCATCTGACATCCTCCTGGTGAGGGTGCAGCGGGGATATCCCTGGAATGCATACCCCCCCACCCCGCACCAGGGGCAGCCGAGGGCTCCAGGCACTGATAGCTGACAACCCCCCCCCCCCCGCGCTGGAGGTCCGGCAGACCAGCACTTACCGAGTGCTGGCAGTGTGATGTGCTCTCCTCCTCAATGGGCATGCAGGCAGTGGCCGGTGCGGCTCCAGCATGCCTCCTCTTCCACAGTGCTAGGCATCCAATAGGATCATCTAGCACTTTGGCCAATCAGGGAAACAGGTCTCACCGACCTGCCTCCTGATTAGCAGGGAGGCACTGTAGTGTGAAAATAGCGAAAATTAATTTGCAATGGTCACACAATTGGGTGGGATCGGGGCGCACCCCAAGCCCTGCTCTAATCACGTGCTTCAACAAACGCATCCCCCGCCGATCTCCTCTATAGTAATCCATGCACCCGGTGTCCTGAGAGGGGCTGGGTGAATGGATAGGGGGGTGGCACCCGTGCGCCCACAATGCACGGGCCGCCACTGATTAGCTCAGAGGACGTACGTTAAATGATACTGGCCATCAGAATGAGGACATCTTGTGACAGAACTACAGAGGAAATCTATAGGCTGTGAATATTGTAAAAAAAAAAGAGAAACAACAGTTTTTTGCTATTTCATCTTTTAACGGCTATTAGTGTTTAGCCTGCTGTTCTGGATAAATCACATGGAATGAGTTTGCGCTATCTAAAACACATGTGTCATAATCGATCAGCGGCGTGCACCATTTGTTGATCACCAAATGAAGTCCAATACAAAAGTCCTTGTGCCGCGCTAAAATTTTCAGTGATTAAACAAACATAGTCTCTTGGTTTCTATGATAGGAAAGACCGACACCAGTTAGTTTGTGACGATGGAATGACACGCTACACCCCGTGCTCTCTCAATCTTCTTACCAGATAGCAGGGAATCATGAGCCTGTTTAGTCACATTATCCAAAAGTCAGGAAGACTCTCTCCAGGTATATGAAAAATGACAGCCACCCTGCAGCGATCATCTTTTATCCGTTGGTACAATTGTTCGGTGAACCTTGGTTGTGAGAATGATCGCTGCAGGGTGGCTGTCATTTTTCATATACCTGGAGAGAGTGTTCCTGACTTTTGGATAATGTGACTAAACAGGCTCATGATTCCCTGCTATCTGGTAAGAAGATTGAGAGAGCACGGGGTGCAGTGTGTCATTCCATCGTCACAAACTAACTGGTGTCGGTCTTTCCTATCATAGAAACCAAGAGACCATGTTTGTTTAATCACTGAAAATTTTAGCGTGGCACAAGGACTTTTGTTCTGGATAAAGTTCTGTAACCATAGTATGACATTGGAAAATGACCAAATCATGGAACAAGCTTTCTTTCCCTTCTTAAAAATTATTATTTTTATTGACACTGTTTCTTTTTCGAGGAATAGGTATAAACAGTGAGTATTAAAATGTATCTAAACCTAAAAACAAACATTTAATATTAATATAGTGCAGTGCTATCAATCCATAAATTAAAGGGCTGCATTTGCATTCTTTTTACGGCCTTTTTCTTTAATTTTCCACCCAGACTGAATATGTCTGCCATTGTTAATCTCCATTACAGGGAATCCTTGTTTTTACCTTTAGCTCACAGTAAGTTACAAGGACACTGCATTTCTGTCAAGATCAACAGCTATTTTCTGTGCTTGCCAAAAATGTTGTTAGCTTAAAAAAGAAAGCTAATGATAGCAACACATCTAAGACCCCTTTCACACTGGGGCTACAGCCGCGGTAGCGGAAAAGCACCGCTAATAATTCGGGAGGCAGTGGGACACTTTTAACCCCTAAGGAGTGGTTAACAATGGATTAAAAGCACCGAAGCAGTGTGCCGGCACTGCCCATTCATTCCAATGGCAGGGGCAGTGTAGGAGCTCCCACAGTGCCCCAAAGATGCTGCTTGCAGGACTTTTTTTCCTGTTCTGCAAGCGCACCCACCCTAGTATGAAAGCACTTGGCTTTCACACTGCGGTGGATGGGGGGGTGGGGGTTTTCAGGCGCTTTACATTCGATATTTTTAGCGCTAAATCGCCTGAAAAACGTCCCAGTGTGAAAAGGGTCTAAGAACTGGTAAGCTGTAATATATTAAATTCTTGGGTTTAGTTTCAGCGCTGTTTGTAAAATAAGGTCATGCCTTCTGTTTAGGTATTTATGACTTATATGTTGAGTTGATGTTTAAAAATGTATCATCTTGAGAAGAAAATAGTTTCCCTATTTACCAATTCAGTCCATCACCAGCACTAAAAGTCACTGCTCCTTTTATGGCTTAATATAACCTTGTGTGAAAAGACAAACATTAATATTTTTTGATAGATGTCAAATCCAAGCTATCACTCAGACAGTAATGGAAGGCATTAGTTATATAATTCTATAGGGAAACAAACGTACAACACTAACATGCAACTCACTACTTGTTTTGACCTTTATACTGTATGTGTCACCAACTAGGCTGAGATAAGATGACTTTTGTTTGGATACTGCACAGGTTTTGACATTTTATAGAAAGTACTCAATGTCCTACCTAAAACAGGTCAGGACACAACAAAATATAGTTTCCCGTGAGGTGATGTATACAGTATGTCAGTGAATAGGACCACAAAATCAAAATCATATATACACTATATTGTCAAAAGTATTGGGGCGCCTGCCTTTACACGCAGATTAACTTTAATGGCATCCTAGCCTTAGTCCATAGGGTTCAATATTGAGTTGGCCCACCCTTTTCAGCTATAACAGCTTTAACTCATCTGGAAAGGCTGTCCACAAAGTTTAGGAGTGTGTCTATGGGAATGTTTGACCATTCTTCCAGAAGTGCATTTGTGAGGTCAGGCACTGATGTTGGACAAGAAGGCCTGGCTCACAGTCTCCACTCTAATTCATCCCAAAGATGTTCTATCGTGTTGAGGTCAGGACTCTGTGCTGGTCAGTCAAGTTCCTCCACCTCAAACTGACTCATCCATGTCTTCATGGACCTTGCTTTGTGCACTGGTGTACAGTCATGTTGGAACAGGAAGGGGCCATTCCCTAAAGGTTCCCACAAAGTTGGGGGCATGAAATTGTCCAAAATGTCTTGGTTTGCTGACGCCTTAAGAGTTCCCTTCACTAAAACAAAGGGGCCAAGCCCAACCCCTGATAAACAATCCCACACCATAATCCCCCCTCCACCAAATGAATGTGACCAGTGCACAAAGCAAGGTCCATAAAGACATGAATGAGTGAGTTTGGGGTGGGAAAACTTGAATGGCCTGCACATAGTCCTGACCTCAACTCAACAGAACACCTTTGGGATTAATTAGATCAGACTGTGAGCCAGGCCTTTTCGTCCAACATCAGTGCCTGACCTCACAAATGCGCTTCTGGAAGAATGGGCAAACCTTCCCATAGACACACTCCTAAACCTTGTGGACAGCCTTCCTAGAAGAGTTGATGCTGTTATAGCTGCAAAGGGTGGACCAACTCAATATTGAACCCTACGGACTAAGACTGGGATGTCATTAAATTTCATGTGCTTGTAAAGGCATGCGTCTCAATACTTTTGGCAATATAGTGTAGATAGAGTCAAGGTCTGAAGGTACACTACCAGGAGTATCGATGAGCCAAATGCTTCGCTTTCAGATTTGGAAACTTAATGAAAGTTCGGATGCTGCATTAGAACCCCTTTGAAATCAATCAATAGTAATTGAATCTTAGAAATCAGTAATGGACACTTTCTGAGCTAATAGGCAAAGGATTATCAAACAAAGGGCATGGGGAGCTGGGTACTGCCTTTGGTGATATCTAGCAGTGCCATTTTTTTAAATTTTTTAAAATTTCCATTCAGCGGGGAGAGGGTCTTTTTAGGCAGTTCAAAGGTCAGCATTAAAAATATGCAATTCTTTTTAGTGATTTGTTTGGGCAATGCCTCAATGTTGTACATGGTATTGTAGCACAATTTTCAGGGACAGCATCAACAATACTGTATTATGTAGTTACCAATTGTGTCGCGCTAAAAATAAAGTGCATATCCTTAAACAATTCATATAAAGTGCAAAAAAAAAAAAGGATTATAGTTCAATCATATATCAGCATTGATCAGACAAGTGAATAATAATACATAAGTGCAATAACCAGTTGATTGGTATTACAACTGTATAAAGTGCAAAAGTGCATATATAGGTGATTTGGTAAAAAAGCAAAGTTCATCAGCAGCCAGTATTGACAATAGATTATCAAGGAAGTCTTTTTGGGATGTGAAGTTAGAAGTTCCCACAGCCAAAGAGAAGAAAATCCAGGATACTTCAAAATTGGACAAAGAGGCACCAGGACTTGTGTTGGTTCCTTATATCCTCCACCACCAAACACTCTGTGACACCTCCAGTGGGAAAAAAGCAAGATAGGGTACTCTTACCAAATTTAATGGACCTACTATCTCTAGTTAGGGTCACAAGCGCCGGCAGATGCAACCCTCTGCGGGGTATATGTTGTCACCTGGGTATTAGGCCTCTCCTAGACTACAGGAACCTCCATTTCCCAAAATTCACTAAATTCTTCACCACGCAACTCACAAACTCATTAGTGATATGAAAAGAGAGAAGGGGTCCACATAGTGTAATTCCGCATAACCATCATTTATTAGAAGTAATAAACAGGGTACTCACAAACATCCGTATAAACAGCGCATATAAAAACAGGCAAAAGCCGGCAGATTAGCAATACACCCGTCCTTCCGGGATCACGTGGGGCCTGGTGTAATTTCATCTGTCATATTTGAATCTCCAAGTCCCGCGGTAGCTACCATCTAGACAAATTTTCTGATTTTAGTATCGGAAGTGTGGACCAAGGCCTCTTGTTTACATTTTGAATGTGACAATGAGGCTTGGTTCAGGCTAAGATGGCGGTGGAACTGCAGTGAGGCTTGGAGCGCAAATAGGAAGTATATAAGTGGTGATTCAGTGCGTCGCCCATGCCCCAGGAAGACGTCAGGTGTGATGAAACATGTAGAGCGGAGCTACGCGCTGACGTCACCACTCCCCACGTGATCCCGGAAGGACGGGTGTATTGCTAATCAGTTTTAATACCAATCAACTGGTTATTGCAATTATGTATTATTATTCACTTGTCTGATCAATGCTGATATATGAACTATAATCCTTTTTTTTTTTGCACTTTATATGAATTGTTTAAGGATATGCACTTTATTTTTAGCGCGACACAATTGGTAACTATTTGATACACTGTGTTTTTTATCGCATGGTCTGTCGCAGCTTGGTGATATAATGACTCTTAAGCGCGGTATGCACCTACTTTTTAACCAATACTGTATTATGGAAACACATAAATTGCATGTCCAATAGTTTAATAATTCAGTTTATATTTACATTATTCATTGATTTACATACAGCAGCAACAACCCAAATAATTGATTTTCACTCAAAAAAAGTCTTCATAAAATATTTTTTTTTAAAACAACTGTTTTTCTGTGTTGCAGAAATAGATCATAATTGAGTGCTGGAAGTAGCATAGATAATATAGCCAAAATCTATATAAAAGCACGGTATATACTGTATGAAAAAAATATATATAAATATATACATAAACAAATCTAACACCACCAACTTCCTACAATTTGCCAAATTGTGTCAAAACAAGTCACATAGTATAGCTTGTGGTCTTCTTTTCAGTACCAAATTGTACTGTGTGAAAAGTTTAAAAGAGAAGTATAGGTTTCACTAAAAAAGAAAAAACATACTCACCTAGGTGGATGCAGTATCAATCCGATGCTGCATCTGTACCCCGCTAGCTCTAAGACCGAGAACTGAGCGATCAAACACAGCTGATCATTCATCTCTCAGCTTTCAGGCTGCAAAGAGCTGGTGACTCTGGTACCCTGCCCTTCCAGTGCTCACTGGAGCTCTGGGCTGTGGAGGAGGCAAGAGCCGTTGGCTGAAGGCATCTGGTCGGGATCTTTTCAGAGCCAAGACTGACTCTGTGATGTCAGCTGACAATGGGCTTTAGCCCACTGTTGGCTAAAAATGGGTTACAGGAGTTCAGAAAAAACTGCACTCCTGTGATCTATAGGAGAAGTACAGCCTTAAAGAAGTACAGCCAAAAAAGCTTTGGCTATACTTCTTTAACAAAATGTAAAGTGCCATGTTTCAGAAACAACGGCTAAACATATGGCACAGTGGTTGGAGATTATGTAAGCTGTTTGATGCCGGGGCAGCAATGTAAGCGAGAGCTATAAGTCATTTTTTTTCAAAGACAGCAGCCATAACTATTGTATAAACCTTTGGCACATTATGCAATCATTTGCATTTGTCTACTATGTTAGGGGAAGAAATGAGGCATATTTTATAGTGAAACATATTTGAGTTTATTATCTCACAATGATGAGCCAGAAATATTTCACAGATATGCTGCACACCATGTAAGCGTTTTTACCAGTGGAAGTCAAACAGACTTACTCTTACTAAACTTAAATGGGACCAACATTGTGGCACATGGAACCTATGGACCTAGCTTAGAGGTGCGGGAGAGAGAGAGAGAAGTTGATCCAAACAAAGTGTTAAAGCTCATTTGCAACATAGGTCTGCACTGTGTGAATGGTGTGTTCCTCATATTGTCATTAAGAGTGAGGTGGCAATCAAGACACAGGCTCCATGGTGTCCCCTCAGAAATTCTGCATTCAAAAGAGAGGAGAAGGTGTACAGTTACACAGGATGAAACAGGATTTTTTTATGCATTATCTAAAACGTATACAGTTTTGCTGCACAGCATGTAATTCTTTTTCATAGGAGGCAATTTATTAGCATTTAGAAAAATACATCTATATAAGAAGAGTTAGTAGATTGTCCATTCTGAATACAGACAATATAGGATACGTGGGATGTAAAGCCATATGAAACAAAAAATAAAACACTCAAATAGGTAAACAATGAAACAAAAGAACAAAAAACTGTATTCACCTTGTATTATTGTATTACTCATATAATAAATGCGTGAAAGAGATCATTGTGTTGTGTGGTATTTTATCGACTAAGAAAAAGAACTACCCTCTACGGGGCATGGTTGAACAGTTTTTCAGCCTCAGGACTCACGCGTCAGTGGTGAGATGACGCGGATATGCCCCTATGCTTGGTGTGGCCGAGCAGCACGTCGTGGCACCGAGGGACGCACGATGGACGCTGGACGCCACAGTTTAGGTGCTTCCTTCTTGCCAACCAGCTGTCTCCCATCGCCAATCTGGTGATTTGATTGGATGAGTAATCAATCAAGCCAGGTATCTTTATCCCACCCTGTGTGGCCATTTAGTGCAGCACAGACCTGGTTAACCACTTCCCGCCGGGTGGACGTCCATGGACGTCCTAGACTTTGAGTGGTAATATCTGAATGGTGCCAGCAGCTAGAGGCACCATTCAGATATCATTTTTTACAGCTGGCGATTTTGTACACCCCAAGAACGATCATAGCGGCAGTTCAGCCGCTTGATCGTTCTTGTAGGCAGCGGGAGGGGACGTCCCCCCCCTCCCGCCGCCATTCGGTGCTTCTCCCGTGCCGCCCGTACGGCTGGAAAGGCTGGGATCGGAATTTTTTTTTCTGATCTCAGTCTTTCCAGCCTGCAGGACAGATGTGAGGTCATATTGACCCCACATCTGTCCATAAAGAGTACCTGTCACGCACCATTCCTATTACAAGGGATGTTTACATTCCTTGTAATAGGAATAAAAGTGATCAAAAAAAAAAAAATTAAAGAAACAGTGTAAAAATAAAAAAATAAAAGTAAAATGAATAATAATAACAAAAAAAAAAAATTAAAGTCCCCCCGTCCCCGCGAGCTCGCACGCAGAAGCGAACGCATACGTAAGCCCCGCCCACATATGTAACCGGTGTTCAAACCACACATGTGAGGTATCGCCGCGTACGTTAGAGCGAGAGCAATAATTCTAGCACTAGACCTCCTCTGTAACTCTAAACATGTAACCTGTAAAAAATTTTAAAGCGTCGCCTATGGAGATTTTTAAGTACCAAAGTTTGGCGCAATTCCACGAGTGTTCGCAATGTTAAAGCATGACATGTTGGGTATCAATTTACTCGGCGTAACATCCTCTTTTACAACATACAAAAAAATTGGGCTAACTTTACTGTTTTGTATTTTTTTAATTCACTAAACTGTTTCTTTTCCAAAAAAAACGCGTTTGAAAAATTCCTGCGCAAATATCGTGTGATATAAAAAGTTGCAATGATTGCCATTTTATTCCCTAGAGTCCCTGCTAAAAAAACATATATAATGTTTGGGGGTTCTGAGTATTTTTCTAGCAAAAAGATGATGATTTTTACATGTAGGAGAGGAGTGTCAGAAATGGCCCGGTAAGGAAGTGGTTAAAGGATGTACCGGAGTCATTGGTGGATACTGAGGTTATAAAGAAAACCGACCTCGATGTGAATTTTTTACATGGACAAGGCTGAATGTTTGTTTAATCTGAATACTTTTTTGGATGTCTGGGATAGAACAAACATTGGGCCCCTGGCGGACATCAGACGGAATACGGTAAGTATGGAGTCATAGGTGGTTACTGAGGCCATGTAGGAAATTGGTGAAGGAATGGCCCGGTAAAGAC
>BLSH010331581.1:156070-176275 GCA_018402905.1 Glandirana rugosa | reverse complement strand
CCATAATTGGGAAGGGATACGATAGGTTTTTCGAATTTTTATAAAGAAAACCGACCTCGATGTGAATTTTTTACATGGACAAGGCTGAATGTTTGTTTAATCTGAATACTTTTTTGGATGTCTGGGATAGAACAAACATTGGGCCCCTGGCGGACATCAGACGGAATACGGTAAGTATGGAGTCATAGGTGGTTACTGAGGCCATGTAGGAAATTGGTGAAGGAATGGCCCGGTAAAGACTGTGAGGAGAGGATGTACATTTTTAGTAGTAGAAAAACGATCTTTTTATGAGTCTTGGGGGTTTGTAATATATACAAAAAAATCGTCCCTGAGATCCCTTATTTTACCGTTAGTAACGTTGAAAAATATAGTGTGCTATAAACGACATATATAATGTTTGGGGGTTCTGAGTATTTTTCTAGCAAAAAGATGATGATTTTTACATGTAGGAGAGGAGTGTCAGAAATGGCCCGGTAAGGAAGTGGTTAAAGGATGTACCGGAGTCATTGGTGGATACTGAGGTATGAATGGCATAAGGCAGACTACAGGCGGTCCCCGGGTTACAAACAAGATAGGGTCTGTAGGTTTTTTCATAAGTCTAATTTGTTTGTAAGTCGGAACAGGTACATTTTTTAAGTGTAGCTCCAGCCAAAAGAAATATTTTTAAGCTTTTTGGATAGCATAGGGAAGGGTTAATACCCCTGTAAGATTTGTTTTGCTGTCTGTTCTGTTCAGAAAATTTCACCTCACTTCCTGTCCCAATGATAATTGGATTTTGAAAATTTTAGGTTGTTGTGGAAACAAGGATTTGTGATAAAGCATCAGTGGAGACACCTTTTTCCCATAATAACTCTTACAGGAGTGAATTTCCCTTCCTAGGGGTAGATTTCCTCTCACTTCCTGTTGTCTCCCGCCGTTTGTAAGTCGGAGTCGTTTGTAAGTCGGATGTTTGTAACTAGGGGACCACCTGTACTACCTTTCCTTATGATATACCTGACTGGACAGAGGTCATATCAGTTGGTTAATTATTCTATCCTTTTATTATACTATGCTATATAACTATATCTGAGTCCTGCCAGACAAATATTCATCTTAATCTATACATTTGCTTTTCTATACAGATGAGCATCCAAATAATCCTCCTTACGAATGATCATAGACTATTGGCTGTTTGGCATAACCTGGCAGGAGCCGTTGTTCCATTGCCATGGGGTACTTGTGTGTGCAGTATTGGGCTCTGTCTTTCCACGGCCCCGTCGGTCCTGACTTGGGGTCATTTTATGGTGCATTGCCCTTTCTAGGAGACAACTGACCATCTATCCACCAGTCACGTGCAATATTTGTCTATGCAATTTTGTAAGTACAGCATACAACTCTTATGGGCTATATGTAGATACAGCAATACACTTTTTTCCCTCTCTCCAGCTGGATATAATGACCAGGAAGAGATCTCACAGGATCAGAGAATACTGTGAATCATGCCCTGAGTGTCAAATGACAGCCCCGTCATCCTGTTTTCATAGTTTCCTTGTCCTACTTCCCATAATTGAAGTGCCATTTGAGCGAATCGGCATGGATCTCGTGGGACCAGTTGTAAAATCTGCCCGGGGACACCAGCACATCCTGGTGATCCTTGACTATGCGACCCGCTATCCTGAAGCCATACCCTTGCAGAACAATTCCGCTAAGACTATCGCCAAGGAGCTGGTCCAGGTGTTTAGTCGGATAGGGATCCCAAAAGAGGTCTTGACGGATCAGGGTACCCCATTTATGTCCAGAGTGACCAGAGAATTGTGCAAGTTGTACAAAATCTCCCATCTCCGTACCTCTGTTTACCACCCCCAAGCTGACGGTCTGGTGGAAAGATTTAACAAGACCCTCAAGAGTATGTTAAAAAAAGGTAGTGGATAAAGATGGGCGAATTTGGAATTTTTTATTGCCGTATCTCATGTTTGCCATACTAGAAGTTCCGCAGGTGTCTGCGAGGTATTCCCTGTTTGAACTCATAGAGCACATCCCCTTGATGCAGGATCGAATCGCAGCTGTTCTGCCCCTTGTACAAGAGCATATGGAGCAAGCCCAGGGAGCCCAGAGAAGGGTTTATAATCGGGGGGCCTAAACCTGCACTTTCAACCTCAGAGTCAGAGTCCTGATACTAGTCCCCACAGTTGAAAGTAAATTCCTAGCAAAGTGACAGGGCCCCTTTGAGATTAGGGAAAGAGTAGGGGAAGCGAACTACAAAGTTTACCAGCCAAGAAAAAGGAAACTGGAGCAGATTTACCATGTTAATCTCTTAAAACCGTGGAAGGACAGAGGGAGGTTATTGGCAGTGCCCAGTCCCCAAAAGGACAGGCTGCCCCTGACCCCGGACATCCCCATAACTGAGTCACTGATGCAACAAAATGATGTAAAGGAATTTATAACTAAAAATAGAGACGTTTTATCTCCCCTACCCGGACTCACCACCGTGATACAACATGATATAGTTACAGAACCAGGAGTCCATGTAAATGTAAAACCCTACTGGATACATGAGGCTAGACTGGAGGTGGTGGCAAAGGAAATAAAAAACATGTTGGAGTTGGACGTGATAGAGGAGTCCCACAACGCCTGGTCGAGCCCCAAAGCCCGATGGCATTATCCGGCTCTGTAATGATTTCAGGAAGCTGAATAACGTATCTATGTTTGACGCATACCACCGGTAGACGAACTTGTGGACAGGTTGGGAGGGGCCTGGTTCATAACAACCTTAGACCTAACTAAGGGCTACTGGCAGATACCCCTAACAAAGTCAACCAAAGAGAAAACAGCCTTTTCTAGTCCCGAAGGTGTGTTCCAGTACAAACGAATGCCGTTTGGTTTGCATGGGGCTCCTGCATCAGTCCAGAGGATGATGGACAAGACCTTGAGGTCACACCACCCCTAAGCAGCAGCCTACTTGGAGAGGTTGTGGACTCCCTCAGAAAAGCAAGGCTCACGGCCAACCCCAAAAAGTGTGCCATCGGTCTCGAGGAGGCCAAATACCTGGGCCACATTATTGGGTGGGGACTCATTAAACCACAGACCAACAAATTGGATGTGATTCAGAAGTGGCCCCAACCCCGAACTGAAAAGCAGGTGCGTGCCTTTTCTGGGAATCACGGGATACTATAGGGCCTTCATACCGAACTTTGCCGCCATCGCCGTTCCCCTGACAGACCTGTCATCTCTGATATGGGTCTAGGGGCGTTACTGTCCCAGATCAGAGATGGGGATGAGCACCCGGTTGTATACCTAAGCCAGAAACTGATCTGGCATGAAAAGATTATGCGATAGTCGAGAAGGGGTGTCTCGTGATTAAATGGGCCTTGGAAAGCCTGAAGTAGGCCGTTTAGACTTGTCACTGACCATGCCCCCCTGAAGTGAATGTGGGATAACAGGGAGAAGAATAGTCGGGTGACAAGGTAATTTTTGGCCCTACAGCCTACAAGTTCACAGTGAAACATAGGGCGGGAAAGCTGCAAAACAATGCAGATGGCCTTTCCCGAGTCCATTGTTTGGGTATAACAATTGCTCAGCCACAGGGGCTTGAGCAGAAGGGGGGATATGTAACGCGCTATAGTGGACCGGCGTTATTTGTCGCCTCGCATGCGTTCACGTGGAGTGGACTGGTGAGTCCGAGCTGGGTTTTGCCAGCCACCGTGGCAGGGCTGATTCTGGCCCGGAACTTCTGGTCCACCCAAACCCCTCTACAGCTAGATATAACAACCAGGAAGAGAACTCACAGGAGCTCACCCTGGGTCTCAGTGTGCTAAAACTGAGGGAGCTAAGAGCTGGATTTTGGTTGCTCTAGAAACTGCAAAGAAGTAAAGGTTTGCATTTGTTTATTTACAGGTGTCAGGGACAAGCCCTGACATTGTATAGAGAGGCCTCCTGTTTTGTATTAGTTTAGTGCCAGACAGCAAGGTTTTGTTTTACTGTTTTGTTTGTTTTTATGATTTGCAACCTTTCCTAAATAAAGCTGGCAACCCGGCAGACTTTTAAGAAACGTGGTCTTCCCGCTACCTTTTTCCCAGTAAAGGTGATCCACAAAAGCTAATCTCCCACAATATATATATATGTATATATATATATATACATATAAAATATATATTCTGTATCTGTGATTCCGAACTGTAATTAAGCTATTATTGGGGTTGCTCACTTGAGTCTTGGCTGTTATTCAGTTGACCCATATCTTTCTTTCCATGTATCTTTGATCCAGTAAAGCCTAAGAGACTATTTTATCTGACTTGTTGGAATGTCAGCTGCCAACCCCTGTCTGAGAATAAGAGTTTGATACTTGGATGAGTGAGGCCATCCAGGCAGTGGAAGAATGGAGTGTCCCAGAGGCTGTGAAATGACAGCAGCTTAGAGCCTTCTTAGAGCCCAGCTGCCGAAGTAATCCGCAATTTGAGAATGGGGAAGAAAACTTGTGTTGCTATGGACTACATAGACGCTTTGTATGCTGTATTTGGGAGAGTTGAAACAATTGCAGATCTGTTGTACAAGTTTAACCACACTCATTAACAAAAGGGGGAGAGACTCTCTGAATACATCTCTCGATTGATTAGAGAACAGCGGAAAGAAGAAGCTCTATTGGAGGAGAAGAGCCAGGAAATGAGAGAATTGGGTGCCAGAGGAGGAAAGAGAGAGAAATTGGCTGCTCGGGCTGTCCATGTTGAAGCGGGGTTCTCAGACGAGGACAGTGAAACAGAACCAGAGCAAGAAGGGCTTGCCAGTCCTGAAAAAGAAACAGTCAATCAACGAATCGGGCCAGTCGAGTTAATGACCCAAGTTGCTTAGGCCCCAGTTCAGATGTATCATGCATAGATGCAAGTAATGGAAACTCAAGCAAAGGTACAAGAGCAAAGATTTCAACCAGGGGGGTCAAAGCCTCATCCAAGTAAGGCCAAGAGATGTTTTGGATGCAGAGAAGTTGAGCACTTCCAGGCTAATTGTCCCAAAGCTGGAATCAGCCCACAGTTGCTCACAGAAGTTTTGAAAGTCTTACAGAAGTTGCTTTTCCAAAAGCGGAAAACTTCAGGGAACCTCAGTGAAGAAGCTAATTGATCGTCCCGGGGGGAAAACTGTACTCCAACTCCAAGAAGGAGTCAAAGAAAAAGCGCAAACAAAAGCCTCCTACTAATCCCTCTCCTCCTTTGCCTGTTCAAAAAAATGAGTCCCCAGGGAAGGGGAGACAGACATGGGAAATCAATGCACACCTCTCTGATCAAGCTGTTAAAGGGACTCCCCAGCCACTGAACAAGCTGATTAGGGCTTAGACTATAGAGTCACCAGCGAGAAATCTGCCAAGGAACTTGGTAGGGCCTTCCCCAATAGTTTTGTTACAAGTGGAAGTAATCTACACTCAAGCCCTGTTAGATACTGGAGCTCAGGTGACATTGTTGTATAGGGACTTTTATAACAAATATCTGAAGCATATCCCTTTGTGTAAGCTGGAGGAGTTGGAGATCTGGGGTATAGATACCCAAAAGTGCCCTTACGACTTATATATCCCTATCAAAATAACTTTCGACCCCTCATTGGCCGGCAAGCCAGAAACTTTCGACACATTGGCTGTTGTCTGTCCTCGACCACCCTGGGGCAGCCCGAAATTCTTTGCTTGTAGGAACCAACACCAACCCTGTGAAGAGATTACTCACCCCATTGGCTGTGGAAGGTGCTCCCGTGAAGAGTATGCATGCTCAGTTGAGGCAGGCTTTTCAGTGTGCATTGCAGGAAAAAAAGGCACCCGTCGAAGGGGTAGGGAGATTGTGGAGATTGGAAACACAAGAAAGAGTGTTGCAGCCTGGAGAAAGGATGTGCATGAAGGCCACTGTTAAACTATCCTGGAATCAACCAGGTCCCTATGTAGTGGTAGAAGCTGACCCGTTGGAAGTAGATATCGGAATAGAATTGGTTCCTGAAATCATGCCTACCAGGGCATTATTGAGAAGTGGGGGAAGAATCCCTACAAGTGTAAGAAATGTCACGTCACCCAATCAGCCTGAAACCTCGTATGGTGATTGGGAAAGTGAGTGCAGCCACCCCAGTAACCGGGGATGACTTGGTCCAGAGGGAGGATGTAAGAGAGCCCACTATCCAGTGTCCCCCTTTGTCTTCCAGATGGGAAGAGAGGATCAAAGCTCAGCTAGCCCGATGGGAGAAGATGTTCTCCAAGAATGACTTTGATGTGTGTTGTGCCCAACACAAAATTCGGCTGACTGAAGACAAGCCCTTCCGAGAGAAAGCTAGATGGATCCCTCTGTGTGACTTAGAAGATCTTCGGGAACAGCTGGCCGAATTGAAGAAGTCAGGAGTCATTAGAAAATCCAGGAGTCCTTACGCATCTCCTATTGTGGTAGTGCGTAAGAAAACTGGATCCCTTCGGATGTGTATTGACTACAGAACTCTGAATTGGAGAACGATTCCTGATCAATACACCACCCTTATATAGAAGATGCCCTGCAATGCCTATCTGGAGCCAAGTGGTTCAGTGTTCTGGACCTGAAGAGTGAATACCACCAGATACCTATGCATCCAGATGACCGAGAGAAGACAGCCTTCATCAGTCCACTAGGATTCTATGAATTTGATCACCGCATGCCACAGGGACTAACTGAAGCCCTGGCTACCTTTCAGAGACTGATCTAGAACACAGTGGGTGACATGAATTTAATAGAGGTGCTCGTGTACTTGGATGATTTCTTTGTTTTTGGCAAGACGTTAGAAGAGCACGAAGCTCGACGAGAAAGTCTTCCAGAGAAGGGCTGAAGTTGTCATTGGAGAAGTGTCAATTCTACCAGACTTCAATCACGTATCTTGGACATGTGGACTCAGCTGAGGGAGTAGCCACGGATCCACAGAAGTTAGAAGCTGTCACCTCCTGGCCTTGACCAAGCACTGTTACCAAACTGAGGTAATTTCTGGAATTCTGCTCCAATTACAGGAGGCTTGTAAAGAACTTTGAAAAAATCCCTAAACAAGCTATTACAAAGGCAAATGGATAAAGACTCATAGAAAACCCATGTGAGTGGTCCAAGAAAGCCCCGTGAGCAACGGATGATGAAATGTGAGAAGGCTTTTGAATGCTTGAAGGGGAGCCTCATTGAAGCGCCAGTGTTGGCCTATGCTGATCCCTCGAAGCCTTATGAGTTACACGTGGATGCTAGTCGAGATGGGCTAGGGGGAATGTTGTACCAGGAATCGGAAGGTAATCTTTGTCCTGTGGCCTACGTGAGTCACAGTCTCACTCCTCCTGAGAAGAACTATCCCCTGCATAATTTAGAGTTCCTAGTTCTCAAGTGGGCTGTGGTAGACAAGCTGCGAGATCACCTATATGGGACTCACTACTGTATACCGAGGAGTAGAGCATAGTCATAAGGGGGCCACAGGGGCTGAAGTGCCATGATATTACTGTGATTTGACACAAGTGCGCAGCCAAAAGCTGCCTCAACTGACCCGAGAGGATTTCACAAGAGCCCAACGTGAAGACCCACTAGGGAACCTTATAAATGTCAGGGAACGATCCTTAGAAGACAGCAGCACAGGTATTCTCTGTTGGCATGAAGGAACATTCTGATACGCATGTGCAGAGGGTCTAGAATGGCCAGGAGAATATGTGTGCCAATGTGTATGCGCACACGCCAGAGTGCACTCAATGCATGACAGACTTTGGCTACAAGTGCCCTATTTAAATCCAATGGAAAGGGTCATGATTAGGCCCGGACTGGGACAAAAAATAGGCCCGGGCATTTTAGACTGGGCAGCCCGATCGGGGGTGGCAGTAAGACAATAGTTCGCATAGGTGGTCGGTGACAGGATATTCTGAGAAACATCCCAGTCCAGCTAAGAGACATCCCCATATAGCACAAGAGAGACATCCCCAGTCCAGCAGAGAGACAGCCCCATTACCAGAAAAGAGACATCCTCAGACCTGCAAAGAGACAGCCCCATTACCAGCAAACAGACAGCCTCAGACCTGCAAAGAGACAGCCCAGACCTGCAAAGAGACAGCCTCAGACCTGCAAATAGATAGCCCAGACCTGCAAATAGACAGCCCCAGACCTGCAAAGAGACAGCCCCAGACTTGCAAATAGACAGCCCCAGACCTGCGAATAGACAGCCTCAGACCTGCAAATAGACAGCCCCAGACCTGCAAAGAGACAGCCCCAGACCTGCAAATAGACAGCCCCAGACCTGCAAATAGACAGCCCAGATCTGCAAAGAGACAGCCCCAGACCTGCAAAGAGACAGCCCCAGACCTGCAAAGAGACAGCCCCAGACCTGCAAATAGACAGCCCCAGACCTGCAAATAGACAGCCTCAGACCTGCAAATAGACAGCCTCAGACCTGCAAAGAGACAGCCCCAGACTTGCAAATAGACAGCCCCAGACCTGCAAGTAGACAGGCCAGACCTGCAAATAGACAGCCCAGACCTGCAAAGAGACAGCCTCAGACCTGCAAATAGACAGCCCCAGACCTGAAAATAGATTCCTTAGAAGACAGCAGCACAGGTATTCCCTGTTGGCATGAAGGAACATTCTGATACGCATGTGCAGAGGGTCTAGAATGGCCAGGAGAATATGTGTGCCAATGTGTATGCGCACACAGCAGAGTGCACGCAATGCATGACAGACTTTGGCTACAAGTGCCCTATTTAAACCCAATGGAAAGGGTCATGATCAGGCCCGGACTGGGACAAAAAATAGGCCCGGGCATTTTAGACTGGGCAGCCCGATCGGGGGTGGCGGTAAGACTATAGTTCGCATAGGTGGTCGGTGACAGGATATTCTGAGAAACATCCCAGTCCAGCTAAGAGACATCCCCATATAGCACAGGAGAGACATCCCCAGTCCAGCAGAGAGACAGCCCCATTACCAGAAAAGAGACATCCTCAGACCTGCAAAGAGTCAGCCCCATTACCAGCAAACAGACAGCCTCAGACCTGCAAAGAGACAGCCTCAGACCTGCAAAGAGACAGCCCCAGACCTGCAAATAGATAGCCCAGACCTGCAAATAGACAGCCCCAGACCTGCAAAGAGACAGCCCAGATCTGCAAATAGACAGCCCAGAACTGCAAAGAGACAGCCCTAGACCTGCAAAGAGACAGCCCCAGACCTGCAAATAGACAGCCCCAGACCTGCAAAGAGACAGCCCCAGACCTTCAAAGAGACAGCCCAGGCCTGCAAAGAAACAGCCTCACCTCCTTGTTGGGGCCATTACATTCTGTCCATGCATTTTCAAGGCAATCCCGCCCTCCCCTGGACTACATCCAGGGGAGGGCAGTAACCTCTGTACTGCGGGGAGAGTGCAGGGAGGAGGGGGATGACATAGGAGAGGGGCTGGATGCTGGGAGGGACTGTATTCAGCAGAACACCAGGCAGCTTCCCAGAGGGCAACGGCCGTGAGATGAAAGAGCTCGCTCTATCCAGTTAACGAAATTCAGAGGAGCTTTTAGCATCACCTCCGCTCCTCCTCTGAGTTTCATTCACTGGATAGAGTGGGCTCTTCTCATCTCATGGCCGCCGCCCTCCGGGAAGCTGTCAAACAGGATGGAATAGTCGGGACTCGGGCGGGTGGCCAAAATGACATGCGGACTAGCGGCCCCAGCCCACCGGGCATATGCCCGGTGTGCCCTATGGCCAGTCCGGCCCTGGTCATGATGATCTTGAGCTTTCCCTGTGTACTCCTGTGTTTCTGTTCCTGATTCTGCTTGATCTCCCAATACCGACTTGGCTTGTCTTGACCACTCTGATCTGCTCGCCTGGCTTGACCCCTGGCTCGATCCTGTGACCTCTCTCCTGTCTGCTGATCCAGTGTTTGACCCTCGGCCTGCCTCTGACTGTGCTCATGCCTGCTACCAGTGTTTGACCCGGCTTGCTCTTGATTCTGCCTGCTTTATCTCCTATGTATGACTCCTGGCTTTTCTACCGCCTATGCTCCTGGCTACCTCTCAGCACCCACGTGTTTCTGGTCCTTCTGAGGAACTCCAGCCCAGCAGTGCATCCCGCTTACAGCCTGAGATCCGCAGATGTCTCATCAGCCTGCCACAGCTGGTGACCCCTGCCTCTTCGGGCACAGCGCTCCCTGTTCTCGCCTTCAGGTGGTGCTCTGTGCCTAGCTGCACAGGAAGTCCTCTCAGCACCTCGGCCTTCAAGCAGGTAGCTAACAATAAAGAAGTCTCTATCAGTTAGGGATCCTCAAATGCTGCTAAATAGTTCTATTGAAGGCTCCAAAGTTGTACACAAATAATGGGAACAAATGCGCTTGGAAGACAGAGTCCTGTACCGGAAAGGCCCATCTGAGGAACCAGAGGGGTTCGCCAACTGTTCCTTCCTGAGAAGCACTGACTGATAGTGCTGGCTACTCTTCATGACGACCATGGACATTTAGGGCCAGATAGAACCCTTAAGCTGGTTAGGGATCAATTTTACTGGCCATCCATGAGGGCTGAAGTGGAAAGTTACTGTCTCTCCTGCATTCAGTGCATCCAAAGAAAGACTTTGCCTGGTAGGTCAGTCCAAATGGGTCATCTGTAGAGTCAAGGGCCAATGAATTTGTTGTGCATTGATTTCTTGTGTTTAGAACCTGAACTGATTGGACGGAGTAATGTCCTTGTTGTGACAGATCATTTCACTCGTTATGCTCAGGCCTTCCCAACCAAGGACCAGCAAGCCAGTACTGTTGCAAAAACCTTAATGGCGAAGTTCTTCATTGATTACGATCTGTCTCAGCACCTACACTCGGATCAAGGTCGAGGTTTTGAAAGCAAGTTAATTAGAAGATTGTGCGAACTTTTGAATATTCAAAATATAGAACCACTCCTTACCATCCCAAAGGAGACCCACAACCTGAGCATTTTAACTGTACCCTGCTGAACATGCTAGGAACCCTTCCCTTATAAAAGAAGCAACATTGGGGTGATTACATCGCTGCAATAGTTCATGCTGTAACCTGGGGGTAGCTCCGTATTGACCGCCAGAAAGTTTATTGAAGCAAACAGTCCATTTATTTTGAAGCAATCAAAATCAAATGACAGCTTTCTTCAGCCAAATTAAATACATAGTCCAGCATCCTGGTATTGATAACTAAAACAGCAGGCTCACCGCTAGTCTCCAGTCCCACAGCTCGGTTAGGCTCCTCCAGAGTCAGGGTGTCAGGCCGGACAGACAGAGGGGTTCAGCAGCCTGTGTCTCAGTTGATTCAGAGAGCTCACGCTTGCTGTCCAGCTTGTGAGCTCTCCCTCTCTCTCTCACTTCCTTGACACAGGTGCACTGAGTCTCTGCTGCCTTTCAGTCCTCCCTTCCCTGGGTCTTAACCCCATAGGTACCGAAGTCCTAGCGATCTGGGTTTGAGACTCTGCAATCGTCCTTCTTAAAGGGATCATGGATCCAATATCTGGTGGAATGTACCTGCCTTCTAGGACACATCCCCGGTGTCCTGTACAATGCTTACAATAGTATGGTGAATGACTCTTTTGGGTACTCTTGTTTCTGGTTGATGTTTGGAAGGGAAGCTCATTTGCTTTTGGAACTTCCCTAGACCACATGTCTGAGGATATGTCGATAGACTTCGAAAAAACTTGAAGACTGCTTACGAGAAAGCTAGGGAAGCATCCACCGCCAGGGAACAAAGAAACAAAAAGAACTTTAACCTCAAAGTAAGGGTTCAAGACCTGCAGCCCGGGGATCGGGTACTGTTACGCAACTTGGGGGTGCCTAGAAAGCATAAGTTGGCTAATCGATGGCGTTCACAGCCTTACATCATCTGCAAACTCTTACCAGGGCTTCCTGTGTGTCAGATTCTCCCTGGAGGAAAGACTGGTCCACTCAAGACTTGGCATCGAAACCACTTGCTGCCTATATCCAAAGCTATCCGGGTGTCTCCACCTTCCTGTCCAGAGACACTTTCTCCCACTACTCTAAGATTCATAACTCTTATACCTATACCCCTGGAGACGGAAAATGATGAAGAAGAACTAACCCTTGATTGGCTATGCGTTCCCTCACCTGAGGACAACACTAACATTTCTCAAGTTCCTAGGAGGAACCGTAATGAAGCGTCCCCACTCAGAAGGGTACAACCTCAGCTGATGGAGGCCGAAGGGCCTAGGCTCTCCTCTGTGAGAGGGAGTGAGGAAGTCAAAACAGAGCCAAGTGACCACCTGGAGATGCCAAATCCTGCAGAAACGCCTATTCTCCCAAGTCATGAGATAGAAAGTGAGAATGCTCCTCATAACCTGGAGGAGCCAGAGCCCGAGCTAGAACCCGAATATAGTTTCTGGGGAACAGATCGTGAGCCTGAACCATTGGAAAGTATCTAAGTCTAAGGCTAAGACAGAGGATTTGTCCTCCCAAGAGACTGACTTACGATGCCCTTGGGGAAAGCTCTGATGAACTTATTACTACCGCTCAACGTTCTAGCCAAGCACCGGCCTCCTCTAGCGAACCTTTGGTAGAGGATGACCCTGATCCACCTCCTGACACTACTGGGTGGGCCACTAATCTATTACTGGCCTGTAATCAAAATGATATAGCGTTGTCTGCTGATGTATATACTTTATTGTTAGAAAAACCTTCTATAAGTCAACTGTTTGCTACTGCAGCTTCTGGTCTGTAAAATAACTGAGTTTATCTTTAAATGTAATACTTTAAAGTGATTCCATGGGTTGTGTCTTGTCTTCAGGGACCAAAGACTTTCAAGTGGGGAGAGGATGTAACCGACAGCGGACTACAATACCTGGTTCTGACGACTACTCCCCACCATTGTCAAACCTTTCCTGTGTCCCTCTAGTGCTGGGCTCTAGTGAACTGACATCATATCCCTGAGCCAAGCGGGGAGGATTGTGGGATTAGTAGGCCCTTGAGCAGACATTCTGGAATTGTGAAACTATCCCTGGACTACACATCCCAGAGGGCTCTCTGCAACACCAAAAGACTTCTGGGAAAAACTATAAAAGAGCCAGCAGATCCGGCCTGCTCTCTTTTCTGCCTGGGTCTCCTTGAGTGAACATCCCCTCTGCTGCTGTGCGGGAGGACTGCGGCCTACAATGCGGCAATCTAATGAATCCAGCCTAGCCCCTGTGGGGTCCAACTCTGCCTGCGGTTCGCGAGGCATCACCGTAGCACTACCCCATCAGACGAATCCGATGTCCAGCAGCTGGTCGGTCATCTCCGTTCATTCCACAGAGGGACATCTCATCCAGGAGGGTGTTCGGGAGGTTCCTATCAGGCTTTTCAGTTGGTGAGAGGGCCGCCACCAGCCAGTTACTATTCCTGCCTTATTATCTTTCTTGGACACTGTGTACAGACACCTTGCCCATAGGATCACTTTACTACTTTACATAAGATACTGTACATAGACACCTGTACCCTGAATTACTTTTAGGAACACCACCAGCCAGTTTAAGCTGTCCTGCTCACCGTGTCACTTCTTGGATACAATTCAAAGAGCTCCAACTGCCGGTAAAGATTACTGCAGGCCTTGCACTACACATTGGTGTTTGCTACCAGTTAAAGGGCCCTATCCTATTCTTATTTTATATGGTCTATAAGGTTTAATAGGCCGGCCTGGGATCCCCCTTTAGTGTGGTAACATCGTACAGTAGCTAGTGGGTTCTTTTAGAATCACCCATTTATTCTTCAATTGTCATTTCACTGTACATATGTGTATATATATATTTATATATATATTGTGGGGGGTTAGCTCAGTGAGGATCACCTTCCTGGAAAAAGGCAGTCCAAACGGCAGGTTTGCTTAAAATCTGGCTTGCAGCTAGGTTTATTTAAAAGGTTGCATATAGACATCAAAATAAACAAAACAGAAAATAAATCCTCGCCATCCAGGCAGTAACTAAACAGTACAGCTCTCCTCACTGAGCGGTGTAGGGCTTCTCCCAGACACACAAAAAACATAAACCGTGCAAACCTTTTGTCTTAGTCCATGAGCAAACTTCCCTGTGTCAGCTCTCTCAGGCTGATGGTTCCTGAGTTCCAGGGCAGAGCAAAACTCTCCTCTGAACCTGGTTATTTAAACCACCTGATGGTGGATTCCAGAGGACCACAAAATCAGGTCCGGAACCAACCCTGTCAAGGTGGCTGGTAAAACCCAGACCACATTCCACCTTACTAAACCGGGTTCATACTGCGCTAAAGTGCATAAATACTCAGCTGCGACAAACGATGTGATAATAATACAGTAAATCTGATATAATAAAAATGTTGCGCTATAAGAAACCATATATAAAAAAAAATCAATAAAGAATCAGTTCATAAAGTGCATATATCTAGTCTTAATTAGACTAATAAATGTAAAAATTTTTGAGTGAAAGGTTAATCAATAAACCATATGTGATATGACGGTGCAAAAGTAATTCATATAGTGCACGAAAAAATTCAAAATCAAATGACATTAATAAACCATGTGGTATTGCAAAAAAACAGTTCATAAAGTGCATGAAGAAAAAATAGTCCAAAGTTAATTGAAAAATAATTGAAGTAAAGTCAGCAGCAAAGTACTAAAATGTGACACTAAGGGTGAAATTTTGTGTCATACAAACAGTGAGTATTCCCAAAACCGGAGAAAAATCAATAGAAAATATTCAGGGATAGATCCAAATCTATGAAGATTTCTTTACTCCACCACCAAGCACCGTGTTTCACCTCCCGTGCTTCAATAGAAGATGGGGTACTCTTACCAGAATAAATGGACCCACTATCTCTAGTAAGGGTCATCAGCGCAGGCAAATAAACCCTCATCACCCTGGATGTGGAGAAAGCTTTCGACAATGTGAGTTTTCAGTGGCTCTCACGGGTCCTGGGACAGATGCGATATTCGGGCCATGTTTTCAGCTCCCACGGCCAGGTTGGTGGTGGCGGGTCTCCTCTCAGAAGAATTAAATAAACCCTCTGTGGGGTATGTGCTTTGGTTCAGCTATAAGGCTATCCAAGGTATCTGGGGATACAGATTCTCAGAGGTCCCCAAATATCTTCCAAGTCCCGCCCGCGGGCTCATTGGTATATTGGAGGGAAGAAAGGGGCCCAAATAGTGTAATTCCGTATAAGCATTTATTAAAACAAGTAAAAACAAGGGTACTCACAAACATCCATAAAACACAAGCATAATAGAATCAATCAGCTGGCCTAAGATGCAATATGCATTTCACCCGTCCTTCCCGGATCATGTGGGGCGTGGTGACATCAGCGCGTAGCTCCACCCTACATGTTTCATCACACCTGATGTCTTCCTAGGGCCCCAGGACCTCTGAGAATCTGTATCCCCAGACACCTTGGATAGCCTTATAGCTGAACTGAAGCACATACCCCGCAGAGTGTTTATCTGCCTGCGCTGATGACTCTTACTAGAGGTAGTGGGTCCATTTATTCTGGTAAGAGTACCCCATCTTCTATTTTTTAGTGACTCGGGACATAAATGGGGTGCCTTGATTTGGCAATATGTCTTTTGGAATACCTACATGACTAAATACCTGGACAAGCTCTTTGGCAAGAGTTTTAGCTGAGGTATTACCCAAGGGAATGGCTTCAGGATATCATGTGACATAGTCCAGTATTACCAGTATGTGCTGATGGCCCCAGCCAGACTTTACTACTGTTCCCACCAGATCCATGCCAATCCTTTCAAAAGGCACTTCAATGATTGGTAATGGTACCAGCGGACTGCAAAAACGGGGCCATGGCACAGAATACATGACCAGAGACTGTGCACATACTACAGGGGATGACCAGAGACTGCGCTCATACTACAGGGGATGACCAGAGACTGCGCACATACTACAGGGGATGACCAGAGACTGCGCACATACTACAGGGGATGACCAGAGACTGCACACATACTACAGGAGATGACCAGAGACTGCGCACATACTACAGAGGATGACCAGAGACTGCACACATGCTACAGGGGATGACCAGAGACTGCACACATACTACAGGGGATGCACATACTACAGGGGATGTCCAGAGACTGCGCACACACTACAGGGGATGACCAGAGACTGCACACATACTACAGGGGATAACCAGAGACTGCGCACATACTACAGGAGATGACCAGAGACTGCACACATACTACAGGGGATGACCAGAGACCTTATTAGCAATTCACAGCTTTAGAGCTGAACAACAGCTCAGGGTTTAGGAGAGCAGTCAGGCAGTCTATGGGAGAGGACATACCTAGCAGCCGGGCTCACCATGCACTTTTAGAAGTCCAGGGGGCGGCTCCCACTCCGAGCTCTGCTCCTGCTACAACCGCTCCCTCCTGACTGAGTGTACAGTCTGCAAGGGGCGGGATCGGAGCATCAGTGGAGCTCCTGGTCCTGCCCCCTCTCTACTGGTTGGGGATTACCCGAGCCTCCCTCCAAAGCATAGAGATGGCATAGGGCGGGGTCGGAGCGTCAGTGGAGCTCCCGTCCCCGCCCCTTCCTCGGGATTACAGCGCTGCCTCCCATATCCCCGTGCACTTTGTAGCATGATCGCTGTTTGCGGGTAGCGCGGGCTCAAGAGGAGCAGCTGCTTTGGGCCCCACAGATGAGACAGGGCCCAGGGCAGCTGCCCCATTTGCCCTGTGGTAAAGACAGCCTTGATGGGAATGGGCATCAAGCTTCCCAGTCTTAGATCCAGGCCGGTAGGTAATGTGGAAGCAAAACCTTGAAAAGAAGAGGGCCCATCTGGCTTGGTGGGGCCTGAGTTGTTTCACTGCTCTCAGATATTCCAAATTCTTGTGGTCAGTGAACACAATAATAGTATGTGCTGCTTCTTCTAGGAGATAACGCCATTCCTCCAAGGCTGTTTTTATGGTAAGGAATTCCCGATCACCCACATCATAGTTCCTTTCAGAGGTATTTAATTTCCTAGAGAAGAAGTCAACAGGATGAAGTAGGGATTTTGCCCCCTGGCGTTGAGACAGAATAACGCCCACAGCAATCTCAGAAGCATCAACTTCGAGGACAAAAGGCAATGTAGGGTCAGGATGTCTTAAGATGGGTGCTAATGTAAACAAATTCTTCAGTCTCTCGAATGCTACTTGGGCCTCAAGAGTCCATGTAAAGGTTGTACTTGACTTAGTCAATTGTGTAATGGGGCAATGATACCGGAGAAGTTCTTAATGAATTTCCTGTAGAAATTGGCGAACCCCACGAACCGCTGGATGGCTTTTTTTATCAGTGGGGGTAGACCAATCGAGTATTGCGGACACCTTCTATGGATCCATGGCGATACCGTCTGCAGAGATAATAAGTCCCAAGAAATGGATAGTCCCAAAGTCCCAAACTCTCTCCTCTTTTTGTAGTTAAGAAATGGATAGTGCATTTCTCAAATTCGCACTTCTCGGATTTAGCATAGAGATATTCTCTCAGTTTGTCTAATGCTTTCTTGACATGGACACGATGCATATCCAGGGAAGCAGAAAAGACAAAAATATCGTCCAAGTAGACGATAGTGAATAAGTCCAGGAAGTCTCGAAAAATTTAATTTACAAAATGCTGGAAAGTTGCTGGGGCATTGCAAAGGCCGAAGGGCATTACAAGATATTCAAAGTGCCCAAAGCGGACTTAAAGGCCATCTTCCATTCATCTCCTTTGCCGATTCGGATCAAATTGTAAGCACCCCGTAAGTCTAGTTTGGAAAACACACGTGCTTCCCGCAGTCTTTGGAACAGTTCTGGAATGAGTGGTAAGGGATATCAATTTTTAATGGGGACCTTATTGAGATCCCGATAGTGTATACAGGGTAGAAGAGAATGATCTTTTTTCTCGACAAAGAAGATTCCCACCCTGATGAGGATGGCCTGCTAAATCCTTTTTCAAGATTCTCATCAATATATCTTCGTAGTTCTTATAGTTCCAGTTCAGAGAGGGGGAAAATCTGTCCGAAAGGAATCTCTGCTCCAGGTAAAAGTTCAATAGGACAATCATATAGTCTGTGAGGGGGCAGAGAGTCAGCGTTTTTCTTATCGAATACATCCAGATACTCATGATAAACTGCGGACACCAGTTTAGCAGTTTCGGAGTCCATGTTAATATGGAGGAGTGGTTTTCCTGGGCTGGGTGTAGGGAGAAGGCAGAATTTCTTGCAGTAATCAGAATGGAAGGTTATTTCTCCAGTGGACCAGTGAATGAGAGGGTTATGAGCCTTCAACCATGGTTGCCTCAGAATGATAGGAAATAGGGGAGACGTGATAACATCTAGACGAAGAAACTCCGACGCCCGGACGTAGTAGAACACAGGATTGGTACAGTCTCTAGAGTGACAGGTCCAGATTTAATGCCTGACCTGCCTGCCAGATGAACGGAAAAGCTGTTTTTCTTGCTACACAGAGGGATTTCATGCACAGCGGTAAAGGAAGAGTCAATAAAGCAGCTGCAAGCTCCTGAATCCACAATGGCTGTAACAGTAAGAGTCTTTTCAGTTAACAGGAAGGAGACTGGCAGAGCAGTGTGAGCTCGACCAGCGTCTAGTGCAGCTGCTGTATGAGGCTAGGAATAAGACCCCCTTGGGTGCCTCCTGGGGCAAATCCGTACATAATGTCCTACGTCGCCACAGTAGAGACAGAGATTAACATGGCGGTGTCAAGCCCATTCCTGTGCAGACAGTGAAGGTCTCAGGACGCTAGGATGAGAGCCTTCCTTGTTGTTAACAGAGTTACTTGGCATAGCCGTGATGGACAAAGAGACAGCAGCCTTGGAGCTATCAGCTTGTCTTTCACACAGGCGACAGTCAATTTGAATGCAGAGCTGACTTAAGTCATCCAGGGAGGCAGGTGTTCCTACCCTAGCAAGTTCATCTTTAAGAGTTTCAGACAGGCCAAGATGAAACTGGAAGCATAGAGCAGAGTTGTTCCAATTAGTATCCGCGCTCCATAACCGGAATTCAGCTACATACTCCTCCACTGGCCTTTGGCCTTGTTGTAGATGGCTTAGCATAAATTCGGCAGTCTGCTGGCGAAAGAGATCAGCATATAACTGAGAAATGGCTGCAAAAAATGAATTCACGGAAGTCAAAGCAGGATCCTGTTGCTGCCGAAGTTGGTGGGCCCAGGTCTGTGGTTCCTCCAACAGTAGCGATATAAGGAATCCCTCTTTTATCTCTTCAGAAGAGAACGTACGGGGCAACAGGGTGAAATAAAGTTCACAGGCATTCTGAAGAGTTCTAAATTTCTTACGGTCTCCCGAAAAGCATTCTGGGCTCAGGATGAAAAGATGATTCATGATGCATACAGGTCATGTTTAGAGCCGTGCTGCGTGCAGCCTGTAGTTGCTCATGTAACTGAACAAAGTCCTAGTGCAACCCTTGCACTACATGAGAGAGTGCGGTAACAGTCCGGCAGAGGGTTGCAAGTAGAGAGACCTCCCCTTCAGACTCCATTACTGGCGGACTGGTACTGGGAGATCTCTTGATGAATCAAAGAATAACCACTATGGTATTGCAAAAAATAAGATACTGCCTGTAATCCCAAAGTGTGTGGAATTGAAGAATATAATATTGCTAAATCACATGTGATCCAAACTAGGCTGGGATATTTTTCTGTCTATTTTCCACTATTTTCCACAGTTTATTTTTCACTGTCTTCTCTCTATTGTCTATTGTCTACTGTCTAATTTCATACCTGCAGTATATGCTCATTGGAACATCCCTGTCACTGATATGTGTATGTTAACTCCCTCATTGCTGTCAAAGTTCTTTGCATGTTGTTTCAATCTGTTTTTTCAACCGTATATACTTTCTAGTAGTGTTGAGCGAACCCGGACTGTAACGTTCGGGTCCGTACCGAACTTTCGGGTGTCCGTGGCACAGACCCGGACCCGGACATTTCAAAAATCGTTCGGGTTCGGTCCGGGGTTCTGCTATTTTACTCCACGTGTTGAGAAGCTGCAGGGCAGCCAATCAACAAGTGTTTCACTGGTTTGCCCTTAGAAGCCATCACAGCCATGCCTACTAATGGCATGGCTGTGATTGGCCGGTGCATCATGTGACCCAGCCTCTTTATAAGCTGGAGTCACAGTGCTGCAGTCACATGCTCCTTGGGTTAGTGTAGGGAAAGGTAGCTGACTGCGTGAGGGACAGATTTGAGACATTTTAAGACCTGATCCTGCATCCTGAGATAGATTACTTTACTACTGCTGTCTGTGCTGTTGCTCTGAGGACAGATAGCAGAAATTAGAGATTT